>CM031958.1:1547261-1564761 GCA_018749465.1 Paracanthobrama guichenoti
AAAATCAACCCAGGCTAACTGGAAATATGTGACTGCAAAATGATATAACATTGCTTCTTGCAAGTTCATAACATTTTCCAAGTGAAATGTCCAGTGAGTGTTGCTAATAACACATTCAGTCTGAAACAGATGCATGTGAATCTGGCAGTGTTTTTATTATGTTGGTTGTTGTATGCAAGCAGTTGAGAAATGAAATGTCTAGTGAGTGGCGCTAAAAGGTTAATCACATTTGAAAATAATATACCACCTACATTAAACCCTACACCAAAACTAACCAATAGGGTTAACAAAAGCAAGCACAAGATAAAAACGCATTTGCTGAAGCAACCATGCCTTAGCTTACTTAAGTTTACTACGTCAGAAAAGCCATACACATGGAGCTGGACATGTCAAAATGTTGTATTAGTTTACAAATCATGCAAATATGTGAGTGGATAACACCATAGATTGCATTCATGAGTTCTGGAGTACCCCAGGGATCTGTCCTGGGACCCTTCCCATTCCACCTGGCCTTGCCTTACACAGCCATGCAACAGTACACACATCTGCAGCAGGGTTTTACTAGCGCTCAGTGGCAATCAGCACTGAACTGTCACAGGAGCTTGCAACCAGGCCAGTTCATGGTGTTTATGTCCTGTTAGCGAGAGCTGGAAGTACTGCTATTGTGCAGCAGAACTTCATTGTGGAGCAAAAACTATTTAGCCAAAAAGTCTCACAGTACATCTGTCTGGAGTTTTTTTCACTTTTAAACACAATACTAACATCCCGTCTCTGAAAAGAATCAGTTCAAGAGCTGTTCATCACTAGCTTTGCCAAGCATCACCATCTGCTCAATGCCACTGGACTTTGGAGCGCTGGAAACACATTCTCTGGATAAGCGGTGTCCAAACCTGGCCCAAGGTCCAACCTACCCCAATGCTAGGGCTGGGTAGCATTCAAAGATTTTTTGATACCGATACGATTCCTTGACTTCGATACTGGTTCCTGAACGATACTTTTTCGATACCAAATTTATTTTTATGTTTTAACAAGATTACATTACCTCGTGTTGACTTGTTTTCCAGACTCAGAGACTCGTATATCTCGACCTCGCGCGCAGGCGCACATAAAGCTGAGTTTGGGTTAATTTATGTGACGCAGTTCTTCTTGCAGTCAAATACAGAGAAACGTTCTGCTCTTTAGTTTATTCCGTGCACTGTCAAGTGCTGCAGATTTGTCATGTTGTCGGGCTTAGTAGCAGTTATCTTGTGGTGAATATTGCATTGCGTGCTGTTGGCATCGAGCCTGGTGAAATGTAGCAAAACTTCTGATTTTTTCCATCTATGTGTGTTGGGATGCTTCCCCCTATTTACACTGCACACGTCTGCGGCACATCACGGCTCCGACAAGGTTTTGTTCCATTCTTGTGTCGCGCGGCCGGTATAAACAGAAGCATTGACTAGAGTGGACGCGATCAGCTACGGTGGCCATGTCGGAGTCGTAGTGCGCCACAGACGGGGTTACACACTACAGCCTCACGTGCGAGCCGCATCCCTGGGCGTAACCGCCATAAACTAATGTTTTTACCACCACAGCCAATCATGCTGCATGCTGTTGACAAGGTATCGAAATTTGGTATCAAACGACAAAATCTTTTATGATACTCGATAGTATCTCGATACCCAGCCCTACCTAACACACCTGCCTGGAGGTTTCTAGTAAGCCTAAAGACCTTGATAAGATGGTTCAGGTGTGTTTAATAAGGGTTAGTGCCCTGGACCGGACACTAGACAGATGAAGAACCGACTGACACGTTTTCCTTTTTTGCCGTTCTTTGATCTTTTCTCTTAACTCCAAGTCTTCCAGAGTCGTGGCCAAAGCCGATTCGAAAGACCGCTGTTCGCCAGCTACTTTGTTTTCTAGAAGCACGCAGAACTGTCACAACTCTGCCGTCATTATGTTAAGCCCGCCCACCGACTCTATACACGATGTGATTGGCCTGACTAGAGTTTGGTTTTTCCAGCTCGCAAGACAACGGAGAGTTGCTAGACGCCCTGGCTGCAAATTATATTTGCTGTCGCTAGTGTGCGTCTTGATTCTGAACTTTTTTTGTGGCATTATATTGGAAAATACCCTTTTCTCTTTCAGTAAGACCATGTGCACAAATCACATCCAGGCAAAACAAATAAAGGAGATCCTAACCCTATGAAGCCTATAAAGGCCTCTAAAATGATCAACATGATGATATGTTGATACTGTTAGTGATATTTCAAGATGAACACTTGCTGGACTGAGGTTTAGTTGATTTGAGGAAGGTGTATTTGTTCATCTCTCAATCAACATTGCATTATCTGTTTGAAAACTACAGAGCTCTGATCATAAAACAAAGCATTTAAATATAATCTTACTACGACATTATTGGCAGATATAGTGACGATTGATATTTATATGCATTTTATGCAAGTATCTGTTTTACTGATCTCATTGAATTACAAGCATCAGAATTTCATCCTCCTTTTGTTCATATAAATATCAGCATCTGCACCAAATGTTATATTTCCTATGAGCTCTATATTCTCACTATATCATATTATATGAGCCACAAAAGCCTGATATCCTGAAATGTGACATTTCATTTTTGACAGGCTTTGCAGGGTTAAGTGGCCTCAATGCCATGAAAACCCTGGCGTAATATAGTGTAGTGTAAGGGCAAAGAGTTGTTTCATAGTCAGTAAGTAAAGAGAGATGTGCTTCCCTGAAGAGGTAAAGCAAGTGACATGGAATAAGAGCTTCAACTCATTTCAACTTCTATCAAGCAACTGAAGAAAGAAGACCAGCATTGGGCAGGATTTCAGCAATAGATGGTCCGGTTGTTTGTGTATTCATGGCTAGGTTACTCACGGTTCCATATATAGAAGCCGTGAGTCTACAAACAGCCCTTTCATTACCGGGAGCTTTCTCTAGTCATTTCAGCAGACACAATCCAACAGTCTGTAATCAACAGCTAAACCTCACCTCCCAGGCAGAAACCAGCCCACCTCCACACACTGACCCCCCTGAAGGAACCACAACCTGTCATTTATACTGACAAATATAAAAGCAGGAAATAGATACAGGCTGTGGACAAAATAATGCAACTCAAGAGTTCATGGAAGAGTTACTGTTATTGGAATACTTCACAATTACAAATGCAGCTGCAACGATTAGGTGCATGAGATTTATTGTTAGTTATCTGCTTTCGCCAGCGATAACTGAATTCTGACAGGTAACTCGTTAATATGGTTTTAAAGCAACATGAGACTGTAATGCTGGTGCATCAGTCACATAAACCTCAAGATCAGTGCATGTGTCAAGAGTTAGTCCATCCAGTAATAAGTCTCTACAGTATATCCTGCATCTGGACGGGTACTAGATAAAGCAGAAGGATTCCTTAGAATACAGCGATTTCTACCAGTCATTTCACTCGGCGGCCATCGTAGAAACGCCCCTCGGGCATGCAAGTGCAGCTCCTGTCTCTTTGAATGGGGAAACATCAAATTCTCCAAAACTCTTCACCAAGCTTATGATTAAATTTCATATTTGAAATCAGCAATGAAACTTGACAACAACTGTCTCTTTGGCTCTTTCATGTAGAAGGCGGGGCTTATTCGGCATATTGGGCATTGCACGATCTCCCTTTCATAAGTAATCATAGTCATCATATATATAGTCTTTATTTCTTCTTTCCATAGCGTAGGCAGCATTCACTCTAAAACACTGTTATTTGTTCAGCCCAAACGCTGGGTTGAGACTGTTGGGTAATGAAGTTGGTCTGAGTTGACCCAATTTGTGTTGATAACTGTTGCTAATCAGTAACCCAACACTGCTGGGTTTATTTGACCCAGTGCTGGGCTACCAGAATGACCTACATTGGGTTGAATTACCTACATCTCCACACACACACACACAACATTTGATCCTAGATCCAGATTCAGTGCATCAAAGAACACACAATAATGCCTCATCTCTGTCTCAACTCTCTCTCACAAAGTAAAAAACAAATAAACTGTTCCCCTAAAGGTTTGGCATTATGAAGAGATGAAGATAAATCGTTTGTGTATTTTTTTCACAGAAGGCAGACGACAGCTCGGAGTAAAGATAACAGGTCTTCAAGACAAACACTGTATCAACAGTCGCTGGTGCTGTGGGGTCACGTACGGTCTGGAAACCTTCTGATTTCAGTCTTACAGTGGAAGTCCACACACCCGTTAACACAGCTGCTTTCTGTGATGTAAAAAGGGACACGAGGATAAAGCACATCAGAACTTTTGCACCTTTAAATGTAAAAATTACAACCTATGCAGTGCCAGTGGAAACCACAGTGACACACTTCAGAGAAAATATGATAAATATGATAAGTGTTCACCCCGGTGTGTGAAATAGTGCACACGTGTGTGTCTCTGATCGACTCCAAATATCTCCGCTGTTCTTCTGACATCATCTTGGTTGCTGCTACTACAAGAGTCATGTGACACAAAGAGCTTACGAAGCATCAAAAACGCTGGAGGGAGAAAGAATGGCACAACAGTGGCATTATCAAGAACAGGGCGTCCCTCCAGAATGGATGAGAAGACACAGAGAAAACTGGTCAGGGAGGCTGTCATGAGGCGACAGCAACATTAAAAGAGTCGCTGCTCTTTCCAAGAAGTACTGGTTGATCCCTGCATTGATCTGCTGTATTCTCCATCCGTCTGGGCTTTGAGACGCAAGCCTTTTCTGACTAAACAAACATCTAAGCCTGGCTAAACTTTGCAAAAACACATCCAGTGTCCAAAGCCATGTTGATAAATGTGTGGTCTGATGAGACCAAGATTGAACGTTTTGGCCAAAATAGTAAAGGTGTCGCCCATCAGCAGAAGAGCAGCATCCATACAGTGAAGCATGGCAGCATCACGCGCTGGGCGGCTTTTCTTCAGCTGGAACTGGGCTTTAGTGAATCACGAATGGCTCCTAACAGCAGTCGATTTTGGCTCAAAATGTTCTAGAAAGCTGAAAATGAAGCAGACTTTCACCTTTCAGCATGACAATGATCCAAAACACACATGTAAATCAACACAAGAATGACTTCAGCAGAGAAAGATGAATCCTATAGAAGGGAGTCGAGCTCCGCAGACGCCCTCACAACTTAACAGATCTGGAGAACGCTTTACAAAAAAAGAGTAAGAAAATATTCCCAAGTCAAGATGTGCCAAGACAGACGGAGAGCTGGAATGAAACCAAACCATCAGGTCAGGCTGAACAGTTAGTTACTACACGGTTTCTTTCTCTGAAATGTGTCAATGTGGTTTTTGGTGGCATTGCATAAATTGTCATTTTAACATTATGGGTGAGTTGCACCAATATGGATTCATCTTAAATCTAGATTAAATCAAGGTTTATCTGATAATTCTGTTGCAGCAAACTTTAAAGCTTGTTTAAAACTGAGCAGGTTTACATTTAAACCCTCATTCTGATCCTGGATTTAATTTATATTTAAGATAGCTTAACCTTAATCCCCTTGCTCCATAACTTTAAACTTTAAATCTCAATTAGGGATTAACTTTAAACATGCGAGGAGGTTTAAATTAAATTGAATTAAATAAAAGTGCACCTACTATTAAAATACTGAGCAAAGACAGAAACAGTGGGTGTGTCGTCAGGTCTCAGAGAGGTGTTTATTACCCCAAAAAATGAAAAATAAAGCAAACCGAGGGAGTCGCGGCGGCCCGTAAGCTTACGCCTGCTATCGAGATGCGGATCCGTCACTCATCTCGGTGTCGGATAAAGAAAGGAAGAGGAGTATATTTAGATGAGGAGAGCACCAGTGATCCACCAATCATGCCAAAAACAGCTGTACGTTATGCTGCTATATTTCTCCATTAATTCATATTTCCAGGTTTATGAAATCCGCAATGTTTTCATTGCCTGCTGAAACGGTAACGGTTTATAAAGACAGCTGACATATTATAAACTTATTTCCTTTATCGGTAAGAGCTGCTTATGTCAGAGAGAGAGTTTCTGCTGGTCAATAAAGAAGGAAACTGAATATTAACATTGTTGCCATCAATGGCGAACCCATCATGGCGGAGAAAATTAATCGTTAAAATCACAGGTTAGAACTCTAATCCCTGATTTCTTAATCTGTGTTTAAAATGAACTCGATTTAAAATAAAGCCCAGATCAACAAATCCTAGATTAGCTCTAAACTGTGCTTAATTTAATCCTTATTGGTGCAATCCATCCTAGAAGTGTAAACGTTCTGATATGATTTCAATCGGCGCGCAAGTGCATATAATGTGAACAACACCAACGTGTGTGTGTGTGTGTGTGTGTGTGTGTGTGTGTGTGTGTGTGTGTGTGTGTGTGTGTGTGTGTGTGTGTGTGTGTGTGTGTATGTGTGTGTCTCTCGGCTGTTTTCAGAAAGAATCGGTTCAGTGTATCTGTCTGTTATAAATATGATAAACTAAAGACTCTTGTGAGATATGAAGGATCAACACTACTCTAGAGATACTCCAGATTAACATGAGACTGTTACAACATTGACTGATGTCCAGTACAGACTCCTGAGAAACCGTAATATTTAAAGGGCTGAACATCGGGGCAGATTCGCTGGCAGAAATATTACAGGCACAGTGAGTATAAAAATCGCACTGTTGCAATGGATGTCATTCACATCATCAGCATAAACTTCCATAAACCATGCATGTAAAAAGTACTTTTCCCATGTCGCCCTGACAACTTAGGACTAACTGGTTTCTGGCAGTGTGCCGGATGTAAGTGCACACGCGTGTGCGTCTGTAGTGTGTAACCGTGCCAGCTCTGCTCTCAGTCAGTTTGGGTGGACTTCTGCTGCACCTCACGTAACAGGATCAAAACCTGGCAGGTGCTCAAGTGTTCTGCTAACGGCTCAGACCCAAACCGGAGCCTCGCTTAACGCTGAATAAAAACAAAATCCCAAGCAGCTGTCCTGACTGACACAGAGCCAAAGGCTACAGGTGGTCCGACTGAACGCCTCCCACACAGCCAATGGGGTGTATACGAGCAAATATGGGACATTAAAAGAAACAAAATCAAAAAGCTACACTGAAGTATGAGCGATTCGTGAGTCATATGACAGGTAGAGAAAAGATTTCTTGGAAATAGCAGTTGAAATTATACAAAACGCTGGGGTTCTGCATGCTTGTGAATCCTTTCTCTCCAAGCAGGGTCACCACCACAGACACTGAGGACGACAAGTCCCCCCCAATAATTACAAATGGCCAAACTGTATATACCCCCTCAATAGGTGTAATTCTTGCACTTCATTACGCAGTGCTCTGTATGTTAGGATGACAAAAAGTTTTAAAAGTTAGATTTTTAGTCTGGTCTGCCTCGGGTCTAACGGCGCTCGTCAATGTCAACATGACTGAGATGGCCAATCAAATCAAAGTAGGCGGGGTTTACGCTCTCTTTCGTCTTCACACAGACGAGCGCGTCAATCTATCGCTTAATGCTCTGTTCTTTCCGGTGAAATCACAAAACAAAATACACACAAATGTGTCCATGCTCTTAATATGAAGAATGAAGAAAAAAAACTATATGAGGGCGGATTAGAGCCTGGAACCTTCGGCACGGTTTACAAAAATTCCACCACCAGACCACTAGAGAATTCAGATGTCATCAGCGGATCTATGCATTTATTCACTAACGGGAAGAATCTCGGGACTAATAATATATTTGCCGCTAATTAATGCAAATATTATTTGCAAATAGTCCCAAAGTGATCATTTCCCAACTAGAATTAGACCTAGAATTTCGTTCACTGTTCTGTTGCTTTATGCTCTATAAAAATAAATAAATTGGTCCCCCCCCAAAGTTCAAGCCATGGTTACGGCCTTGCAACCAAGTGTATGGTCTGTTGTGCAGTGTACACAGCTGCACTGATTATAACGGATGTTTTTGCACGAGTCAGTGACTGACAGATTAAGTAGGGCTGTGCAGTGCGACATATAAACACATTTACCCCAGCAGATGTTCAGCTTGTTTGTGTGAAGTGAGAATTAGTTGTGTGCTTGTGTGAGGTTATCTAGGGCTGCACGACTGACTGAAATTGACCAATATCACCATTTGGCTTAGTGAGATTACGAAATCGCAAAGGCTTCAATTTTTTTATAAATAAATATATGTGCAGATCGATCGGTTCGCAGTAAATGCTGTTTATCCCTGAAATCGCACTTCTTCAGGGATAAAAGTAACCTGCATATGCGCTTTAGCCGATGATGATGTTCAGTTCAATAAAAGGGGGATGAGAGTGTTGATGATCTCCCTCCGATCCGAGCGAGAGTGAGCCTGCAGTGTATTCGAGCTTCATCACAGAATGAGGCAGAAATTATATTATTTTATAATATTCTGTACAGTGATAGATTCGCGGCGTAGAGAAGTGCACACTACTTCGTTTCTCTCTCAGTGGATGCATTTTCTGACAAAAATTAAGTCACAGTTTTTATTATAATTTAATATTTAATAAACTTTCTTTCTAATGATTTATGGTTTTCTGTAAAATATAATAATAATAATTGTTGTTATATTTATTCTTAAATACTCAGACGTTTTATACCCGTGCTACAAAACTCTCAACCTCTGTAGCTCCAGTGCTATGTGCAAAAACCGTTAACGTACAGCCTGGATTAAGGGAGTGCGCTGTATATTGTATATGACCCATTCAAAAAAAGAATTAAAGTCTTATTTCTCATCCTGCCATGTACACAATGCAAAGTATTGCATGAATGAATCCTACATTTTCATGATTGACAGTGATAGCGTGTTGATGTATTATTTACTTATAATTAAAGGGGTGGTAAAACGCGATTTCACTTTTCTGACTTTAGCTAGTGTGTAGTGTCGCTGTTTGAGCATAAACAACATCTGCAGTTACAACGCTCAAAGTTTAAAGGGAGAGATTTGCTTTTACAGAAATCAGTGTGTAAGGACTACAGCAAACGGCCGGTAGGGACTACAGACATTCCTCTAGGGCTGCTGACATCACCAACCCCAATATTTACATAAACCCCTCCTCCGAGAATATTAAATAAGGGGGCGGGGCCATGTTTTACTGCTGTGGAGAAGAGTTGTTGTGGTATACAGGTGCTGGTCATATAATTAGAACATCATCAAAAAGTTGATTTATTTCACTAATTCCATTCAAAAAGTGAAACTTGTATATTATATTCATTCATTACACACAGACTGATATATTTCAAATGTTTATTTCTTTTAATTCTGATGATTATAACTGACAACTAAGGAAAATCCCAAATTCAGTATCTCAGAAAATGAGAATATTACTTTAGACCAACACAAAGAAAGTATTTTTAGAAATCTTGACCAACAGGAAAGTATGAGCGTGTCCAGCACTCGATGCTTAGCCGGGGCTCCTTTAGCCTGAATCACTGCAGCAATGCGGCGTGGCATGGAGTCCATCAGTCTGTGGCACTGCTCAGGTGTTATGAGAGCCCAGGTCGCTCTGATAGGGGCCTTCAGCTCTTCTGCATTGTTGGGTCTGGTGTATCGCATCTTCCTCTTCACAATAGCCCATAGATTTTCTGTGGGCTTAAGGTCAGGCGAGTTTGCTGGCCAATTAAGAACAGGGATACCATGGTCCTTAAACCAGGTCCATGAAATCTGCATCTCCATAAAGCTGGTCAGCAGCAGGAAGCATGAAGTGCTCTAAAACTTCCTGGCATATGGCTGCGCTGACCTTGGACCTCAGAAAACACAGTGGACCAACACCAGCAGATGACATGGCACCCCAAACCATCACCGACTGTGGGAACTTTACACTGGACCTCAAGCACCGTGGATTGTGTGCCTCTCCTCTCTTCCTCCAGACACTGGGATCCTGATTTACTTTCATCAGAGCACATAACTTTGGAGCACTCAGCAGCGGTCCAGTCCTTTCTGTCTTTAGCCCAGGCGAGACGCCGTCTGTTGTTCAAGAGTGGCTTGGCTCGAGGACTGCGACAGCTGAAACCCATGTCTCATGAGCGTCTGTGTGTAGTGGTTCTTGAAGCACTGACTCCAGCTGCAGTCCACTCTTTGTGAATCTCCCCACATTTTTGAATGGGTTTTGTTTCTCAATCCTCTCCAGGGTGCGGTTATCCCTATTGCTTGTACACTTTTTTTCTACCACATCTTTTCCTTCCCTTGGCCTCTCCATTAATGTGCTTGGACACAGAGCTCTGTGAACAGCCAGCCTCTTTTGCAATGACCTTTTGGGTCTTGCCCTCCTTGTGCAAGGTGTCAATGGTCGTCTTTTGGACAACGGTCAGGTCAGCAGTCTTCCCCATGATTGTGTAGCCTACAGAACCAGACTGAGAGAGCATTTAATGTCTTTTAAATTTAATATCAGTCTGTGTGTAATGAATGAATATAATATACAAGTTTCACTTTTTGAATGGAATTAGTGAAATCAACTTTTTGATGATATTCTAATTATATGACCAGCACCTGTAGTTAGTAGGCTGGAGTGCTGCCGCAATGCCGACGAAACGCTGTTATTTTCATCCGGATTGCAGGTCCACTTTGTTCAGCCTTCCTAGGGACGGGGGAGTTAGGGATCAACGGTTAAAATAATTATTTCCCAAATCTCGCTCTATGTGCTGCACATTTTACGGAGGAAAGCTCCCACAATCTTCGGATTCGCACAACGGCTTGTCCTGAAAGATGGAGCAGTTCCAACTTTAAAAACAGAAGCTGTTCATGGGACACAGCCTGTAAGTATGATTTATGTTTCGTCGATGTGTTGTCCTGTAACAGCTCTTATTGTTAATTGTACGTTGTAGCAAGGAAGTAAACAAATGACAACGCCGTTCGGCTCTGCAAACCAGTCTGTTAAACGCTCATTCATACTTAACGTTATCTGACAAACACCTAACGTTACAAACTTTTAAATCTCAACAGCGAACTGGGAATTAGTGTAAATGATTCTTTGATTAGAGCTTTTATGTATCGTTTATCTGCAGGCATGCTAAACCTGGTTCTGTGTTTGATTGGGCTACTGGAGTAAAGCCCATGTTTAGTGTTCGTTTTGGGTTAGTAGTTCTTGAGACAGATATTTGCCTACAAACCCGATTCCAAAAAAGTTGGGACACTGTACAAATTGTGAATAAAAAAGAATGCAATAATTTACAAATCTCATACACGTATATTTTATTCACAATAGAATATAGATAACATATCAAATGTTGAAAGTGAGACATTTTGAAATGTCATGCCAATTATTGGCTCATTTTGGACTTCATGATTCAAGATTCAAGAGTTTTATTTGTCACATACACAGTTATATACAGAATATACAACCGGCAGTGAAATGTAAACAGGTCCGCTCCATGGACAGTGCAAATTCACAGTTAAAAACACAAGGAAGAAATTATAATAGAAATAGGATATAAAAAGAAGTACTATCTATATATATATATAATGTCTATATCTGTAGAATTATAAATAATCAAGTCAAGAGAAAAAAGGTAACAAATAAGGATAAAGTGGAATAAAATAAGTGAAATAAACTGTGCAGTGAGTAAACTGTAGACTTATAAATATGTGGTTAACAAATGTATAAGAGTATAATGTGCAAACAGGTTTATGACAGGTTGTTACACAGTAACAACGAGAACAGAAAGTGCAGTGCAATGACAGTGTATCGATGTTTATCCTGACGTGAAGTCACGTGATGTTAAGTGACAGAGTTCAGGAGTCTGATGGCCTGGGGGAAGAAGCTCCTCCTGAGTCTCTCAGTTTTGGCCATCAGGCTTCGGAAGCGCTTACCAGATGGTAGCAGCGTGAAATGAGGGTTTGCAGGGTGATTAGAGTCCTTGATGATCTTGGTAGCTCTTTACCTCATGAGAGCTAAACATTCCAAAAAAGTTGGGACAGGGAGCAATAAGAGGCCGGAAAAGTTAAATGTACATATAAGGAACAGCTGGAGGACCAATCTGCAACTTATTAGGTCAATTGGCAACATGATTGGGTATAAAAAGAGCCTCTCAGAGTGGCAGTGTCTCTCAGAAGTCAAGATGGGCAGAGGATCACCAATTCCCCCAATGCTGCGGCCAAACATACTGGAGCAATATCAGAAAGGAGTTTCTCAGAGAAACACTGCAAAGAGTTTGAAGTTCTCATCATCTACAGTGCATAATATCATCCAAAGATTCAGAGAATCTGGAACAATCTCTGTGCGTAAGGGTCAAGGCCGGAAAACCATACTGGATGCCCGTGATCTCCGGCCCTTAGACGGCACTGCATCACATACAGGAATGCTACTGTAATGGAAATCACAACATGGGCTCAGGAATACTTCCAGAAAACATTGTCGTGAACACAATCCACCGTGCCATTCGCCGCTGCCGGCTAAAACTCTACAGGTCAAAAAGAAGCCATATCTAAACATGATCCAGAAAGCGCAGGCGTTTCTCTGGGCCAAGGCTCATTTAAAATGGACTGTGGCAAAGTGGAAAACTGTTCTGTGGTCAGATCAATCAAAATTTGAAGTTCTTTTTGGAAAACTGGGACGCCATGTCATCCGGACTAAAGAGGACAAGGACAGCCCAAGTTGTTGTCAGCGCTCAGTTCAGAAGCCTGCATCTCTGATGGGATGGGGTTCATGAGTGCGTGTGGCATGGGCAGCTTACACATCTGGAAAGGCTCCATCAATGCTGAAAGGGATATCCAAGCTCTAGAACAACATATGCTCCCATCCAGACGTCGTCTCTTTCAGGGAAGACCTTGCATTTTCCAACATGACAATGCCAGACCACATACTGCATCAATTACAACATCATGGCTGTGTAGAAGAAGGATCCGGGGACTGAAATGGCCAGCCTGCAGTCCAGATCTTTCACCCATAGAAAACATTTGAGCATCATAAAGAGGAAGATGCCACAAAGAAGACCAAAGACAGTTGATTCAAGAGTTTTATTCAAGAGTTTTATTTGTCACATACACGAGCAACTAGAAGCCTGTATTAGACAAGAATGGGACAACATTCCTATTCCTAAACTTGAGCAGCTTGTCTCCTCAGTCCCCAGAAGTTTGCAGACTGTTAGAAAAAGAAGAGGGGATGCCACACAGTGGGAAACATGGCCTTGTCCCAACTTTTTTGAGATGTGTTGATGCCATGAAATTTAAAATCAACTTATTTTTCCCTTAAAATGATACCGAGGTATGCAGCAAAGCATTTGTGAAGCCACAACACGCACAACCTTGAGGTGGATGGGCTACAACAGCAGAAGACCCCACCGGGTACCACTCATCTCCACTACAAATAGGAAAAAGAGGCTACAATTTGCACAAGCTCACCAAAATTGGACAGTTGAAGACTGGAAAAATGTTGCCTGGTCTGATGAGTCTCGATTTCTGTTGAGACATTCAGATGGTAGAGTCAGAATTTGGCGTAAACAGAATGAGAACATGGATCCATCATGCCTTGTTACCACTGTGCAGGCTGGTGGTGGTGGTGTAATGGTGTGGGGGCTGTTTTCTTGGCACACTTTAGGCCCCTTAGTGCCAATTGGGCATCGTTTAAATGCCACGGCCTACCTGAGCATTGTTTCTGACCATGTCCATCCCTTTATGACCACCATGTACCCATTCTCTGATGGCTACTTCCAGCAGGATAATGCACCATGTCACAAAGATCGAATCATTTCAAATTGGTTTCTTGAACATGACAATGAGTTCACTGTACTAAAATGGCCCCCACAGTCACCAGATCTCAACCCAATAGAGCATCTTTGGGATGTGGTGGAACGGGAGCTTCGTGCCCTGGAGATTTGTGGGATGCACATCCATCAACTGCAAGATGCTATCCTATCAATATGGGCCAACATTTCTAAAGAATGCTTTCAGCACCTTGTTGAATCAATGCCACGTAGAATTAAGGCAGTTCTGAAGGCGAAAGGGGGTCAAACACAGTATTAGTATGGTGTTCCTAATAATCCTTTAGGTGAGTGTATTAGCCTATATATGACCTATATTAGCCTATATATGACCTATATTAGCCTATATATTCACTATATTAGCCTATATATAACCTAAATTAGCCTATATATTCATTATATTAGCCTATATATTCACTATATTAGCCTGTATATTCATTATATTCTGCTGAACCTGTTACTGATGTCTGGATTATTAATGTGTTTGAATAAATGACAGTCACTGTGTATGAATGATTAGATTTTAACAACGAAACAAAAAAAACATAATTTTATAATTAGATTTAGAAGTTAGTGCAAAAACTGCCTTATGTGAAGTTTCCATGTTTGCACACAATGTGTTATTTTAGTGATGATTATTATATCTGAACATGAATAGCAGCTGAATTTATGCTAATAGTTTGGGCTCTGTTGTTAACCTTTAATATTATAGTTAAATATTATATTGTGTGAGTAAGGGCTCCTATAGTTTACACTTTACAGCATTAGCAGAGATTTTTTTTTTTAAATTATCTTTAAGAAACTTTTAGTTATAATTGAATTAATTGAAGAGCAGACATAATTTGTTCAGTAAACCACTGTTTAATTAAAAAAAGCTATTTTATATTTAGTTTTCTCCCCTGCTGTCAGTTTTGTGTACCGTTACAACCCTAACTTGTAATAAAGTAAAAGATCCCCAACATGAAAATGCTAAAAAAGTATAAATACTAGAAAAACCTGTAGTAAAAGTACTGTCCATCTCTGAATCAGTGCCATTACTAGCTAAGCATAACATAACTTTAATAGCCCACAACTCCGCCCTGTTAGCTTAGCTCCTCCCCTGAGTCTGGAAACTGACCCATACGGTTGCTCCAGTTTTGTTGTTGCCGGAGTATCCGAGGCATGAGCTGTAAAGGCTCTGCCCTCTTCTGGAAAAGGGGTGGAGAGAGACATCTCATTTGCATTTAAAGAAACACACACCAAAACAGTGTTTTTGCATCCACTCAAAAAGGGGCATTTATGGCATGCTATAATAGATGAGCTGGAACTTCACACACACATTCTGGGAACACCTGAGACTTATATCACATCTTGTAAAAAAGGGCATAATAGGTCCCCTTAAGGCCTGTTCACACCAAGGACTATAACTATACTGATAACTGTATAGTTGTAATAATCAATCTAAAGCCCTATTCGGATGGTAACTGTATTTTCATCATTTACAGGGGCTAGTCTGTGATTTTTGCCTGGCAGCCTTGTCTGTGTTTCATGTCGCTGTGTTTGTGTTGTGTGTCAGCACATGGCTTTATTTGTGTTTGGCATGTGCTCCTCTTGTCCCGCCTCCCTGTTTCCTGTTACCACGCCCCCTTGTTTAGGCCTTGTCCAGTCTTGTGCAATTGTGTTCACCTGATCCTCATGTGCTCATGTGTTTGTCACGATTGGTATGAGCACATAAAATATTTTATTGTCATGTGTGTTTCATTTGCCCTACCGGTCCCCCCTTACCTGCCTTGTTTGCTCCCTATTCATATTTTTATTTTTGCTCTTGTTTATCTCTTGTTGTCTTGTCTTGTGTGTGTGTATATGTAACGGAGGCCAGCTAGTAGTTTCTGTGTGAGTAAACCTCACTCCTCTGATCTCTCTTTAGCCTCCTTGTTAGAGCGTCCGACTCTCATGCCGGCGGACCTGGGTTCAAGTCCCGCTTGGAGCAGGCGATTCGAACAGGAGGGGTTACATATATACTAGATGATATATTATATCAGAATCCATCCTGCTTTAAGAGTTTGGGCAATTAAAGCGACAGACGACAAAACCGCAGCGCTTATAATAAACAGAACAAGGGACGATAATGCAGTTATCGTTCTGAAAGGGCCTTTAGTCTTGGAAACATTTTCATACTGAATTTGATAAAACAATATTAATTGCATGATTACAATATTTTCTGGCAGTCGCTGTTGCAAGCACCATTGGGCTTTAAAGGCTTGGTAATCAGATCTAATCTAAGCTTCTACATCAATGTTTCTTTGTGCCTGTGCCCTTCTTGACTATGTATAAGTGCTGATGAAGAGTGGGAAAGGGGAAAAGCAGCAGAAGAAAAACAGGAACTCCCTAAGGCCTTTCACAGGTTACACAAACAGAAGCCGTACCTGAGAGTCCCTTTTGAACCTGGCATCAAACAGACACATGTACATGGAAGCACATGCCTCCAGATCTCAGAGCGCTGGCCATTAATGGCAGAGCTCATGTAGACAGGAGGATCAGTGTTGAGCAGCATTTAGCCCTGTTTAGCACTCCATTTGGGCTCAAATAAATCAGGGCTGTTGGAGAGAGGCCTCCATTATGAGAGCAGGGGCCCCGCAGCGAGCTGTCATTCACTGGACAGCCACCTTCACCTTTCAACTGCTAATTACAGGGAGCCACACAGCCCACAGTGAAACACACACACACAAGCCTGTTAAAGCTCTCGCACAAGGAAAAACATTTGTGGGAAACTCAGACAGTCAGTGCTCTCTAGACCTCAACACGTCTTGTTGATCCCGAATTTAGAAGTAAGGGGTTTTCTCTCTATGCGAGGAATGAGAGTGAGGTTGAAGAGGAATGAGCGAGTGAAATCTTATCTGCCCACAAGCATCCGAAGCCTCAAACACAGGGCAGAACGGCAATGCACGCATAATCATGGCGACACATCAAAGTTCCAGGACAAGAACATGATGTGTAAAAAAAAACACATGCCAACAGCGTGTCCGTGTCTGAATGTTTTTTAAACTATGCAAGACACAACTGGAAAAGAGAGTTTGTTAATGAACATTCAGTGCCTTGTTTTATTCCCAGTCATAAACAAATGTAATTGCTAAGGATGTACACTAAGTATGGGGTCAGAATATATATATATTTGGGGTGTAACTCCTGCTAGCCAACATTATAGTGTTGATGATATAGTGTTTACTGCAGCTTTTGGAAAACGATTCACCGCCCCTTGGTTTTGTGATCGATTACTGCTTGTATTACCATATTTTTCGGACAAATATCCTGATTAAATGGTGGATAACATTGTATCTATAATAAATAAGGAAATTACACAAAACATAACATACAACTTCCTGTGAAATCCGTTCTGCACGATCCTCTTGTTTGATAACATTGTCAGGGTCTGAACTGCGTTCGAATTGGTTAGAAATTGACGCCATCCGTAATATTTACACTAGTGAAGACGTCGCAGTTATGGTAAGGGGCGGGACATTTCCCGAACACATGCTAAGCGCTGCCAATCACAGCACAAACAAAATCAAGACTTCTTAAACGGCATAATAACAGTACCGTTAGTGTCGGGTCAAAGGTTCTCCTGTACGGTCTAGAGTCTGTGCAGGCCTCTAGTCTCTCTGTGTAACTGCACTCACCTGACGGTAGGTTCCCTCCATCAGCGTGTCCAGGTTCTGAAGCGGCCCTGGGGTTTTGTCTTTAAAGCGGGTCAGTAGACGGCGCTGGATGGCCCTGAACTGGACAGCTCTCTCCGACAGTAAATCCTGATACTTCTGTGCATTCACACGGAG
>CM031958.1:1569761-1572261 GCA_018749465.1 Paracanthobrama guichenoti
AGACTGAGGAAAAGGGCATTCAGACCTCCTCTCCGAGCATTCTTCTAGCAAATGTTCAATCCTTGGATAATAAGATGGGCGATCTTAGAGCCAGGATAAGTTTTCAACGGGACATGAGAGACTGTAATATCTATTGTTTGTCTGAAACATGGCTCACGCCCGCGGTCCCGGACACAGCTGTGACGCCGGCCGGAGAACTTCTCTGTTTTTCGGATGGACAGAACAGCGAGGCCGGTAAATCCAAAGGCGGTGGAGTGTGTTTCATGATCAACAAAGAAAGTGCGATCCCAGGAACATCACCATTCTCTCGCGGTCCTGCTCACCTCATCTGGAACATTTAACAATCATCTGCCGCCCATTCTATCTGCCGAGGAGTTTTCTGCGGTTGTCGCGACCGCCGTTTACATCCCACCGCAGGCAGACACAGCGCTGGCTTTATCTGGCCTTCTTCATGATGTTGCCAGCGGCGCCATAAAACCAACATCCCGGACGCGGCATTCATTGTCGCGGCGATTTTAACAAAGCAAACCTAAAGAAAGTCCTGCCAAACTTTCACCAGCACGTCTCCTGCCCCACACGAGGAGCAAACACACTGGATCACTGCTACTCCGTTTAAGAACGCCTATAAAGCGCGGTCACTTCCAGCGTTTGGCAAATCGGATCATGCCGCCATTTTCCTCACTCCCGAATACAAACAAAAGCTCCTCCAGGAACCCCGGTGAGGCGGGAAGTTAAGCGTTGGTCACCCCACTCAGAGACCGCGCTACAGGCAGCTCTGGGCGATGTGGATTGGGACATGTTCCGAGCGAGTTCAGCTGGCGAATGCGCGAGTTCACAGACGTGGCGCTTTGCTTCATCAACACGCTTACAGAGCAAGCCACGCAAACAATAACAATAACGTCCTTCTCAAATCAGAAACCGTGGGTGGACAATTCAATCCAGCGGCAGTGAGCACGCGCACTGCTGCTTATAACGCCGGTCTCCATTCAGGGAATATGAATGAATACAGATCGTCCTGCTATGCTCTCAGACGAGCAGTTAAAGCCGCAAAACTCCGTTATAAAGACCGAGTGGAGTCTCATTTCCAACTCAACGACTCGCGGCGCATGTGGCAAGGTCTGAGGTCCATCTGCTCCTTTGGATCTAAATCCTCTGCAGAGGTGAACGCTGATCCGTTGCTCGTGAACGCAAGTTAAACTCTTTCTATGCTCGCTTTGACTGTAACCGCGGCACGCGACTCCGCCAAGTGGCGCGTTAGGAGAAATTACTCAGAGCAGCAACAATCACGTGATCTCTGTCTCGGAGGATGAAGTTCGAGAGCACTCAAGCGTGTGGACGTCAGGAAAGCTGCTGGGCCGGATGGTATTTCAGGTCGTGTTCTGCGGTCCTGTGCTGATCAGCTCACCGGGTTGTTTACATCTATCTTTAATGAGTCCCTCGCTACATCTGTGGTCCCCACCTCCTTCAAAATCCACCATCATCCCTGTCCCTAAGAACAGTAAACCCTCTTGCCTAAATGACTATCGTCCAGTGGCTCTCACGTCTATAGTCATGAAGGTCTTTGAGAGACTCATTAAAAACACCATTTGCGCCTTCATTCCTGACACTTTGGACCCTCTTCAGTTTGCCTATCGTCCCAATAGATCGACTGAAGATGCCATCTCTCATGTCCTCCACTCCTCCTCACTCACATCGACAGCAAAAGTGGGAACTACGTAAGACTGCTATTTATTGACTATAGCTCAGCCTTTAACACCATAGTTCCCACCAAGCTAACCTCCAAACTCCTGGATCTCGGCCTGAATCCTTCTCTCTGCCACTGGATTGAGGACTTCCTCACTGGCAGGCCTCAGGTGGTGAGAATAGGCCAGTCCACCTCCACCTCCATCACCCTGAGTGTGGGGCTCCACAGGGGCTGTGTCCTGAGCCCCCCTGCTCTACTCTCTCTACACGCATGACTGTTTGTCCACACACAGCTCCACCTCTATCATCAAATTTGCTGATGATACTGTTGTCCTGGGCCTCATTTCCAACAACAATGAGGCGGCATACTTGGGACGAGGTGGAGCATCTAACATCATGGTGCCAGGACAACTGTCTCTCTCTGAATGTTGGCAAGACCAAAGAAATGATTGTGGACTTCAGGAAGAGACAGCAACGGACATACTCCCCCTCATGATCAGCGGGTCACCAGTGAGAGAGTGAGCAGCTTCAAGTACCTGGGAGTAAACATCTCCGAGGACCTGACCTGGACTGCTCACATTCAGACACAGGTGAAAAAGCCAGGCAAAGACTGTACCACCTGCGCCAGCTGAGGAAATTCAGGGTTTCACCAGCTATCCTGAAAACTTTCTATTTAGGGGCGATAGAAAGTGTTTTAACTCAGTGCATCACAGCGTGGTATGGGAACAGCACCAGTCATGACCGCAAAGCCCTGCAAAGAGTAGTGCGCTTATCCGAGCGTATCTCAGGGTCAGCTCTCCCGTCTCTGCAGGACGTC
>CM031958.1:1582261-1587261 GCA_018749465.1 Paracanthobrama guichenoti
TATAAAGTATCTAAGAATAATAATAATAATAATAATAATAATAATCATCATTTATTTTACAGTTCAAATGTAAAATTCCAAAAGTAATCTTTATGGCTCGATACCCTCACGGTTTGATACAGGATACTAAACTCACAATATTATTGTGCTACTCCAAGATATGGTCAAAGATTAACAAAAATGCACTTGAATGTTAAATCTGACGGTCACACAGATGACAAGATACATATTGTTGCACTGCGATATATTGTTACACCCCTTCAGTTGATTTATCAGCATGTCTCAAATGCACATTTTAAGTGACCCAAACTAATGTTGGTGTGCCGGATCATTTAGGGCGAAGCGAGCCGCTCTGAGAAGCTGAAAACACCGGCGGATCATGAACCGCTCACGTGTGCGTGAACACAGTAGCTCACTTCACTCTGAAACACGCGGCGCACAGAACTGCTTCATCAAATCACAGCGCGTCACACAAATCCATACTGCCATTTGAGTTTCACTGGGATTAATCGTGCAGCCCTTCTTCAAACCCACAGGAGGCTGTGCATTCACCAGTTCACAACTGGTTTGTGTGGTCTTCAGTAAGGTGATCTGCTTCAGGTTTAGTGTTGTGTGCATTCACACAGGTGACTGAACACAGTAATGCCTGATTGCTGAGCACTTAGATTAAGTGTCTGGCCCACCAGCACACACACACACACACACACCGCGTCTGACTGTCACTCACACACTCGCTCTGTCTGTGCTCCTATCAGCTCATCGGTGACAGCACTTTCTATGTGCTTTAAAAGCCCTCTCCCTCTCTCTCTCTCACTCTCTGTCTGGGAGGGCAAGCTTTTAACCTTTCCATCTCACTGCCGTGGGCAAACATCAGCCAGCGTGCTGTTGGCGTCGGTTGAGCTGGCAGAAAGCGTGACACCCCCTCCTTTAAACTGTCTAGCATCAGGCAGTTAAATTAGGCCATTTGTGCTGACCTCTCTTGACCTGCGCTGACAGTAGCCCACCCCTGGAATTCAGAGACGCATTAGAAACACGGCGTGCAGAACACACACAGCACAAAAGCACTTAGACAGGAATTCCTTTCACAAAAGCAGCCAGATGCAACGTGAGTGTGTGTTGTGAGGATTAAAGCGGGCTGTTCTGAGTGTCTGTGACCTTCAGGGCACGCATGAGTCCTGCCATCCCAGCACCTACACGTTTACTGTTCATCTGGTAGGCTGGGGTCATGGTCACAATTCAGTGTTAGGTGTGTGTCCAAACACCTCTGACTGAATAGGTGTATGTACACTGATCAGGCATAACATTATGACCAGGTGAAGTGAATAACACTGATGATCTCTTCCTCACGGCTCCTGTTAGTGGGTGGGATATATTAGGCAGCAAGTGAACATTTTGTCCTCAGAGTTGATGTGTTAGAAGCAGGAAAAATGGGCAAGCGTAAGGATTTGAGTGAGTTTGACAAGGGCCAGATTGTGATGGCTAGACGACTGGGTCAGAGCATCTCCAAAACTGCAGCTCTTGTGGGGTGTTCCCGGTCTGCAGTGGTCAGGATCTATCAAAAGTGCTCCAAGGAAGGAACAGTGGAGAACCGGCCACAGGGTCATGGGCGGCCAAGGCTCATTGATGCACGTGGGGAGCGAAGGCTGGCCCGTGTGGTCGATCAAACAGACGAGCTACTGGAGCTCAAACTGCTCAAGAAGTTAATGCTGGTTCTGATAGAAAGGTGTCAGAATACACAGAGCATCTCAGTTTGTTGCGTATGGGGCGGCATAGCCGCTGACCAGTCAGGGTGCCCATGCTGACCCCTGTCCACCGCCGAAAGCACCAACAGTGGCACGTGAGCATCAGAACTGGACCACGGAGCAATGGAAGAAGGTGGCCTGGTCTGATGAATCACGTGTTCTTTTACATCACGTGGATGGCCGGGTGTGTGTGTGTGGCTTCCCTGGGGAACACATGGCACCAGGATGCACTATGGGAAGAAGGCGAGCCGGCGGAGGCAGTGTGATGCTTTGGGCAATGTTCTGCTGGGAAACCTTGGGTCCTGCCATCCATGTGGATGTTACTTGGACACGTACCACCTACCTAAGCATTGTTGAGACCATGCACAGCCTTTCATGGAATACAGTAAATTCCCACTATAGCAAAAAAGGATTTGTGCGCGTGTAGAACTCAAACACCGCTGACTGACCACTGCAGTCATGTGCTGTGATAAACAGTGTAAGTAAAAACCTTTGATGCTCTTCAGAGTGCAAACTCAAACAGCAGCAAGAGTTCTGTACCTCCCTGTATTTCGGTATCAGTTCTGCATCCTTGGCCCGACTGCAGTCTGTACAAATGCTGCTGCACGGCTTTTAAAGAGAGTAAAGAAATACGATCATGTTTCCCCAGTATTAGCCTCGCTACAAATGGCTACCAATCCCCCGTAGAATGTTATTTGTTTTTAAATCTTTACACAACCAGGCCCAACTATATCTCACAAATCTACTGCTCCCATATAATCCTAAAAGACAGATATAATCCTTTTAAATCAGAAAATCAAAATCTACTTGTAGTGCCCAGGACTGAGCCTTGCGGTAATTGGGCCGAGACTTTGGAACGAGTTACCTTTATCCATCAGGTCCTCCATATCCCTGCCGATTTTTAAGAAGTTGCTGAAAGCCTATTTAATGAAGGGGGCGTATACTGTATAAAGCACATGTTTTTAAATGGTGTTTGTTTGGGAACTGACTATGTAAAGCACTTTGGTCAACTTCGGTTGTTGTTGTTAAATAGTGCTATACAAACAAACAAACAAACAAACAAACAAACAAACAAACAAACAAACAGCCCTCTATCAGCGAGTAGTGAACAGAGTCAGTACTCAAAGTCTGGTATCGTCACATTTTTACAATTTAAAAATTACAATGAAGAGAGCTTTATCACTTCTTTCTTTGTCACATAATGCCTGATAGGGGCACGTGCAAAGATTGACTTTTATTCATTCTGAAGTCTAAATGCAGTTGCCAGAAGTAAAAAGCTAAAGGTAGGCTATTAACGAACTTCACCGTCACCATCACTAACTGTTTTTATCTCAAAACATTTCCCCAGTGTTTGAGTTACACTAGTTCATAAGAGCACAATAAGAAGCATAATAAGCTCGGCGTGATGACGTTTCACCTCCTCGACTGCCTCTGTAGTGCCATTTGATGTCGTAGAGTAAAATGTGAAAGTGTCTTGAGCTTGTGCATTTTGGCCTACAAAGTGATGTCATTCCTGCGCCTCGCCATAGAAGACTGAAATTTAAACCTGCAGGATTGCAGCGTTAGAGTAAAGTGGGCTAGACTGCACATCTTTACATTCAGAAGGTAGTATAGGCTGAATTATGTTTTTAGGAAAGACGCCGCAGAGTGCAATGTCATATTACAACTGTTGCAGTACCCATAGAAAGTCTAGTCTTAAGAGTGAGGACTCTCAGGTCTCAGCTCCATCTGACCTGTCCGTCACAGCGGGCGAGGTCAAGTGATCTGACCTGTCCGTCACAGCTGATCTGAGCCGCTCTCGCTGAAGGTTTGCACACTGAGCTGCACTCCACACACATGTGCTGCTGATGGGAGACACAAACACTCCTCATTACACCAATCATGAGGGAATTTACTCAGTTCAGCTGCTCGTTTTCATTCTATCACCATCTCTTTTTAAAACACACATCTTCATCAAATTCATAAGCTCTTTTCCAAAACCTCTGAGCATGTACAACATTTTATGGCATTGTATGCTTGCATTCGACACAAAGGTCATTCCAAACGGCAGACGAGTGAATCACCTGATACTCATTTTGACCAAACTCTAATGCAGCATCACACACAGAGCTTTATTGATCTGAGGGAAAACAGTCAGCGCCCGGCTCACGGTCCTAAAGGGTCGTCCCTCGTCTCTTAATGAGGCATGGGTGGATTCACTATTTACATGAGGAGAGACTGAACGCTTCTCCAGTGTGTGTGTGTGTGTGTGTGTGTGTGTGTAATAGTCAGTGTGTGTGTGTGTGTGTGTGTGTGTGTAATAATCAGTGTGTGTGTGTGTGTGTGTGTGTGTTGTGCACCCCCTATAGGCTCATATTACTAACACACCCTTTAAATAACACACAGATACTGCACTATTGACTTTAGAGCAGGTTTGTGTTGGTCAGTGGTCAGTGGTTTTCAGTTCCTCACAATAGCAGCGCTCCATCAATGCTCCTGAACACACCTGGTGTTCAGACCAGACGCCCATGGGTGAACAGATGCGCCAGTGCATTTGATATTTAAACAGCGTGGAGCTGGACGTGAACATGAGAACTGCGTCGAGCTGAGACCAGCAGAACACACTGGTGTCACATTGAGCCGGGTGATGATAGGACCCTTATTCTGTGAGAAAGAATAATTACACACTGTGATGAGCCACGAGGGCAGATGTCATGAGAGAAATGCTGAGAAAACGGACTACTTCACCCATTATTAGTGCATGCTATGCATCTTTATTCTATACTCCTATACTTACGGAGCATTGCTGTGGCTGCACTGGGTTAGGGAACAAAGAGAGCAGTAATTTGTGAAGAAAACAACAAATGACACAAAAAAGGAACCACATACTTTACGGGTAAACCTTGTTCAAATATTGACTGTGGTTTTGGAAGCCGTACAGAAGTTAAGCTGCTCATCTGGGACTGACAGAGCGGCCCACACAACAAAAGCACATGGAATATCCTCAGCTTCAGCAACTCTATCATGTGGTCTCCTGTGTTTACATTCCTGTCTGACTGAAGAGAGTTCGAAAACCTGGAGAACTCTCCTCCTCCAGGACACTTCCATCAACAACTCACCGACGCAACAAAGGCCGTCTCCTTTCTGTCATGAGCCCCAGAAGGGATTTGACAATTGGCATTGAAATAATGCCATCACAGTGCCATAATAAAAGGATTTCTTTCTCTTTTACCCCTAAAGACTATTTTAAAAATAAATTTTCAATGTGATGTTAAATCC
>CM031958.1:1592261-1609761 GCA_018749465.1 Paracanthobrama guichenoti
GAACTGAATTGAGCTGAGCTGAACTGAATTGAACTGAATTGAGTTTAATTGAATAAACTGAACTGAATTGAGATTAACTGAATTGAGCTGAATTGAGCTGAACTGAATTGATCTTAACTGAATAAACTGAACTGAATTGAGATTAACTGAATTGAGCTGAACTGCATTGAGATTAACTGAATTGAGCTGAACTGAGCTAAACTGAAGAAACTGAACTGAATTGAGCTGAATTGAGCTGAACTGAATTGAACTGAATTGAGCTTAACTGAATAAACTGAACTGAATTGAGATTAACTGAATTGAGCTGAACTGAATAAACTGAACTGAATTGAGATTAACTGAATTGAGCTGAATTGAGCTAAACTGAATAAACTGAACTGAATTGAGCTGAATTGAATTGAGCTGAACTGAATTGAATTGAACTGAATTGAGCTGAACTGTGCTGAATTGAACTTGAGCTGAGCTGAATTTAACTGAGCTGAACTGAATTGAGCTGAGCTGAATTAATTAACTGAATTTGAATTGAAGCTGAACTGAGCTGAATTGAGCTGAGAGATTGAATGAATTGAATTGAATTGAACTGAACTGAGTTGAATTGACTGAATTGAACTGAGCTGAACTGAGCTGAACTGAGCTGAGCTGCACTGAATTATACTGAGATTAGTTGAGCTGAGCTGAGGGCTGAGCTGAATTGAACTGAATTGAACTGAGCTGAACTGAGCTGAACTGAGCTGAACTGAACTGAACTGAGCTGAATTTAACTGAATTGAGCTGAACTGAAATGAGCTGAAACTGAATTAACTGGGCTGAGCTGAATTGAATTGAGCTAATACTGGAATTGAATTGAGCTGAAAAGCTGAACTGAACTGAACTTGAGCTGAGCTGAACTGAATTGAACTGAATTGAGCTGAGCTGAATTTAACTGAATTGAGCTAAACTGAATTGAGCTAAACTGAAATGAGCTGAACTGAATTGAATTGGGCTGAGCTGAATTGAGCTAAACTGAATTGAATTGAGCTGAACTGAATTGAGCTGAATTGAGCTGAGCTGAACTGAATTGAGCTGAGCTGAATTGAGCTGAACTGAATTGAGCTGAACTGAATTTAATTGAGCTGAACTGAATTGAAGCTGAATAAAGCTGAACTGAATTGAGCTGAACTGAATGAGCTGAACTGAACTGAACTGAGCTGAACTGAATTGAGCTGAACTGAATTGAACTGAGCTGAACTGAATTGATTGAATTTAACTGAATTGAGCTGAACTGAATTTAACTGAATTGAGCTGAACTGAATTGAGCTGAACTGAACTGAGCTGAGATTAATTGAACTTAATTGAACTGAATTGAGCTGAACTGAATTGAGCTGAACTGAATTGAACTGAATTGAAGAACTGAAGCTGAACTGAATTGAGCTGAGCTGAGTTGAGCTGAACTGAATGAGCTGAGCTGAACTGAATTGAGCTGAGCTGAAAGCTGAGCTGAACTGAATGAACTGAACTGAATTGAGCTGAACTGAATTAAACTGAACTGAATTGAGCTGAACTGAATTTAACTGAATTGAGCTGAATTTAACTGAATTGAGCTGGAAAACTGAATAAACTGAACTGAATTGAGCTGAATTTAACTGAATTGAGCTGAACTTGAGCTGAACTGAATTGAGAGATTGAACTGAATTGAGCTGAAACTGAATTGAGCTGAATTGAACTGAACTGAGAACTGAACTGAACTGAATTGAACTGAATTGAGCTGAACTGAATTGAGCTGAACTGAATTGAGCTGAACTGAATTTGAACTGAACTGAGATTAATTAAACTGAATTGAACTGAACTGAGAACTAAACTGAATTGAGAACTGAAAGCTGAACTGAATTGATCTGAACTGAATTGAGCTAAACTGAATTGAATTGAGCTGAATTGAGAATCAAACTGAATTGAATTGAGCTGAATTTGAACTGAATTGAGCTAAACTGAAACTGAGCTGAACTGAATTGAATTGGGCTGAGCTGAATTGAGCTGAATTGAGCTGAACTGAATTGAGCTGAACTGAATTGAGCTGAACTGAATTGAGCTGAACTGAATTGAACTGAGCTGAATTGAGCTGAACTGAGCTGAACTGGAGCTGAATTTAACTGAATTGAGCTGAACTGAATTGAATTGAGCTGAGCTGAATTAAATTGAGCTGAACTGAATTGAACTGAGCTGAACTGAATTGAGCTGAACTGAGCTGAACTGAATTTAACTGAATTGAGCTGAACTGAACTGAATTGAGCTGAACTGAATTTAACTGAGCTGAGTTGAGCTGAATTGAGCTGAACTGAGCTAAACTGAATTGAACTGAATTGAGCTGAACTGAATAAACTGAACTGAATTGAGCTGAACTGAAATGAATGAACTGAACTGAATTGAGCTGAATTTAAGAACTGAATTGAGCTGAACTGAATTGAGAACTGAATTGAGCTGAACTGAATTGAGCTGAACTGAATTGAGCTGAACTGAATTGAGCTGAACTGAACTGAATTGAGCTGAACTGAATTTAACTGAACTGAAGCTTGAGCTGAACTGAATTGAGCTGAACTGAATTGAACTGAACTGAGCTGAACTGAATTGAGCTGAGCTGAATTGAGCTGAACTGAGCTGAACTGAGCTGAATAAACTGAACTGAATTGAGCTGAATTGAACTGAATTGAGCTGAACTGAACTGAGATTAACTGAATTGAGCTGAACTGAATTGAAGCTGAATTGAACTGAACTGAGCTGAACTGTGCTGAATTGAACTGAATTGAGCTGAACTGAATTGAACTGAATTTAGCTGAACCGAATTGAACTGAGCTGGAGATTGAACTGAACTGAGCTGAACTGAACTGAGCTTAACTGAACTGAATTGAGCTGAACTGAATTGGGCTGAGCTGAATTGAGATAAACTGAACTGAATTGAGCTGAACTGAATTGAGCTGAACTGAACTGAACTGAATTGAGCTGAGCTGAAAACTGAACTGAATTGAGCTGAACTGAGCTGAACTGAGCTGAATTGAACTGAATTGAACTGAACTGACTGACTGAATTGAGCTGAACTGAACTGAACTGAACTGAGCTGAACTGAATTGAACTGAATTGAATTGAGCTGAACTGAATTGAGCTGAACTGAATTGAGCTGAACTGAATTGAGCTGAACTGAATTGAGAGCTGAAAACTGAACTGAGCTGAACTGAATTGAATTAACTGAATTGAGCTTAAACTGAATTGAGCTGAGCTGAATTGAGCTGAACTGAATTGAATTGAGCTGAACTGAATTGAGCTGAACTGAATTGAATTGGGCTGAGCTGAATTGAGAATTGAACTGAATTGAATTGAGCTGAATTGAATTGAGCTAAACTGAAATGACCTGAACTGAATTGAATTGGGCTGAGCTGAATTGAGCTAAACTGAATTGAATTGAGCTGAACTGAATTGAGCTGAATTGAGATGAGCTGAACTGAATTGAGCTGAGCTGAATTGAATTGAGCTGAACTGAAATTGAACTGAGCTGAGTTGAGCTGAATTGAGCTGAACTGAGCTAAACTGAATAAACTGAACTGAATTGAGCTGAACTGAATAAACTGAACTGAATTGAGCTGAACTGAGCTAAACTGAATAAACTGAACTGAATTGAGCTGAACTGAATTGAACTGAGCTGAGTTGAGCTGAATTGAGCTGAACTGAGCTAAACTGAATAAACTGAACTGAATTGAGCTGAATTTAACTGAACTGAATTGAGCTGAACTGAGAACTGAATAAACTGAACTGAATTGAGCTGAACTGAATTGAGCTGAACTGAATTGAGATTAACTGAATTGAGCTGAACTGAATTGAGCTGAACTGAATTGAGCTGAATTTAACTGAATTGAGCTGAACTGAACTGAATTGAGCTGAACTGAATTTAACTGAGCTGAGTTGAGCTGAATTGAGCTGAACTGAATTGAGCTGAACTGAGCTAAACTGAATAAACTGAACTGAATTGAGCTGAACTGAATAAACTGAACTGAATTGAGCTGAACTGAGCTAAACTGAATAAACTGAACTGAATTGAGCTGAATTTAATTGAACTGAATTGAGCTGAACTGAATTGAGATTAACTGAATTGAGCTGAACTGAATTGAGCTGAATTGAACTGAACTGAGCTGAACTGTGCTGAATTGAACTGAATTGAGCTGAACTGAATTGAACTGAATTTAGCTGAACCGAATTGAACTGAGCTGAGATTAATTAAACTGAGCTGAACTGAACTGAGCTTAACTGAACTGAATTGAAATGAAATGATCTGAACTGAATTGGGCTGAGCTGAATTGAGATAAACTGAATTGAATTGAGCTGAATTTAACTGAATTGAGCTAAACTGAAATGAGCTGAACTGAATTGAATTGGGCTGAGCTGAATTGAGCTGAACTGAATTGAGCTGAACTGAATTTAACTGAATTGAGCTGAACTGAATTTAACTGAATTGAGCTGAACTGAATTTAACTGAATTGAGCTGAACTGAATTTAACTGAATTGAGCTGAGATTAATTGAACTGAATTGAATTGACCTGAACTGAATTGTACTGAGCTGAATTGAATTGAGCTGAGCTGAGCTGAACTGAATTGAACTGAGCTGAACTGAGCTGAACTGAGCTGAATTGAACTGCACTGAATTATACTGAGATTAATTGAACTGAATTGAAATGAAATGAGCTGAACTGAATTGGGCTGAGCTGAATTGAGCTAAACTGAATTGAATTGAGCTAAACTGAATTTAAAACTGAACTGAATTGAGCTGAGCTGAACTGAATTGAACTGAGCTGAACTGAATTGAGCTGAACTGAATTTAACTGAATTGAGCTGAATTGAGCTGAATTGAGCTGAACTGAATTGAGCTGAACTGAATTGAATTGGGCTGAGCTGAATTGAGCTAAACTGAATTGAATTGAGCTAAACTGAATTTAAAACTGAACTGAATTGAGCTGAGCTGAACTGAATTGAACTGAGCTGAACTGAATTGAGCTGAACTGAATTTAACTGAATTGAGCTGAACTGAATTTAACTGAATTGAGCTGAACTGAATTGAGCTGAATTTAACTGAATTTAGCTGAACTGAATTGAACTGAGCTGAGATTAATTGAACTGAATTGAATTGACCTGAACTGAATTGTACTGAGCTGAATTGAATTGAACTGAATTGAGCTGAACTGAAATGAGTTGAATTGTACTAAGATTAATTAAACTGAATTGAGCTGAGCTGAATTTAACTGAATTGAGCTAAACTGAAATGAGCTGAACTGAATTGAATTGAGCTGAGCTGAATTGAGCTAAACTGAATTGAATTGAGCTGAACTGAATTGAGCTGAGCTGAATTAAATTGAGCTGAACTGAATTTAACTGAATTGAGCTGAACTGAATTGAACTGAGCTAAACTGAAATGAGCTAAACTGAATTGAATTGAGCTGAACTGCATTGAGCTGAGCTGAATTAAATTGAGCTGAACTGAATTAAGCTGAACTGAATTAAACTGAGCTGAACTGAATTGAGCTGAACTGAATTTAACTGAATTGAGCTGAACTGATTAAGCTGAACTGAATTGACCTGAACTGAGCTGAACTGAATTGAAATGAGCTGAACTGAATAAGATGAACTGAATTGAGCTGAATTGAACTGAGCTGAACTGAGCTGAATTGAGCTGAACTGAAATGAGCTGAATTGTACTGAGATTAATTAAACTGAATTGAGCTGAGCTGAATTTAACTGAATTGAGCTAAACTGAAATGAGCTGAACTGAATTGAATTGGGCTGAGCTGAATTGAGCTAAACTGAATTGAATTGAGCTGAACTGAATTGAGCTAAACTGAAATGAGCTGAACTGAATTGAATTGGGCTGAGCTGAACTGAGCTAAACTGAATTTAATTGAGCTGAACTGAATTGAGCTGAGCTGAATTAAATTGAGCTGAACTGAATTTAACTGAATTGAGCTGAACTGAATTGAACTGAGCTAAACTGAAATGAGCTGAACTGAACTGAATTGAACTGAGCTGAACTGAATTGAACTGAGCTGAGCTGAACTGAATTGAACTGAACTGAACTGAGCTGAACTGAGGTGAATTGAACTGAATTGAACTGAGCTGAGCTGAATTGAACTGATTAAGCTGAACTGAATTTAGCTGAACTTAGCTGAACTGAATTGACCTGAACTGAATTGTACTGAGCTGAATTGAACTGAGCTGAAATTAATTTAACTGAACTGAGCTGAATTGAGCTGAACTGAATTGAACTGAGCTGAACTGAATAAGATTAACTGAATTGAGCTCAATTGAACTGAGCTGAATTGAACTGAATTGAGCTGAGTTGAACTGAGCTGAATTTAACTGAATTGAGCTGAACTGAATTGAGCTGAACTGAATAAGCTGAACTGAACTGATCTGAATTGAACTGAGCTGAACTGAATTGAACTGAACTGAATTGAGCTGAACTGAATAAGCTGAACTGAACTGAGCTGAATTTAGCTGAACTGAATTGAATTGACCTGAACTGAATTGTACTGAGCTGAATTGAACTGAATAAGCTGAACTGAATTTAGCTGAATTTAGCTGAACTGAATTGAATTGACCTGAACTGAATTGTACTGAGCTGAATTGAACTGAACTGAGCTGAGCTGAACTGAATTGAACTGAGCTGAACTGAATAAGATGAACTGAATTGAGCTGAATTGAATTTAGCTGAACTGAACTGAATTGAGCTGAGTTGAACTGAGCTGAATTGAACTGAATTGAGCTGAACTGAATTGAATTGGGCTGAGCTGAATTGAGCTAAACTGAATTGAATTGAGCTGAACTGAATTGAGCTAAACTGAAATGAGCTGAACTGAATTGAATTGGGCTAAACTGAATTGAATTGAGCTGAACTGAGCTGAGCTGAGCTGAATTGAGCTGAGCTGAACTGAATTGAGCTGAGCTGAATTGAATTGAGCTGAACTGAATTGAGCTGAACTGAGCTGAACTGAATTGAGCTGAGCTGAATTAAATTGAGCTGAACTGAATTAAACTGAGCTGAACTGAATTGAGCTGAACTGAATTGAACTGAGCTGAACTGAATTGAGCTGAACTGAATTTAACTGAATTGAGCTGAACTGAATTTAACTGAATTGAGCTGAACTGAATTGAACTGAGCTGAATTGAGCTGAACTGATTAAGCTGAACTGAATTGACCTGAGCTGAGCTGAACTGAATTGAGCTGAGCTGATTTGAACTGAGCTGAACTGAGCTGAACTGAATTGAAATGAGCTGAACTGAACTAAGCTGAACTGAACTGACTGGAACTGAGCTGAGCTGAGCTGAACTGAGCTGAACTGAGCTGAATTGAACTGAATTGAGGCTGAATTGAACTGAGATTAACTGAACTGAATTGAGCTGAGCTGAATTGAACTGAATTGAGCTAAACTGAAATGAGCTGAACTGAGCTGAATTTAGCTGAGCTGAATTGAGCTAAACTGAACTGAATTGAGTTGAACTGAATTGAGCTGAACTGAAATTAAGCTGAACTGAATTGAATTGAGCTGAGCTGAACTGAGCTGAACTGAATTGAATTGAGCTGAACTGAATTGAACTGAGCTGAATTGAATTAAGCTGAACTGAATTGAGCTGAATTGAACTGAGCTGAATTGAACTGAGCTAAACTGAAATGAGCTGAACTGAACTGAATTGAGCTCAACTGAACTGAGCTGAACTGAACTGAACTGAGCTGAGCTGAACTGAATTGCACTGAACTGAATTGAGCTGAACTGAGGTGAATTGAACTGAATTGAACTGAGCTGAACTGAATTGAACTGAGCTGAATTGAACTGATTAAGCTGAACTGAATTTAGCTGAACTTAGCTGAACTGAATTGACCTGAACTGAATTGTACTGAGCTGAATTGAACTGAGCTGAAATTAATTTAACTGAACTGAGCTGATCTGAATTGAACTGAGCTGAATTGAGCTGAACTGAATTGAACTGAGCTGAACTGAATAAGATTAACTGAATTGAGCTCAATTGAACTGAGCTGAATTGAACTGAATTGAGCTGAGTTGAACTGAGCTGAATTGAACTGAATTGAGCTGAACTGAACTTCTGAATTGAACTGAGCTGAATTGAATTAAGCTGCTGAACTGAGCTGAATTGCTGAGCTGAATTGAATTGACTGAAATGAATTGTACTGAACTGAATTGAATGAATAAGCTGAGCTGAATTGAGCTGAGCTAAACTGAATTGAATTGAGCTGAACTGAATTGTACTGAGCTGAATTGAATTGAGCTGAGCTGAGCTGAACTGAGCTGAACTGAATTGAACTGAGCTGAACTGAATTGAGCTGACTGAATTGAGCTGAACTGAATTGAGCTGAATTGAGCTGAGCTGAATTGAGCTGAGCTGAACTGAGCTGAATTGAGCTGAATTGAAGCTGAAACTGAATTGAGCTGAATTTAGCTGAACTGAATTGAGCTGAGCTGAATTGAGCTGAACTGAATTGAACTGAGCTGAACTGAACTGAGCTGAATTGAGCTGAGCTGAACTGAATTGAGCTGAGTTGAGCTGAACTGAATTGAGCTGAGCTGAGCTGAACTGAATTGAGCTGAACTGAATTGAACTGAATTGAGCTGAACTGAGCTGAATTTAACTGAATTGACCTGAATTGGACTGAACCGAGCTGAACTGAATTGAACTGAGCTGAGCTGAACTGATTAAGCTGAACTTAGCTGAACTGAATTGACCTGAACTGAATTGTACTGAGCTGAATTGAACTGAGCTGAATTGAGCTGAGCTGAATTGAGCTGAACTGAATTGAGCTGAACTGAACTGAATAAAATGAACTGAATTGAGCTGAATTGAACTGAACTGAGCTTAACTGAACTGAATTGAGCTGAACTGAATAAGCTGAACTGAACTGATCTGAATTGAGCTGAACTTAATTGAGCTGAACTGAATTGAACTGAATTTAGCTGAACTGAATTGAATTGACCTGAGCTGAATTGAGCTGAGCTGAATTGAACTGATTGAGCTGAGCTGAAATGAACTGAATTGAATTGAACTGAACTGAATTGAGCTGAACTGAATAAGCTGAACTGAATTGAGCTGAATTGAAATGAACTTAATTGAGCTGAACTGAATTGAGCTGAATTTAGCTGAACTGAATTGAATTGAGCTGAACTGAATTGTACTGAGCTGAATTGAACTGAACTGAGCTGAAATTAATTGAACTGAATTGAGCTGAGCTGAACTGAATTGAGCTGAATTGAGCTGAACTGAATTGAACTGAGCTGAATTGAACTGAACTGAGCTGAATTGAACTGAGCTGAGCTGAATTGAACTGAATTGAGCTGAACTGAATTGAACTGAATTGAGCTGAAATGAACTGAACTGAATTGAGCTCAACTGAACTGAACTGAATTGAGCTGAACTGAGCTCGACTGAATTGAGCTGAGCTGAGCTGAATTGAGCTGAGCTGAGCTGAACTGAACTGAGCTGAATTGAGCTGAGCTGAGCTGAACTTAATTGAACTGAGCTGAGCTGAGCTGAGCTGAATTGAGCTGAACTGATTAAGCTGAACTGAATTGAGCTGAATTTAGCTGAACTGAATTGAGCTGAGCTGAACTGAATTGAACTGAGCTGAATTGAGCTGAACTGAATTGAACTGAGCTGAACTGAATAAGATGAACTGAATTGAGCTGAATTGAACTGAACTGAATTGAGCTGAGTTGAACTGAGCTGAATTGAACTGAGCTGAATTGAGCTGAACTGATTAAGCTGAACTGAATTGAGCTGAATTGAACTGAATTGAATTGACCTGAACTGAACTGTACTGAGCTGAATTGAACTGAGCTGAAATTAATTGAACTGAGCTGAATTGAACTGAGCTGAATTGAGCTGAGTTGAATTGAGCTGAACTGAATTGAGCTGAGTTGAACTGAGCTGAATTGAACTGAATTGAGCTGAACTGAACTGAACTGAACTGAATTGAACTGAATTGACCTGAACTGAATAAGCTGAACTGAACTGATCTGAATTGAACTGAACTTAATTGAGCTGAACTGAATAAGCTGAACTGAATTGAGCTGAATTTAGCTGAACTGAATTGAATTGACCTGAACTGAATTGTACTGAGCTGAATTGAACTGAACTGAGCTGAAATTAATTGAACTGAATTGAATTGACCTGAACTGAATTGTACTGAGCTGAATTGAACTGAACTGAGCTGAAATTAATTGAACTGAATTGAATTGACCTGAACTGAATTGTACTGAGCTGAATTGAACTGAACTGAGATGAAATTAATTGAACTGAATTGAGCTGAGCTGAACTGAATTGAACTGAGCTGAACTGAGCTGAACTGAATTGAACTGAGCTGAACTGAATTGAACTGAATTGAGCTGAACTGAATTGAACTGAGCTGAATTGAGCTGAACTGAGCTGAATTGAGCTGAACTGAGCTGAATTGAGCTGAACTGAATTGAACTGAACTGAGCTGAGCTGAACTGAACTGAGCTGAGTTGAACTGAGCTGAGTTGAACTGAGCTGAATTGAATTGAATTGAGCTGAACTGAATTGAGCTGAATTGAGCTGAAATGAACTGAATTGAGCTCAACTGAATTGAGCTCAACTGAACTGAACTGAATTGAGCTGAACTGAGCTGAAATGAACTGAATTGAGCTGAGCTGAACTGAATTGAGCTGAATTGAACTGAATTGAGCTGAACTGAACTGAATTGAACTGAATTGACCTGAACTGAATAAGCTGAACTGAACTGATCTGAATTGAACTGAACTTAATTGAGCTGAACTGAATAAGCTGAACTGAATTGAGCTGAACTGAATTGACCTGAACTGAATTGTACTGAGCAGAATTGAACTGAACTGAGCTGAAATTAATTGAACTGAATTGAGCTGAGCTGAACTGAATTGAACTGAGCTGAATTGAGCTGAGCTGAATTGAACTGAGCTGAGCTGAATTGAACTGAGCTGAACTGAATAAGATGAACTGAATTGAGCTGAATTGAACTGAGCTGAACTGAACTGAATTGAGCTGAGTTGAACTGAGCTGAGTTGAACTGAATTGAGCTGAACTGAATTGAGCTGAAATTAACTGAATTGAGCTGAGCTGAACTGAATTGAGCTGAACTGAATTGAGCTGAAATTAACTGAATTGAGCTGAGCTGAACTGAATTGAGCTCAACTGAACTGAACTGAATTGAGCTGAACTGAGCTGAACTGAGCTGAACTGAGCTGAACTGAGCTGAGCTGAACTGAGCTGAACTGAGCTGAACTGAGCTGAACTGAGCTGAGCTGAAATGAAATGAACTGAACTGAACTGAGCTGAATTGATAATTCAACTCAATCACACACTGTGGGCTCAGTAGATGGACAGAAAGTGTGTATATTATATATTAGGGATGTCATGGTAGTCGGTACTGATACCATTAAAAGTTTACGGCTCTCCGTAACAATTTCGGTAAAACAGCAAAATCTGTTGGAACTGTTTTATTTAACTTTTTGGAAAGAAAAAATATTAAATGAAATTCAAAGAGTTTATTATTCATGATGATAATCATTATAAGCAAATAATATATATAAACATGTAAAGGCTACATGCTGTTTAAAAGTAAACATTGTTTATAAAAAAGTGAAGAATAAGCAACTCTCTAGGCACACCTAATAGCCTTACAATAATTATCATCATCATCATCATTAGTATTATTATTAAATTGACAGAAATATATTCGGCTGCTGCTGTACATTAGATTTAGCTACATCTCAATTTCAAAGTTAAATCCGAACCTTTATTTTGATGGTTGCCGTGAAGACCTTTGAGTGCCTGTGTTTGTGAAATGCTGAAGAAGTGACAGAGCGGCTCTGGTTCATGCATCCATGTACTCGTATAGTGACACGGCAGAGGCTAAAAGATCGTCTGCGCCATTCATCACAGAGACGCAGAACATGCTGGATTAATATCGGTCTTCCGCGGTTTAATATACACAGCCAGTGGTCTATATTCGGCCACAGTCGGGAGCCCTGCGCTTAGATGAACACGGAAGTGGCTGGAGTCCGCTGCCTGTTAATGGGTGCTGGATATACTCAGGAGTCGCTACTACAGAAGTGCTGGTAGCGTCACATGTACCGGTACTTGTGACATCCCCATTATATATTAATATATTAAGACAAAACGATTCCTGAAAACCTTTTGTTGGAGATCCTCAAAGGTAAAACTGATTGATAAATAATGTTTTATGGTTAGGGTTTGATTTAGTCGTTAAGGTGAAGTGTGTATAAAAGAATGATATATTTTTTAAAAAGCATGGAAGCTTTAGAAATAAATAACAGAATAAACAGAATAAAAAATAAAAAGGTAATTATGACTTTTTGGTTGCAATTTCGAGTCTCAATGTGTACTTTATTACTGAGATATTAAAATACAATTAAAACATATTGATATATTAAAATGTTGCAGTTACTGTTTTTATGTTTTATTCTGTGGAGGAAACTAGCTTCAATAATGAAGTGATATGGCTTCTCTCGAGTGTTGACAAATGCATCTCCCAAACTGAGCTAAATATGATAAAACCTCTCAGGGACATTCAAGGATAACCTCAATTTGGACAAAATATATTCATGAATAAAATTCAAATTCCAAGTTCTCTTTTATGTAAGGTCACATGTGTTCATCTATCCAGCTGAACCCGTGTGAGTGTGTGTAGAACAGATGAAGTATGCGGTGTGTCTCCTGCATCAGCTTTACATGGCGTACCGAGACTTGGTCCAGCTGAGACGAGACGACAGCGGCCAGACTGAGCTCTTCCTCGGCCTCGGCCCTCGGGAGGATGTCTGCAGAAACACACACAACACTTTCACATCCAGGACAGGACACGCTTTTCCTGGAATATATGCAAGTTCATTTTATGAATCACCTGGAATGAGTTCTGAAATCTGACTTATTCTAATGCAATTATCGCCAATCACACAGAGCGCACACAGATATATCCGATCCCATCACTATCACTGCATCCCAGCTTATTCCCCATCAAACTCACATAAAGTTACATGTGAAGTTTGCTGTGATAGAGACAGAAGTACAGAGCCATGTTTGTTTCTCTTCCTCACTCACGTCTCTTTTTTCAGTGTATTTATTAGGGGTTCAAGCCTGAAAGGCTGAAACCCTATTGTAATTGTTAATTTTCCCATGAGGCATCATTCTCCATCTAAAACTGATTGGGCAGACCAAACCGTAAGTCGTAGAGATTTGAAACTTTCAGGGCTGATAGTACTCACACAGACTACAAACGTCAGCGAGGCGCAAAGTGGCTCATAACTCCTAAACCGTTAGGCGTAGGCTCGAGTGTCTTGTATCGTTGGAATCCTTGGGGAAAATTTGCAGCTATTTTGGCTTTTTCCAAAAACCTACTTTTGCGAACTAGTCCTAGGTTTTTGGCCCAACCGGAACCAAACCAGCGCAGAAATATTCTCTGAGGTCTAAATATAAAAAGTGATTTAAAAAAATTAGAAATTTCGATTCACGGTCGTTAAAGGGCGTACAATTGTGTGCTCAGGGTGGAGCCAATTTTACTAAAATGGCTATAACTCAAGAACGAAATGAGATATCTTCATCAAACTTGATACACATTTGTGTGGGCTCATTCTTTGGACACGATTGGACACTTGGTGGCGCTATACCATGAAAAAACATGAAAAGGCCTATGACCACCTGACCGTTAGTCTGATTGACTTGAAAATTGGTATGCAGTGTCTTGACCCAAGGTACCATGTATGTCTTTGAGAACATTGGCGTATCTCAAAAAACATGGCCGCCATCGACCAATGAAATTTGAGCACCTATTAGACAAGGTTAACGGCGGCCGATCGGAACGAAACTCGTGGGCATGTTCGAGACATGGTCCTAGAGGTCTGTAAGAATTTTGAAAGAAATCGGCCACTAGTTGGCGCTAACGAGTTTTACAGCTCTGTAATCACGTGGTGTTACGCACATCCACACAATATGCATACAATTTGATAGATCTCCTCATGTGGAAAAACTTAGTCTCAAGAACCACTGCTGTCAATCAAATCGTTCATTAAATATTCGTGATTATGTCAAAAACATACTTTTCCTAGGTTTCTTGCATGATCGGAACCAAACCACTGCAGTATGATTCTCTGGACTCTCCTGATCACTAGTGATCAAAAACATGTTGAACTTTACCCTTTGGGTAGCTATAACAGGGTCATTTAGAGAATGGATTTGGCAAAACATGCTCAAAAGCTTCACCAAAAATCTTCACATGCTCAAAACTTCACCAAAATAGGTGGGCTCATGCAGCATGAGACTTTAAACAAGCATGCAACATTGTATGGAGATCGGGTAATAGACGCCTCTATAACAGTTAAAAAGGGGAAAACTGACATTGTGCCAAAGCTTATAATGGACTATTACCTAAAATTGCCATGAAGCCACCAGAGGGCAGCAGAAGACCACACATTGGTTCATTTTGCTCACTAAGCGTATATAAACTTTATAAAGTCATTATAATAATATTGCAAATCACATTTTGTCAAGGTTTACCAATTAATTTGTTCATTTGATGTATGTTTTTGCAATAATATTACATTAGACTTACAATAAGACCTGAAAATATGTTTTAAAGGGGAAAACCTGGAATAAGCTTTTTGTTACATATCATTTATTTCAAATATCTATATCTGCAACAAAATGTGCATGTGAGTTAACACGTTTCAAGGCATTCATTTAGAAAATGTGCCATTCAATGAAAAACAGACACTTACAATGAAAGTGAGCCAATGAGTGGTTCTCTGCTGCCACCTGCTGGTCAAAATAGTAGTTTTGTCATAATTCTTTCTAATATTGTTCTATAATTCATATTTAGACATTATAAAATCTGTATTATAATATTTACAATCACATTTAGTTAAAATAAAATCATTTCAAATCTCATTATCTATATCTCTTGGCTCTCTCGGTCTCATCCTGCTCACCACAATGTTGTAAAGAGAGATAGGCTACTTGCAGTAAGCATTTTGTTTTGTATCATTTATTATTTATGGAGACCGATTGATGCATCTGTTTGACTCATGGCCTTTAAGGTCTGTGCACACTTTTAAAAAAGGAGGTGTAATCATTCAAGCCTGTAAATGATTGTTTGAATGGTAAATCATACTAGAACACGGTAAACCATGCTAGCAACGTGGTAAATCGTGTTAACATCATGATAGCAAAATGTTAATCATGTTAGCAACATGCTAATCGTTAACATCGTACTAGCAACATGCTAAGTGTGTTAACATCATGGTAGCAAAATGCTAATTGTGTTAGCATGATGATAGCAAACATGCTAATTGTGTTACCATCATGCTAGCATCATGCTAATTGTGTTAGCATCTTACCAATCTATCTACTGAAGAGACTGTATTGACTAAAGCCGTCAAACTTCAAACTACTTCAAACGGAAGATCTTCAGACTTTAAGCTTTTCAAACTTTCTGGTCCGGCTTTCTCAAGCCAATTTAAAGTTTGTCTCAAACTTTTTTAACTAGTCTATCATGTAACTGCACACACAAGCCTACAGCAGTCTTTAAAATGGAATTGTCCTTCTATGACTTAATTTTCTTACATGCTTGCTAAATAAACCTTAATATCTTTTATGCATGTGTGCCTTAAATGCTTGAACCCCGCTAAATGCTGCTCGCAGCTTTAATTTATATAAAGGTTTATTTTCACTTTTAATCGCATCCTTTAACTCTTATGGTGCGCTCACACCAGACACGAATGAAGCGTTAAGTGCGAGTGATTTACATGTTAAGTCAACGCGTTAACCAATCAGGAGCTTGCTCTATAGTGACAACAGTAAGGACAAAATCATATGTGGATCCCCGGAGCTGTACGATACATCTTCATACTTTATAGAAACCGGAATAAAAATGATCTTGCTTGGAAGAAAGTGAGTGAGGAGGTCGGACAATCTGGTAAGTTGTAAAGCTGGCAAATTGAGCTTATTCTGCACATTTTAAAACAGTCCATGTCAGCCATTTCGCAACGAGACGAGCCGCCTGGCAGAAGCCCCTCCCATGACGAGAATTTGCATCTGTTGTGAAGTGAATATCACGCACGAATGAAGCGAGTAAACTCAAAATGTTCAAGCGTCCAACTACGCGCGAATAGCTCAATTTATTCGCTTCATTTGCGTCTGGTGTGAACGCCCCATTAGAGGACTGCACAGTTTCGAGGCCCTTTAGAAGTATTGACATTTGTGCTTTATTCAGGTGCTTATAAACACATTAATGACAGAAGTGTCATGACACTGTATTCCTGCATTTCATTATGCAGCTCATTATGCGGTTCTTTTGTTCTCTCAGGTGTGATTCACAGCATTATTCATGCTCGTTCACGCCTCCTCACATACGGCCTTTGTGTCTTATAAAATGTAAATCAATATACTGTTTTATGTGAATTAGCTGGCTCAGTGATTCTCACATCAGTCTGAAGCAAAAACTCTAGGCAACATCACCCGTTAGTCTAAAGTATTGTGGACGCATATCTATTGTGTGTTTTCTGGCCTTAATTCAGTGACTTACATTTTTAGTTTTTTCAAAAACCACGCATAAACATTATTCTCTCAAAAATACAAGCATGTACACACATGATGCTCAGATATTACGGTAGCCCAGTTTGTGCTGAATACAGTGTCATGACACTTCTGCCATTAATGTGTTTATAAGCACCTGAAAAACGCTCAAATGTCAGAGCATGTCAAAACTTCTAAAGGGCATCGAAATAAGAGTAGAAGATTTAAATGGGCCGTATAAAAATGAGGTTTTTGCACATTAATGTTGTTAATAAAAGTTAATTTTATCTGCATATCAATTCATAAACTTTGTTTGGCTCATCAAGCACCGAGCAGCGGTGAATTACACTGCATTATCTTTATGTTTTGTGAATTCTGTAAATGATGGTAGATATCGCTCAGCGGTCAGTTATTGGTGATTCCTGGTCTGTGCGTTTGTACTGAAGTGTTTCATCTCAGGCAAGGCTTCCGTTTCAATTCCTTTAGGCTGTGTGTTTATAAGTGTTGTTTATAACGAACACCCTTATGATGTGTGACTTTATTTTTCACTCTTTTTCTGTATACCATTCAATTTGAACAGTTTTTATGGAGTGAAGGAAAGTAAAACATATTTAGTTTCATGTATAAGTATTTTACTTTATTTCTGAATGTAATAATACTGTCTTATCTGTGTGTGTGTGTGTGTGTGTGTGTCTCACCATTTTGACGAGGTGCAACCGTGACTGGATTGTGATTAGACTATGATATTACTGGTCGTTTTCTCCTGACCATGGTTACATGAGCAGTAAAGACACACTGACTCAAAGAACATTACTAAATTCTGCTGAAGTATTACATTAAACACATATGAAGAAAGTAAACAGAGCATAATTTGATTTCATGCTGACTTTCATGTCAT
>CM031958.1:1623552-1638552 GCA_018749465.1 Paracanthobrama guichenoti
AAAATTGCTTTTAAATAATCTTCCTCATCAGTTTCATCTCCTCAGCATCCCAGATAGCCTAGAGGAACTCGATTTTGCAACAGAAACTATTGACTCTCTTTTTCCAGCACTTTAGACACAGTTGCTCCCGGCGCTTAAAGAAGATTAAAGAAAATAGTCCAACGCCGTGGTACAATGAGCACACCGGGCCCTTAAAACAGCAGCCAGAAAAATGGAGCGCAGCTGGAAGAAAACAAAATTAGAGATTTTTCAGTAATTCATGGAAAGAGAGCATGATCGCATACAGAAAGGCCGTAAAAACTGCTAGATCTGCTTATTTCTCGACTCTCTTAGAAGAAAACAAACACAACCCTAGGTATTTATTTGATACAGTGGCTAAGTTAACCAAAAATAAAGCTTATACTTCTGATGGTTGTAAACAGCACAGCAGTAATGACTTTATGAACTTCTTTACGTGTAAGATCGATAATATTAGGAAGAAAATTATAACCATGCAGCCGTCTACTATAGTGTCACATGAGACAGAGCATTGTTGTGTCACTGAGAAAAAATTACATTCATTCACTGCTATAGGAGAGGAAGAATTGGCTAAACTCGTTAAATCATCTAAATCAACAACATGTATGCTCGACCCTATACCGACTAGGCTATTAAAAGAGATGCTACCAGAGGTCATAGATCCTCTTCTTAATATCATTAACTCATCTTTGTTATTAGGATATGTACCGAAAACGTTTAAGTTGGCTATTATCAAACCACTTATTAAAAACCTCAACTTGATCCTACAGAATTAGTCAATTACAGGCCGATCTCAAATCTACCCTTCCTGTCAAAAATACTGGAAAAGGCAGTGTCTTCACAATTATGTTCCTTTTTAGAAAGAAATGGTATCTGTGAGGATTTCCAGTCAGGATTTAGACCGTATCATAGTACTGAGACTGCTCTCATCAGAGTTACAAATGATTTACTCTTATCATCCGATCGTGGTTGCATCTCTCTATTAGTGTTACTCAATCTTAGCGCTGCATTCGATACTATCGACCACAACATTCTTTTGAATAGACTCGAAAATGATGTTGGCATTAGTGGAACTGCATTGGCATGGTTTAAATCATACTTATCTGACCGTTATCAGTTTGTAGCAGTAAATGAAGAGATGTCACACCGATCACAAGTTCAGTATGGAGTACCGCAGGGCTCGGTGCTAGGACCGTTGCTCTTCACCACTGCTACATGCTACCACTGGGAGATATTATTAGGAAGCATGGCATTAGTTTTCACTGTTATGCTGACGATACTCAGCTCTATATTTCTTCACGCCCTGATGAAACTTACCAATTCACAAGATTAACGGAATGCATAGCTGATATAAAACATTGGATGTCTAGTAATTTCCTGCAACTTAATTCAGAAAAAACTGAATTTTTAATTATTGGACAAAAAAAACTCTGCAAGTAGTAACCTAGAATACTGTCTAACACTCGATGGCTGCTCTGTCAAGTCCTCGTCGTCAGTGAGGAACCTGGGTGTGCTCTTTGATACCAATCTTTCATTTGAAAGCCACGTTTCTAACATCTGTAAAACTGCATTCTACCATCTTAAAAATATATCTAAATTACGGCACATCCTTTCGATGCAAAATGTTGAACAGTTAATTCATGCGTTCATGACCTCAAGGCTAGATTACTGTAATGCTTTACTGGGTGGTTGCCCTGCTCACTTAATAAACAAACTCCAGCTGGTCCAAAAGCGCAGCAGCTCGAGCTCTTACTAGAACAAGGAAGTATGACCATATTAGCCCGGTTCTGTCAACACTTCATTGGCTCCCTATTAAACATCGAATAAATTTTAAAATCTTGCTTATTACTTACAAAGCACTAAATGGTTTAGCTCCCCAGTACTTGAGCGAACTCTTAACGCATTATACTCCATCACGTCTATTGCGGTCTCAAAACTCTGGCCAGTTGATAATCCCTAGAATATCAAAATCAACCATGAGGCGGTCGATCCTTTTCCTATTTAGCGCCTAAACTCTGGAACAGTCTTCCTAGCATTGTTCGGGAAGCAGACACACTCTGTCAGTTTAAATCTAGACTAAAAACGCATCTCTTTACTATGGCTTACACATAAAACATTATCAATCTCTATTACTCAAATCAGTAAATGATTGTTAGGCTGCATTAACTAGGTCAGCTGGAACCGGGAACACTTCCCATAACACCTGATGTACTCGTTACATCATAAGAAGAATGGCATCTACGCTAATGTTAGTCTCTCTGTTTATACCGAGGTTTACTGCAGTCAGCCAGATCCAGGCCGTATCCAGATCAGATGGTGGACCAGCGCCTGGACATGACCAACGCATCCCTGAAGTGTCTGCAGAGAACATGTCAAATAAACTCCCCCCGTAAATGCTGCATCGACACGACATCCTCATTAAACCCGTCTTGGCGTGGCGACTCAATCTCTCGAATAATCTAACAAATATCAATTTGCCTAATATGAATTAAGACCTGCTATGTTGCCAGAATTATAATCATACACTGTTTGTTCGTCGGCCAGAGGAGAACTGGCACCCGACTGAGCCTGGTTTCTCCCAAGGTTTTTTTTCTCCATTCTGACCCTGAAAGAGTTTTGGTTCCTTGCCACCGTTGCCTCTGGCTTTTGGCTTGCTCAGTTGGGGACTCCTAAATCTCATCTATATTACCGATCTGCCCGCATTGACACTATATGATACTTGAAATTAGCTGGATAACATCACCGTTTCACCAGAACGGCTGTACAAATTCTGTTGCATTATTTTACTTTTAACAATGTGAAGCTGCTTTGAAACAATTGGACTTGTTAAAAGCGCTGTATAAATAAAGGTGATTTGATTTTGATTTGATCTATCATCATAAAAGTGCATCCATCCATCATAAAAGTGCATCCATCCATCATAAAAGTGCATCTATCATCATAAAAGTGCATCCATCCATCATAAAAGTGCATCCATCCATCATAAAAGTGCATCTATCATCATAAAAGTGCATCCATCATCATAAAAGTGCATCTATCCATCATAAAAGTGCATCTATCATCATAAAAGTGCATCCATCCATCATAAAAGTGCATCTATCCATCATAAAAGTGCATCCATCCATCATAAAAGTGCATCTATCATCATAAAAGTGCATCCATCATCATAAAAGTGCATCCATCCATCATAAAAGTGCATCTATCATCATAAAAGTGCATCTATCCATCATAAAAGTGCATCTATCATCATAAAAGTGCATCCATCCATCATAAAAGTGCATCCATCCATCATAAAAGTGCATCTATCATCATAAAAGTGCATCCATCATCATAAAAGTGCATCTATCCATCATAAAAGTGCATCTATCATCATAAAAGTGCATCCATCCATCATAAAAGTGCATCTATCATCATAAAAGTGCATCCATCCATCATAAAAGTGCATCCATCATCATAAAAGTGCATCCATCCATCATAAAAGTGCATCTATCCATCATAAAAGTGCATCCATCATCATAAAAGTGCATCCATCCATCATAAAAGTGCATCCATCCATCATAAAAGTGCATCTATCCATCATAAAAGTGCATCTATCATCATAAAAGTGCATCCATCCATCATAAAAGTGCCTCTATCCATCATAAAAGTGCATCTATCATCATAAAAGTGCATCTATCCATCATAAAAGTGCATCTATCATCATAAAAGTGCATCCGTCCATCATAAAAGTGCATCTATCATCATAAAAGTGCATCCATCATCATAAAAGTGCATCTATCATCATAAAAGTGCATCCATCATCATAAAAGTGCATCTTATCATCATAAAAGTGCATCTATCATCATAAAAGTGCATCCATCCATCATAAAAGTGCATCATCATAAAAGTGCATCTATCATCATAAAAGTGCATCCATCCATCATAAAAGTGCATCTTTTGGGTGAACTATCTCTTTACAGTGGAAAAACATAATAGTGAATAAAACCAAATAGTTGCAGAAATTCAGCCACAACTACATATCATTTAAAAAATGTTTTTAAAATTAAATCCACCAGTGATAAACAAAAGGATGTCAAGATACAGGCCCTAATTGATGAAAGAATGAGCAGTGGGTCTGTCCTCTAACTCTGATGAGTAAAGACAAACTCCACATCGTGCCAGAAAGCTTTTTCATTGGTTCATGGAGGATAATGTGTGCTGACAAATCGCTATTGAACCATAGACTGTATAAAAATATGGGCGTAGTGTCCGTGACGTCACCCGTAGGTTTCCGAAGAGCATTTTTGAAGCCTAAAGCCGTCCGTCACGATCTTGACAGTGTGTCTCCACACGTCATTCCCAGATAACCGAAAATGGCCAAAGAGGCGGGACGTGGGTGGAGCTGAGGTGTCTGGTTGCTGAAACCACACCCACCTAGATAGACCATAGCGGCAATCCACCTGTCACTCAAGTGGCCACGCCCTTAATTATGCAGAACTTTAAGGCTTTATATGATTTAAAAGGATGAGTTATAAAATAATTCACCCCCTCACAGTCGTCATGAAGGGCAAAATTAGCCGTATAGACCAAAACCACAATTTGTCCCAGGCTGTAAACGTGTGTTATTCTGCTGTAAAGTTGGGCATTTTAACATGGAGCTCAATGAGATTCTGCTCCCTTCTGGAGCCGGTCTCTAGTGGCCAGTCGATGAACTGCAGTCACTTCCTTATTGGCTTCAAGAAGCAAATAAACATGAATGAACATCAGAAGGAATGTTGAAAGAGACAGAAAACCGTACTCATGTAATCCATTGATCAGTGTTTCAACCGCCAACAGACGTCAGTAAAACAGCTGGAGAACTATAATGTCACATGACGTCACGTGTACCTCAATTTCAATGACCATAAACTCAATAGCAAGAAAAATATCTAAACATTTTGTAAATACAAGTCAGTTTTAATGTGGAAACATTTGATGTATTTATTAAACTTTTTTGGTTGAACCAAAAACATTCTAGTTCTGTTTGTTGCTCTGTCCAGTCTCGATAACGTGTGTTTGCCAGTTTGATTTCTGATAAAATGCACATGGAAAGTGTGTTATGCTGCATGACCCATGAGAGATGTGATTGTCTTCTGGTTTCCTCGCTCTGCTTCCCGTTACTTGTCCTTTTACTCTAGAGAGTGTCAAAGAGCCATTAGGGCTGTCGAAACAGAAACCGGATGGCGGACGGAGACTACAGAGCCCAGGCTATCGAGTGTTGAGGAGCGCGAATGCAACGGGATCTGCAGATATGTCAGATGAAGGCATTAGAGAGGTGACGGATGGCTGGGTGTGAAGGCGTCCTCCTGAAGTGATGGATGTGAGGAAGTGGAGAGTGAGAGCGGGAACATCATGGACACATGGAGGAAACTGACTGGACTGTAGCGGTTTGCATTCCTGGCATGTGAATGAGGAGTTTCAGTGAAGCTTTCTGTACTGTCCGAATGGGAACAACACTCTATAGTAAAACCATCAAAAGCAGAGATGGAAGTGTTTCCCATTAACAGTCTAATCTGTCCCATCACAGCTTCAAAGTGATGCTAAATATGTTACGCTTCTCATAACAACATGTCTAATGTTGTGTTTTGCACCGTTGCTTTGGCAAAGCATCTGTCAATCGAACTAAAATTGATATTGCAGCTACACAAAGCATAATGCCTCAAAAACCCCATTGAGCAATCCAATGGAAGCAATGGGAAGTGAAAAAAAGATGTTTAAAGGAATATTCAGAGTTATTCTTCAGCTGTATGGACAGCATCTGCGTTCTGCTGTTTACAGATGAATGACAGGACTTTCCTCTCCACATTCTCTCTCTCTCCATGTTTTGAACTTTGTTGTTTTGAGAATATGTGCATTATTTATGAGTTTGTCTTCCGTAAACTTCCAAATCAGCCGCACAACCCCTGGCTTATGTCCTCGTGTAACTCACACATGCATTATCCACTCAGAGCCTGTGGAGACGAGAGGAAGGGGAAGTTGCCTCCAAATATATGCTTTGCATATCTCCCATGACCGCTGTGTGTGTGTGTATATTTGAGGAAGTATGAGCTCGAGGGATCCATCAATACATCTCAACTGTAGTGGCTGTGTGTGTGAGTGTAGAAACACTTCCAGATGTGATCCAGATAAGCACAGGCTTTTTTCATGGCCGGAGGAGAGTTTGACCAGCCGTCCTGAGCTCTGCTTATCGGAGTGATTTAAACTCAAGGAATCTGTGTAGTACAGATCTTGTCAGACACACAGACACATCCTGTGCAGCTGAAGAAAAGCCATCCCGCTCTAGGCCACTGCCACAGCGGCAGTGAGATGTGTGGCCAATGCCTGTAGTGATGGGAGATCTGGAGCAACAGTTTTAAGGGCTGATCAGGTTCTCTGAGCACTGGGGCTGAAGTAAGATCGTTTTGTTTACGTCAGCATGAGTTCAAAAAATCAGTTTTAAAAAATCTCATTGATTCAGACTCATGTCATCAACAATTTGTTATGAATATTCATAAAGTTGGAATACTGCGCTTACAACGATGCCAAACTTGTGTCGAGGGGAAGCAGTCGTTGAGAAGCGAGCATTGAAAAACAGTTTTCATGGATTAATGAAACAAAGGAAAGATTTAGAAAGGTAAACCTCTCAGAAAATGTACAAATAAAGATTATTTTAGATGTTTAATTGCTATTTGGCTAATGGGATCGCTAGACGAGGCCTTAATGAACTAATTTTTGTGAAAACCTCAAATTCGACCAAAATTGACATTTTTCACTTGTTTTGCCTGTAGCTTGAAATTATCCTGTGCACACTCCCACTCCTTTTGCCAGCACGGGTCACATATACACATACACAATACTGCCAAAAGTATTGTGCCGCCCCTCCAAATCCCTGAGTTCAGGTGTTCAACCCTTTCATGGCCACAGGTGTATAAATCAAGCTCTAGGCATGCAGACGCTTCTACACACATTTGTGAAAGAATGGCTCGCTCTCAGGAGCTCAGTGAACTCAAGCGTGGTACCGTGATAGGTTGCCACCTGTGCAATAAGTCCATTCCTGAAATTTCCTCACTACTAAATATTCCACGCTCAACTGTTAGTGGGATTATAACAAAGTGGAAGCGATTGGGAACAACAGCAACTCAGCCACGAAGTGATAGGCCACGTAAAATCACAGAGTGGGGTCAGCGCATGCTGAGGGTCACAGTGCGCAGAAGTCACCAACTTTCTGCAGAGTCAATAGCTCCAGACCTCCAAACTTCTGTGGCCTTCAGATGAGCTCAAGAACAGTGCGTAGAGAGCTTCATGGAATGGGTTTCCATGGCCGAGCAGCTCATCCAAGCCTTACATCACCAAGTGCAATGCAAAGCGTGGGATGCAGTGGAGTAAAGCACGCCGCCACTGGACTCTAGAGCAGTGGAGACGTGTTCTCTGGAGTGACCAATCACGCTTCTCTGTCTGACAATCCCATGGACGAGTCTGGGTTTGGCGGTTGCCAGGAGAACGGGACTTGCCTGACTGCATTGTGCCAAGTGTAAAGTTTGGTGGTGGGGGGATTATGGGGTGGGGTTGTTTTTCAGGGGTTGGGCTTGGCCCCTTAGTTCCAGTGAAAGGAACTCTTAATGCTTCAGCATACCAAGACATTTTGGACAATTTCATGCTCCCAACTTTGTGGGAACAGTTTGGGGACGGCCCCTTCCTGTCCCAGCATGACTGCGCTCCAGTGCACAAAGCGTCGGTCCATAAAGACATGGATGAGCGAGTTTGGTGTGGAGGAACTTGACTGGCCTGCACAGAGTCCTGACCTCATCCCGATAGAACACCTTTGGGATGAATTAGAGCGGAGACTGCGAGCCAGGCCTTCTCGTCCAACATCAGTGCCTGACCTCACAAATGCGCTTCTAGAAGAATGGGCAAAAATTCCCATAAACACACTCCTAAACCTTGTGGAAAGCCTTCCCAGAAGAGCTGAAGCTGTTAGAGCTGCAAAGGGTGGGCCGACTCCATATTAAACCCTACGGATTAAGAATGGGATGGCATTAAAGCTCATGTGCATGGAAAGGCAGGCGTCCCAACACTTTTGGCAATATAGTGTATATCTAGAGAATTGTACATTCTAAAAACTTCTAAAGATCATTCAACTATCAGCTCAGATTTAGCCTCAAATACACCCTTACCATCTTCTGTATAGAACGCTAGAGTTCAAGCTGTTTCTTATTTTGTGTGATGAAGCACATTTACAGTGTTTAATTCACAAAATGTTAATTAAAATAAAAAATTAGTTAATTAAAACTAAAACTTGAACTAAAATAACTAAAACTGTAAAAATCTATCTAATGTAAATCTCATTCAAAACGTCAACAGAAACTATAATAATATATCAGTAATACTAAATGAACACTGATCGCTGATTATTGGTTTAGTCTCGGTGTGATCTCTGTCCATAGATTGGTGTTTTCACTCTCGTCTCTTCGTGGTGTTCATGATAAACTGCACATGGCGTGTTCAGATGCAAATGCACGACTTGTTCAACCACACACACACACACACACACACACATGTGACTTGTCTAAACTTTTATAGTGTGTTCTGTTGATGTGTTGTGGTGTGTACACGTCTTTGTGCCGCACACCAGATTCCATGTGATAAAAATAACTTTGAGAAATGTGTTTTGTTTTGTGTTCCCACTGATGTCTGGAAGCACTGATGTGAAGTGTGTGATCTCAAACACTCAAACACACACACACACACACACACATCTACTGTTGAGTCTTACACACTCAAACACACATACACACACTCTCAAATAACTAATAACAAATATGAGAGGTGTGTGTGTAAGACTCAACAGTAGGTGTGTGTGTGTGTGTGTGTGTGTGTGTGTGTGTGTGTGTGTGTGTGTGTGTGTGTGAGTGTGTGTGTGTTTGAGGGTGTTTGAGTGTGTAAGACTCAGCAGTAGGTGTGTGTGTGTGTGTGTCATATAAAATGTGAGAAATGTTGGTCTTCATTGTTAGTTAACTGCACACAAATTGATGAATGTGTTTCTTTGGTTTTCCTTGCCGCTCTCCACAGGACTGGGAATCAATTCATTACAAATACTCGTGTTATTGTGATGGAGTTTCTTTTTGTTTTTCAGGAGTTGTACTTTTAGAAGTTTACAGTTAATTAAAAATGAACACATAGCATCATCAATATTTGTGCTAAAAATGTGTGTATCTTAGATTTTTGACTTATTACAATTGATTTTATTGTTTTTTTAAACATGTTAATTATAAATGCTCTTATTTTTAATCATTTCTGTGTGCTGTGCCACAAGCCCTACATCTAAAGTCATTGTGTCAAATAATTAGTTTGATGCAGATCGTGCAGGAACGCGTCCTGAGTGGTGATGTGGTTTTCATGCATCTCTGGTATCTCTGGAAAGAGAAGACACATGTAGGTTTGAGACAGAGGTGGAAATAACCCGCCACAGACCCTGAGACTCTGAGCGAGGACAGACCAGTGCCGTGTGCTAAAATAGAGCCCAGACTTCAGTCTCAGCAGAAAACACATGCTTCTCTTTGTGCTGGCGGTTTGAGTTGAGCTTGTTGATGGACAGCTGTGTTGTTTCCTGATGGCAGAGCAGATCTGACTTCATATTCCTCTGGGTTTCTGCAGCATTCTCATTCTCTCTCCACCATAAACAGACACGTTTGGGAAATTCCTAATACACCACTTGTGACCCACTTATATTAATATAAAGCTGCTCTCACAGCTGCTCCGTATGCGTCCCTAACATATACCAACCCTCGGCACGCTCAAGATCATTCCAATACTGGGATAGTTCACCCAAAAACGAGCTTTTCCTCTCCCTCATGTCATTCCAGACCCGTAAGACTTTCATCTTTGAAGATATTTTAATGAAACCTGAGAGATTTCTGTCCCTGCACTGAAGGTCGATTCACCCAGAACGCTCATGAAGAGATGCTAAAATAATCCCATATGAATCGAGGTTTAATCCAAGTCTTCTGAAGAGACACACTTTATATGATGAACAGATTTAATTCACATATAAACATTGATCAATGTGAATAAGAGCCTAAATTCAATCTGTTCATCATATAAAGGCATCGTGTCTCTTCAGAAGACTAGGATTAAACCGCTTGATTGTATGGGTTTGTTTTAGCATCTCTATGGATTTTTTGAAGCCTCAACATTTTGGATGAATAGACTTTCAATGGAGTTAAAAAAAGTGAATTTTTGGGAAATTCAAAATGGCAGGAATAAACTTTGGACAGGTGGTGGCGCTAGAGGGATTGAGCTAGACACTTCAAATTTGCTGTGGTGAATGTTTGGCCTGTCCTCTACCAGTGTGCCAAATTTCATAACTTTTTACCATATGGTTCAATGGGCTGCCATAGCCTCCCAGAGCAGAAGAATAATGATAAGAAGAAAACCAACGGATACAACAGGTGCCATCGCACCATTCAGTGCTTAGCCCATTATTAACCATCAGCTTTACATAAAGTGTCAAATGCAGCTGGACTGTTCTGGTATAATTTTCTTTATGTGCAGATAAGCTGCAAATGATTATCACACCAGTAAAGCACATTGAAACCGACCGACCTACAGAAATACATCTACAGTGTGTGTGTCAGTATGTTGGGTGTGCTGTATATATAAAAGCTCTTTACAGCGTCCGATTCTTTGGATCTTCTTTATTTGTGCAAGCGCTCAGCTGTGTGTGGTGTGTGTTATGGAGAGACACAGGCCGACCGCTCTAATTGCGTCTCTCAGATGTGGCTCAGCTGTACGTGGGCCGAGTGCAGACTTTGCGAGCAGTTCCAGACAGCAGACATACCAGTGTGTGTAAGAAGGATGTTTTGTGTAGGGCGTGGACAAGTGGAGAGAAAATATCCCTGCTGACCACGGGAATCCCACCCATATGATACCACACCCTCTGAGGCCGAGAGCGCTGTCTTCTGTTACACTTCTGTACAATACTGTTACATTATTACAGGGAATTATTATCAGGGAACGCGCCACAATACGTCTCAGTTTGTCATGTATTTGGTACCAAACATTAAAGGATCAGCTCACTTCAAAATGAAAATGTCCTGATGATGTCCTCGCCCCCATCTCATCCCAGATGTTCATGTCTGTCCTTCTTCAGTCAAACAGAAATGAAGTTTTTTGAGGAAAACATTCCAGGATTTTTCTCCTCATAATGGACTTCAGTGGGAACCAACGGTTGAAGGTCCAGATCAATGCAGTTTCAGAGGAAGGGCTTCACGATCCCAGAGGAATAGGGTCTGATCCAGACAAACCATCGGACATTTTCAATAAATAAACATTTATATACTTTTTAACTTAAATTGCTCATCTTGCGCTGTGGCACGACACGGATTGCGTAATCCCGTCGGAAAGGTCACGCTAGCCGCAGGTCCTGCCCTCATGTTTACAAAGCACTCGTGCGAAGACTAATACACACATCCTTTAGCAAAAAAAGGTTAAACAAAGGTGTCGGACGATTTTGAAGTTGGAGATGGAGTTTTTTTGGTAAAGGCCATTTGTATTAGTCCTCGCACATTCGCTTGGCTTTCCAGCACGATCCGTGGCACGACGCAACACAAGATGAGCAATTTAGGTTAAAAAGTATATAACATAGTAGTACATGGTTGTAACAACAATGAACGATCAGGGAAGAAGGAGGCGGGAACCGGCGAACATTTAAAAACTTTAATCCAAAAATAAACCATAACGTCGGCGGCAGCCCCTCACGGCCGACTGCCGCCTACATACACAAAACAAAACCAAACATAAACTCCAGGCCTGGTCCTCTCTCGTCTTGCCATGTCGTCGCTCCTCCTTTTATACTCCCGTCACTCCTCCATGAGGCGAGGCCGGTGTGGCGCACAGCTGACGCTCATTAACATTCGCCACCGGCCCGCTCTCACGGTCCCCCGCCTCGCCACAAACACCCAACGCCCTTCGCAGGCCGGGGGGCACTCCTGAGACTGCGCTACTACCCCCCCCACCCGCCTCCGGGGGGCCGATCACGGTGGCCGCGGCACCTGGGGGTAACACAGAGGCGAGAGAAATGGAGTGGGGAGCATGAGGAGCGACAGAACGAGAGAGGGGAGAGAGGAGAAAAAAAATATAAAAATCTGCTCCGGTTCCCGGACACACCGTCGCTCGGTCCTCAGCCCGCCGAGAGGCTCTTCCTCGCGGTGCCATGCGATGGCACTGGACGCTTGGTGGACGGCTCAATCCTCTTCCGCCCCTGGCGGGCGGGCGGTGGCTCCTCCTACTGAGGAGCGGCAGCGAGTCCCGTGCCCCTGCTCCTCCCTATGCGGCGGACGGCAGCAGGCTTCGCCGGCGACTCCTCCGCTCTCCCTCTCGGACGGCAACCACCCCACCTCGGCCCAGGGGCACGGCAGCGAGTTCTCCGTCCCACCCCGATCTTCACTCGCTCCAGCACTCGGGCAGCCACTCGCGGTCTTCCTTCATCCGCGCTGCCCGAACTCCTCAGCACCGAGGGCTCTCCGACAGCATGTCCCTCCTTCCTCCCGGGTTTCGGCACCAATGTAACAACAATGAACGATCAGGGAAGAAGGAGGCGGGAACCGGCGAACATTTAAAAACTTTAATCCAAAAATAAACCATAACGTCGGCGGCAGCCCCTCACGGCCGACTGCCGCCTACATACACAAAACAAAATCAAACATAAACTCCAGGCCTGGTCCTCTCTCGTCTTGCCATGTCGTCGCTCCTCCTTTTATACTCCCGTCAGTCCTCCATGAGGCAAGGCCGGTGTGGCGCACAGCTGACGCTCATTAACATTCGCCACCGGCCCGCTCTCACGGTCCCCCGCCTCGCCACAATGGTCTAAAGATGATCTGAGCCAATTTTGGTGAAAAACAGACCAGTGGTCTAGAAGGCGTTTGAAAAATTATGGTTTCAAAGAAATTCAAAATGGCAGCAAATTCGAGCAAATATGGCATAATTGGTATCATTGTTCTCATCATGACCCAAGGATCTATCAAGACATACCGAATTTCAAAATGATATACTTATGTGTTTGAAATGTGTTGCCTTCTCCATCTGTCTGTAATCTTGTGTCTTATTTGACTCATCTCTATCTTTTGCCTCTCATATTTCTTCTCATATTTTTTCCATCCTCGTAATATTGTACGTCTTCGATCTTCTCTCACTCAGGTCGATGTTGAAATCTTACTTCATGCATTAATCACATCACGTCTAGATTATTGCAATGCTCTATTTCTTGGTCTTCCTAAAAAGCATATTGCAAGGTTACAGTATGTTCAAAACTCAGCAGCCAGACTTCTCAGCTCCACCAGGCGCTCTGCTCACATAACTCCTCTACTGCATGATCTTCACTGGCTACCTGTGGCATCACGTATTCACCTTAAGACATTACTTCTAACATACAAGGCTTTAAATGATCTCGCACCTCCATATCTGTCTGACCTACTCCTCTCTTACTCTCCTGCCCGGGCCCTCAGATCTTCTGAACTTGGTCTTTTGTCCACTCCTTGTTTTTGGTTGTCCACTGTAGGTGGTAGGTCATTTAGTGTCAATGCTCCTAAATTATGGAATTTGCTTCCCCTACCATTGTGTAACATATCATCTCTGTCTACCTTCAAGACCCAGCTAAAGACGTATCTATTTAATATGTATTTTGAATAATGTGGCTATATAAGGCCTGTTCTTGTATTGTTTATGTGGGTGTGCAGATGTACTGTATAGCCCTATGGAAAGCAACCTTGAGCTATGGAAAGTTGCTATTTAAATATAACTTCTTCTGAAAAATACAGCACGTTAGGACAAAATTAAAAATGTCCGACGGCCACAATATGGGAAAATTGTGTGTCATTTGACTCGGCATGATGCACTGAATCAGAAGAGACCAGTTTTTGGCCAAACTATTCAGAAGTTATAAGCAAAAAAGGCAATGTTTCATACCTCCTGACCAGGAGGTGGCGCTGTGCTGAAACACTACATGTAGTGGCTGGTCATGCTTGGGATGACGTACCAAATTTGGTCTAAATATGCTAAAGCGTTGCGGAGATACAGCCTCACGTCCAATTTGCCATGCTCTTTGTCAAATCCGTTTGCACGTTTTTCTAGAATGGTTCGGTTCATCAAAAAGCTTTTGGTCATTTTTTTGCCAGCATCGTCTGAAGATGATCTGATTCGAATCAGAGGGGAAAAAATGTCTAGGAGGAGTTTGAAAAAGTACATTTTTTGGAAATTCAAAATGGTGGGAAAATTTTCATGACGGAATGATGTCATATTGTGCAGTCCAAAGAATCGGGGGGAAGGAATTTTGTTTCTTGCCCTTAGGCCGTTTTTTCACACGGCTGGCTGGCGTATCCAATTTTTTTTAATGGGAGCATCGCGTTTTTAGAACGCCATGAGCGTAACGAGGCGCTGAGCAGGTATTTCACGCTCAAGCGCTGAGCGTTCAGCGTTTTTTACTGGTCGCCAAGAGTTGAAGAATGTTCAACTTTGAGTAAAACGCAGCGCTCATCACTGTCACTTTTCACCCAGCCGTCCAATCACAGTGGAGGAAGGGCGGGACAAATACAACACAGACCAACCACCACATTCTGCTTGTACTGTACAACGTCAACAGATGACAAGCTGCATAATAACAGAATAAAATAATTTAAAACACGAGCCAGAGCAAATACTTTACATTGTATCGCCATTTTTATATAGAATCAATACAGAAACAAGCTATCTGTGAATGAGATGCTAGAAACACTCCTGCGGATATTCCGTATCATAACCAGCAGAGTCTCAACTGAAAAAACACTGCGATGAGAAAACTACAGTGCAGTTAGAGCTTGGTGATATCCATAAATCCAATGGGGAAAATGAGGAGTCCCATACTGTATAGTGCAGTTGCACGCTTGTGCACTTCTAAGACGGGCAGTGAGTCTCCTTCACTAATTGTGGAAGATCTTCCTGTGGAGAAAAGCA
>CM031958.1:1643552-1648552 GCA_018749465.1 Paracanthobrama guichenoti
TTCAACTCATCGACTAGCATGTGCCGTCATGTTAATCTGTAAACTGTTACATCGGTGCTCGTGTGGGAATGCAACACGTCCATCCCCCGACTATACAATGCATAATAAATGTGTGTATGAATTATGAATTTTACCGCCTTTCTTCGGCACATTTCCTTCATAAATGAACTTCACCCCCGGTGTCGTCAGTGGCTCTGATGCTGGAGTCTGTCCGCTGGTTCATCAGAACATTAGTGATGTTTGTGGCACACACACTGGAATACTCGAGCGCTGATACAGCCAGGAAACAGAAATGGCATCTCTGTGATTCTCACTCAGGGGCGTGTCTATGCTAAAGGACCAATCATCAGTAGGCATGGGCGGAGCTTCCCTACTCTTACACAGAAGTAGAGCGAAATATGAGAGATTGATAATGATTGATGGGGATTATAAAAAAAAGTTTTGGGTGGATTTTTTTTACCATTGTAGGCCGGTTGTGGACACACATCTGTGTTTTACACACCTTATAAAAGTGAATTGTCCCCTTTAATACAGTAAAGCAGCTGCTTTAGATCAGTCTATTGCATGAATAAACGTGACGTGACTGTAGATCTGAATCTCAGAGCCGCTGCTAACACATCCACATCTCATCGATCAGATGATTTCTGAACGGCTGTTTTCTCATTTCTGTTGTGTTTATTAGTTATTGAGAAGAAAGCCCAGCACATATTTACATATTCATCTAAATGTGGGCGGTGTTTGGTAACAGTGTATCGCTGAAAAGGTATTTCCAACTTCTTATTACCTCTAAGCAAAGAACTTCACCATCAGTGTATCAGGCCTAACGCTGACACAGAGATCGGTGCTGATGACCCTCTGTCCTTCTGCTCAGATGAGCATCCTGTGCTCTTTAACAGTCCTACACTACACAGAGAAAACCACAAATGTTGTAAATGTGGTAAATTAACCTTCTCACCATAGAAATGCTTGGCTACTGATTGAACTCTGTGGATAGCATTTCACCAGTCCTGGCGTTTTAGATTTTATTATTTGTATTCAACGTTTCTCTTGATCATCCTCTTGAACTGCCACATTTAAATGCTGTTTTTTCAGTTTATAGTTTGGTTTTAATGTGATTTATAAGTTTTGTTAGTTTTGATATCTCTCTACCACTTTCATTAGTTTGCCTTTTTTCTAGTACATCTGATTTAATGATTTTAACCTGCAACTGTTATAATTATACAGTGTTTATGAAGTAAACTGTAAAACAGGAGCTCACACACACGCACACACACACACACACACATCACCGTCCATCCATTCTATCTTGCCGTGAGATCTAAGAGATTTCACAGGCACTTTATTCTCACATTCGCTCATATGAAGCGCTGAGGCTCCTGTGTTACTTCATACTGTACATTAAGATAATGTTTATGTAAAATGCAATACCAGTTAAATGTTTTGGGCACAACTTCATTTAGGGTTAGGGTAAGTTTCCCGTGATATTAAAAGTCTTTTGACCTAAAAGCACATTAAATTAGTTTTGCATTTATAAATGATGCCAATATGTGATTTTGTTTTCTTTCTTACAGAGCTAATGTTATTAATTTTTTAGTGGATAAGTAGAAGCAGATGATGAAGGAAATGAGCCAACAAGTGTCCAGCAAACACGAGAGCTGTGTAAAATCACAGAGCTGGACTCTAGACCGAAGACTGACGTCTGCGAAGAAACTCAAATATTACATAACTTACATTTGTTTTGGTACTGATACTGTATAAGTGCTCAAATATTTAAACACATTTAATGACATTATTAACAATTCAAATGTCACAGACTAAACTTGTGTTGAAGCACACAAACTGTGCAGTACAACAATATCGTGTGTGTGTGTGTGTGTGTGTGTGTGTGTGTGTGTGTGTGTGTGTGTGTGTGTGTGTGTGTGTGTGTGTGTATTTTTAGCTGAGTTTACATGAGAGGTTTTCAGTCTTTGTGTGCTGGAAATGGAAACCGGCAGCTGCCCATTGATGAGCTCGTGTGTTTCTGTGCTCACTCTTTCTGCTCGTTCACATTGGTTGAAGGAATACAACTGTTGCACCAGCATCAGAACTGGCAGAATACTGGAGGAGAAGGGCACTGAGGGCCAGACAGCCATTGTGTGTGTGTGTGTGTGTGTGTGTGTGTGTGTGTGTGTGTGTTGGGGGTCGGCAACAGATCTTGTTGTGTATCAGGTGTCATTGTCACACACACTGATATCATGTCTACTAAAGGAGTGATATCCGCACATCTTTAAACAGCCGCAGGCGTGTGCCTCCTCTGGGGCCGGTCTCAATCCTCCACCTGTGTGCTAGACGCCTGCGAGCCGCTGTCACGCTGGGGCTGATGGGTAGACAGACAGCTCCTGTAGGGCCGTATCCGCAGGGAGCAGCTTAATGACACTGACGAGAGAGACTGCAGACGGCCGTCACAGACAGACAGTTGCACCACACAGATGAGCCTGTGAATCAGACGAACACTCAGCAGTGTGTGTGTGTGTGTGTGTGTGTGTGTGTGTGTGTGTGTGTGTGTGTGTGTGTGTGTGTGTGTGTGTGTGTGTACGTACACATGAACAATATCTGATGTTCAAACACAGACGGCCCTCATCACCTGAGGAATCGCCAGGTGGTATTTGTCCTTACCTGTTTGACAGCAGTGCCCAACACTAGGGGTTGAAGATCGGAGTCATCACTCCGGAGACGGGCTTGTTGAGGATCAGAGCCACTGGCTGTCGTGTCGACGAGGCCTTCACAGGGGAGAGTCTCTTGACACGGTCTCTTGTTGTAGTCGTGTTTAGCGCAGGTCCACCATCTGATCTGGATACGGCCCGGATCCGGCTGACTGCAGTAAACCTCGGGATAAACAGAGAGACTCACATTAGCGTAGATGCCATTCTTCTTATGATGTAACGAGTACATCAGGTGTTATGGGAAGTGTTCCCGGTTCCAGCTGACCTAGTTAATGCAGCCTAACAATCATTTACTGATTTGAGTAATAGAGATTGATAATGTTTTATGTGTAAGCCATAGTAAAGAGATGCGTTTTTAGTCTAGATTTAAACTGACAGAGTGTGTCTGCTTCCCGAACAATGCTAGGAAGACTGTTCCAGAGTTTAGGAGCTAAATAGGAAAAGGATCGACCGCCTGCAGTTGATTTTGATATTCTAGGGATTATCAACTGGCCAGAGTTTTGAGACCGCAATAGACGTGATGGAGTATAATGTGTTAAGAGCTCACTCAAGTACTGGGGAGCTAAACCATTTAGTGCTTTGTAAGTAATAAGCAAGATTTTAAAATTTATATGATGTTTAATAGGGAGCCAATGAAGTGTTGACAGAACCGGGCTAATATGGTCATACTTCCTGGTTCTAGTAAGAGCTCGAGCTGCTGCGTTTTGGACCAGCTGGAGTTTGTTTATTAAGCGAGCAGGGCAACCACCCAGTAAAGCATTACAGTAATCTAGCCTTGAGCTCATGAACGCATTAATTAACTGTTCAGCATTTTGCATTGAAAGGATGTGCCGTAATTTAGATATATTTTTAAGATGGTAGAATGCAGTTTTACAGATGTTAGAAACGTGGCTTTCAAATGAAAGATTGGTATCAAAGAGCACACACAGGTTACCCATGTAGTATCAGTTATTTATTGTCAGTAAGCTGTCTAAAGTGGACCTTCAAAATAAAGTGTTACCAAACAAAGTGTATATCATATTATACAACAGTTCTTTCTGGCTCTCGAATCTGATTGGCTGAGAGCATTTTCCAGCCGTGCGATATCCACCCAGTAACAGCACTGGGACCGTTTGTATCACCCCGGCGACTGTCATGGCGGATGAGAAAACATCATAATTTCACAAAAACTACTGTTATTGTGTCACTGAATGTAGTTTTAAGAGTTTTTAGACCTCAAATATGTAACTTATATACAGACATAGCACATATTTGACAATTTGTTTAGACGTTTTGGAGATCCCGACCGTCAGCGGCCGTTCAGCACTCATGTACCCGCCGAGAACAGCTTTATAAAGTTACGTTTCTTAACTTTATATTTAACTGCAATCCTGTACTATAACTAGTGCTTTTTAACTGAACTGTTTGCTTGTTTATTTCCTATTGTTAGAAAACTTCTTATGCTTTTATAATGGCTAATATTGTTTATTTAAATATTATTGATCAATAAGTAATATTTTATATGAATAACATGACTTATTTGGTACTGAGAAAGGGTCCGTTGGTGATTGTGATTTCGACTTCAGTGACATTATTATGCCATGAGATGACTTGAGTGAGTCAGTAGTAAAGACTTTTATATTGATTTTTACTTTAAACAACTCGTTAAGACTTACGCTGCATTCACATCACGCTTGATGGAGGGTGTGGCTGAAGCTTGGCGCTGATGCGACCGTCATAGTGACAACAGCCAATCACATTACTTGCATGAACGCAATTGGCTAGCGTCTGCTCTAGGGTATTTGCATAGGGCGATCTGATTGGATGACGCAGTGCAATGCGAGTGAAGCGAAGCAATGGAAGCCACAATTCAGTTCGGCAGCGCATGACGTCACCCATTCAAAGTAAATGAGAAGCGTTAAGCATTTCACACTTTTTCCCATGAAAGTGTGAAATGCACTTTCATGGGAAATCCAGGACAAAGACAGCAGACATTCAAACTGATTTTGTGCTTATGAATATAAGATTGACCAGAAGAATATCAGCTAGATGCAGGTGATACACTCGTTTAGTCGTTCTCTCTCTCATAACACAATAAGATTCAATGAAGCGACTCTGCGTTCCTTCGTTACTCGTTCTAAAGTGTCGTTTCAGAAAGATAGAATTAGTGACGGAGGCTTGGGCTTAACTGTCAAAGGAAGGAAGTAGTTCTGCACAAAAGAGTGTTTTTAAACACACTCCGTGTTGTTTCTTGTTTATTCACACACTTGTGCCGTTGAACTGTTGTATAAACGCAGTATCACACTCGTAGCCGTGCGA
>CM031958.1:1656052-1666052 GCA_018749465.1 Paracanthobrama guichenoti
AGTCAACCCGAACCAGAGTTTGGGGTCAAGCGCCCGGCACGGAACAGAGCACTCACGCGAGTCAACCGAACCAGAGTTTGGGGGTCAAACGCCCGGGCACGGAACAGAGCACTCACGCGAGTCAACGAACCAGAGTTTGGGGGTCAAACGCCGGCACGGAACAAAGCACTCACGCGAGTCAACCGAACCAGACTTTGGGGGTCAAACGCCCGGGCACGGAACAGAACACTCACGCGAGTCAACCGAACCAGACTTTGGGGGTCAAACGCCCGGGCACGGAACAGAGCACTCACGCGAGTCAACCGAACCAGACTTTGGGGTCAAACGCCCGGGCACGGAACAGAGCACTCACGCGAGTCAACCGAACCAGACTTTGGGGGTCAAACGCCCGGGCACGGAACAGAGCACTCACGCGAGTCAACCGAACCAGACTTTGGGGGTCAAACGCCCGGGCACGGAACAGAGCACTCACGCGAGTCAACCGAACCAGACTTTGGGGGTCAAACGCCCGGGCACGGAACAGAGCACTCACGCGAGTCAACCGAGCCAGACTTTGGGGGTCAAACCTTCAGAGCACCTAGTGTGAGTACACCCTAAGACTCACCGCCACTGCAATGGACAGTGTTGAGGGAAACGCATTACAAGCACTGAGAGTTATGTAATCTTTATATAAACTTTTTTCAAGTAACTCATTACTTTTAAATTCGCTATAGTTACTTTTTCAAATGATTAACTTAAGTTTCTTTGTTGTTGGATGAGTAGAAACAGTGAAATGTAAACTCAGAATATTACGCAAATCGGAATAAATAACACAAATATACTTTATGTATTTAATCTCACTTTATTAACCAATGTCTTTGTTGCGGATCCAATTCAACCAATAAGCAAAAATGACTAGTTAAACATTAGCAGTGTCTCATTTCATTTAATTTCGAAGGCTGCGCCCTCCGGAGGATGCGGTATACGGAGTGCCCTTAATCAGAATTAAACAAGACGTCCTTCGTAGGACACACAGGCGGGAAGTATCGTGTTGCTATGCCAACACGTTCACAGTGTCGTTGCGCTCTCACACCAGTTATGAATGAAAATTATTTATAACTTGAAAATGACTATGACACGTTTCTTGCCTTGACAGCAAAGTGCTGTTCTAAACGTTTAAAAACCACTAAACACTTGTAATCCCGTTTACCACAACTATCTGTTTGAGGTAATACAGCTTAAAAACAAAAACAAGCTTGAAACTACTTAAATTTAAACACCACATCTTCGCCTGTATGTATATTTGCCAGCGTTGCCATTTTTTCAAATAATATTTAAAAAACATGACATTGTTAATGGTAACTCAAATCAAGTCAAGTCACCTTTATTTATACAGCGCTTTTAACAAGTCCGATTGTTTCAGAGCAGCTTCACATTGTTAACAGGAAAATAATGCAACAGAATTTGTACAGCCGTTCTGGTGAAACGGTGATGTTATCCAGCTCATTTCAGTATCATACAGCGTCAATGCAGGCAGATCGGTAATATAGATGAGATTTAGGAGTCCCCAACTGAGCAAGCCAAAAGCCAGAGGCAACGGTGGCAAGGAACCAAAACTCCTTCAGGGTCAGAATGGAGAAAAAAACCTTGGGAGAAACCAGGCTCAGTCGGGGTGCCAGTTCTCCTCTGGCCGACGAACAAACAGTGTATGATTATAATTCTGCCAACATAGCAGGTCTTAAGTCATATTAGGCAAATAGATATTCGTAAGATTGTTAGAAAGATTGGAGTCGTCACGCCGAAGACGGGTTTCAAGATTCAAGATTCAAGAGTTTTATTTGTCACACACACAGTTATATACAGAATATAGAACCGGCAGTGAAATGTAAACAGCTCCGCTCCATGGACAGTGCAAATTCACAGTTAAAAACACAAGGAGGAAATTTTAATAGAAATAGAATAAAAAAGTACTAATATATATATATATCTGTAGAATGATAAATAATCAAGTCAAGTAGAAGAAAAAAAAGTAAAAAAATAAGAATAAAGAAGTGGAATAAAATAATTGAAGTAGTCTGTGCAGTGAGTAAACTGTAGACTTATAAATATGTGGTTAACAAATGTATAAGAGTATAATGTGCAAACAGGTTTATAACAGGTTGTTACACAGTAACAACGAGAACAGAAAGTGCAGTGCAATGTCAGTATATCGATGTTTATCCTGAAGTGAAGTCACGTGATGTTAAGTGACTGAGTTCAGGAGTCTGATGGCCTGGGGAAGAAGCTCCTCCTGAGTCTCTCAGTTTTGGCCATCAGGCTTGGGAGCGCGCTACCAGATGGCAGCAGCGTGAAATGAGGGTTTGCAGGGTGATTAGAGTCCTTGATGATCTTAGTAGCTCTACCTTTGCAGCGTTTGGTGTAGGCGTCCTGCAGAGGCGGGAGAGCTGACCCTGAGATACACTCGGATAAGCGCACGACTCTTTGCAGGGCTTTGCGGTCATGACTGGTGCTGTTCCCATACCACGCTGTGTGAGTTAATACACTTTCTATCGCCCCTAAATAGAAAGTTTTCAGGATAGCTGGTGAAACCCTGAATTTCCTCAGCTGGCGCAGGTGGTACAGTCTTTGCCTGGCTTTTTTCACCTGTGTCTGAATGTGAGCAGTCCAGGTCAGGTCCTCGGAGATGTTTACACCCAGGTACTTGAAGCTGCTCACTCTCTCTACTGGTGACCCGCTGATCATGAGGGGGGAGTATGTCCGTTGCTGTCTCTTCCTGAAGTCCACAATAATTTCTTTGGTCTTGCCAACATTCAGAGAGAGACAGTTGTCCTGGCACCATGATGTTAGATGCTCCACCTCGTCCAAGTATGCCGTCTCATTGTTGTTGGAAATGAGGCCCAGGACAACAGTATCATCAGCAAATTTGATGATAGAGGTGGAGCTGTGTGTGGACAAACAGTCATGCGTGTAGAGAGAGTAGAGCAGGGGACTCAGGACACAGCCCTGTGGAGCTCCCACACTCAGGGTGATGGAGGAGGAGGTGGACTGGCCTATTCTCACCACCTGAGGCCTGCCAGTGAGGAAGTCCTCAATCCAGTGGCAGAGAGAAGGATTCAGGCCGAGATCCAGGAGTTTGGAGGTTAGCTTGAGGGGAACTATGGTGTTTCAAGTTTCAAGTTTATTTGTCATTACACATGTACAAGTACAGTATAACGAAATTAAGTTTGGAGCAAGCCTTCGGGCCGCAGCCTTTTCAGGCGCCGCCACACGCTCTCCAGAAATACAAGAATGCAGTTGGCAAGCATTACATAGCAAACACAACAAAACATAACATAACACAGTACACGTGGTCACGTGATGGGATTTTTTGTATGGAGTGGGAGAGGAGATAGATAAAGACAGTTAAAGGCTGAGATATAGTCAATAAATAGCAGCCTTACGTAGTTCCCACTTTTGCTGTCGATGTGAGTGAGGGAGGAGTGGAGGACATGAGAGATGGCATCTTCAGTCGATCTATTGGGACGATAGGCAAACTGAAGAGGGTCCAAAGTGTCAGGAATGAAGGAGCAAATGGTGTTTTTAATGAGTCTCTCAAAGACCTTCATGACTATAGACGTGAGAGCCACTGGACGGTAGTCATTTAGGCAAGAGGGTTTACTGTTCTTAGGGACAGGGATGATGGTGGATTTTTTGAAGGAGGTGGGGACCACAGATGTAGCGAGGGACTCATTAAAGATAGATGTAAACAACCCGGTGAGCTGATCAGCACAGGACCGCAGAACACGACCTGAAATACCATCCGGCCCGGCAGCTTTCCTGACGTCCACACGCTTGAGTGCTCTCCGAACTTCATCCTCAGAGACAGAGATCACGTGGTTGTTGCTGCGCTGAGTAATTTCCTCTAACGCGGAGTCGCGTTGCTGCGGTTACAGTCAAAGCGAGTGTAGAAAGAGTTTAACTCATTCACAAGCAACGGATCAGCGCTCACCTCAGCAGAGGATTTAGATCCAAAAGAGCAGATGGACCTCAGACCTTGCCAAATGCGCCGCGAGTCGTTGAGTTGGAAATGAGACTCCACTCGGTCTTTATAACGGAGTTTTGCGGCTTTAACTGCTCGTCTGAGAGCATAGCAGGACGATCTGTATTCATTCATATTCCCTGAATGGAGACCGGCGTTGTAAGCAGCAGTGCGTGTGTTCACTGCAGCGCGGATTGAATTGTCCACCCACGGTTTCTGATTTGAGAAGGATGTTATTGTTATTGTTTGCGTGGCTTGCTCTGTAAGCATGTTGATGAAGCAAAGCACCACATCCGTGAACTCGCTTACGTCAGCTGAACTCGCTCGGAACATGTCATCCAGAGCTGCCTGAAGCGCGGTCTCTGAGTGGGGCGACCAACGCTTAACTTCCCGCCTTTTGTTTGTATTCGGGAGTGAAGAAAATGGCGGCATGATCCGATTTGCCAAAAGCTGGAAGTGACCGCGCTTTATAGGCGTTCTTAAACGGGGTGTAGCAATGATCCAGTGTGTTTGCTCCTCGTGTGGGGCAGGAGACGTGCTGATGAAAGTTTGGCAGGACTTTCTTTAGGTTTGCTTTGTTAAAATCGCCTGCGACAATGAATGCCGCGTCGGGATGTTGGTTTATGATGCCGCTGGCAACATCATGAAGGCCAGATAAAGCCAGCGCTGTGTCTGCCTGCGGTGGAATGTAAACAGCGGTCGCAACAACCGCAGAAAACTCCCTCGGCAGATAGAATGGACGGCAAATGATTGTTAAATGTTCCAGATGAGGCGAGCAGGACCGCGAGAGAATGGTGATGTTCCTGGGATCGCACCATTTCTTGTTGATCATGAAGCATACTCCACCGCCTTTGGATTTACCGGCCTCGGCTGTTCTGTCCATCCGAAAAACAGAGAAGTTCTCCGATGGCGTCACAGCTGTGTCCGGGACCGCGGGTGTGAGCCATGTTTCGGACAAACAAAAGATGTTACATTCTCTCATGTCCCGTTGAAAACTTATTCTGTCCTGAAACAGTCCAGTGTAGAGGTAACCAATGTCCAAAAGAGTTTTGCTGTCATAGTAGATCAATGCAGATGATAAGTTTGTAAAAATTGAGAGTAAAAGAAAGTAAAATAGTAAATAAAAGCACAGTCTTCGCGGAGCGACCTGAACGGCGACCGAACACGGCGGCGCCATTTTGGGTTTAATGATGATGTCGTGTTGATGCTGCGTTTACGGGGGGAGTTTATTTGACACGCTCTCTGCAGACATTTCACGGATGCGTTGGTCATGTCCAGGCACTGGACCTTTTAATAGGTTACTATTAAAAATAATTTTTTTTCTGAATTAAGTTGCAGGAAATTACTGGTCATCCAATGTTTTATATCAGCTATGCATTCCGTTAATCTTGTGAATTGGTAAGTTTCGTCAGGGCGTGAAGAAATATAGAGCTGAGTATCGTCAGCATAACAGTGAAAACTAACACCATGCTTCCTAATGATATCTCCCAGTGGTAGCATGTACAGGGTGAAGAGCAACGGTCCTAGCACCGAGCCCTGCGGTACTCCATACTGAACTTGTGATCGGTGTGACATCTCTTCATTTACTGCTACAAACTGATAACGGTCAGATAAGTATGATTTAAGCCATGCCAATGCAGTTCCACTAATGCCAACATAATTTTCGAGTCTATTCAAAAGAATGTTGTGGTCGATAGTATCGAATGCAGCGCTAAGATCGAGTAACACTAATAGAGAGATACAACCACGATCGGATGATAAGAGTAAATCATTTGTAACTCTGATGAGAGCAGTCTCAGTACTATGATACGGTCTAAATCCTGACTGGAAATCCTCACAGATACCATTTCTTTCTAAAAAGGAGCACAATTGTGAAGACACTGCCTTTTCGCAGAGAATTGTGGGTTATCTGCTGCAGCAAAGGATACACCTCATGCACACTCCGAATTCCTGTGAAAGAAGGTCGCATTCGAAGGTCTGAAATGAGACAGCCTCGATGACGCATGCAGCCTTCAAATGCGACCTCTGGAGGGCGCAGCCTTCTGAAATGAGACACAGCTATGGTTTTTTATTTTGTTCCTATTCTTGAAGTAAGTGTTGAACTTTTTTCTCCTGCGGTCCAGAGTGTCAGATGAGAGGTTTGTCTGAGCGCTGCCCTCTACAGGAGTGAATCTGCATTTCCTTCAGCCTGAGGATTACTCAGTTCACTGATGGTATGAAAGAGCCGATACATTTGCTAAAAACAGAACTGTTTCGCTTTTTGTTATTAAAAAACAAACAAGCAAGCCCAGCCCGGATGAGAGGAAAAGTAACGCAAAAGTAATGTATGCCTTAAAAAGTAACATAGTTACTTTCTAGGGGGTAATGCAATATAGTAACATTACTTTTTAAAAGTAACTTTTCCAGACACTGGCAATGGATATAATCTACAGATCTGTTGAAGCTTAAAGTCGTGATGTAATGAAAGTAGCCATAGATCTTTTCACCTGCTTTGTGACTTGCATCCCCGTGAAACGGATTAAAAAAGGAAAAAATGTTGGGTGGGGACTTGATTCTTTCCATCATTTGTTGATTGGATGTAGCCTGGTTTAAGTGAATTACATGGTTGGAGAATCCGGCATCCATCACCAGAGAGAAGTCTGTTTCAACCGAAGATCCAGATATCACATTTGAAAGGGGACATATCATGCCCCTTTTTACAAGATGTAAAATAAGTCTCTGGTGTCCCCAGAGTGTGTGTGTGAAGTTTCATCTCAAAATACCCCACAGATCAGTTTTATGCTGCGTTCACACCAAATTTGCGTCTATTGCGTCTAGTTGGACTCTTGAACATTTTGAATCCATTGTGTGGTGAAATCAAATGAGGCGAAATCACATTCACTGCACCACGCTAAACACGTCTAACGCGCCGCAGGACCTCCAGACGCACAACAACGCATCTTTGCATTGACTTAACATGAAAATGACTTGCACTTAATGCTTCATTCGCATCTGGTGTGAACACACCATAATAGTAAGATAAAATTGCCACTTTTTTGGGGTGAGCAAAAACACATTGTTTTATGTGTCCCTTTAAATGCAAATGAGCTGCTGCTCCCCGCCTCCTTTCCAGAGGGGGGCGGAGCTTCAAGAGCTTGTGCAACAACAACAACAGAACATGTCAGAAACGAACGGTGTTCAGTTCAAACCGACTTGGACATTCATGCCCACAGAGCCAGAGAATATCTGCAGCATGGAGACAGAACAGGGATAGTTTCGTTTAATTACGGTTATAACTTATGTTGTCATCTTTTATCCACTATTAGTACAAGCCTGTTATAGCGGACCCTGTCCGAATGATGGCCAAAACTTTACTGTTTATTGTTCATCACACAAAAGATGAAGCGTCTGTTTTCACTCCAGAAAATCACTGTAAGAGCTGAATAAAACACAGCACAAGAAGTGCGCATTAAAGTCTTGTCCATAAACTCTCTCTCTTGTATTATCATCAGCATACACAGTGAATTACACAAAAACACTCTTTACACTATCAGCTAACAAATATAGACCTTGTGCCTTTTCAGGGGTGCTTAATAATCTGGTAAACTTTATATCTGTAAAACAACTCTGATGAATTGTAATAAAGTGTGTGTTCTCTGCCGTGACCAGTTTCGCTCCGGAGACTGTTGTTACTGATCCATCCTTGAGCTTTAACCTTTTAGCAAACCCTGCGTTGAACTGTCCCTCGTTCAGGCGATGCTCCTGCAGTGACAGGACAGTGTTGTCTCTACAGCGGCTCGAGCAGAGAAAATGGCAGACTGAGGGCGAAACTATGCTAATACGGGACAGTCCGTCAGCGCCGTGGGTGGAGACGTGCAGATTAAGGGCCGGTAATATTATAATGGATCCCCTTCCTACGTCAGAAGAGGAGAGAAATCTGAGCGGCTCGTAGAGAAAGACTTACCAAAACACAGTTACTGGGTCGTCCTTTCTCATGTGATCTGGGTTAGTAGATGCACCGGGACCCGATTATAGCACTTAAACACGGGAAGAGTCAGATTTTCATGATAACCCTTTAATTAAAATCCTAATGTATGCATGACTAAATCTTTCAGTATAAGATAGGTATCACAAACACGTAAGCCGTGTCCTCAGAATTCACATTATATTCACACACACTTCAGAAACAAACACTTTGACAGGAGGTGTCTGTGAGCTCACTGTCGATTATTAAACGTTAACGGTGACTATTATAAGTGGATGTGCATAAGTCAAACCATCTGGTAATTGCTCGGGATTGTTCCCAAGACCTCTCCCAAGTGCTCTCTGGCGCTCTCTGGCGCCGGATCCCCCAGCAGTCGAGTCTGGGCTCATCTCAGGACCCATCACCTCCAGGCTCCAGCTGATCTTTGATGTGCAGATGCGCGCGGCTTTCTGGAGACGCTTAGCACCTACTGTGGACAATTGTCAATGAATGAAGTCATTGTTATTCTAAGATTAGGAATTACATGCAAAAGGCATGCTCCCATCCAGCGGTCTTTGTAACAGGTTGAAATTCTTGTTTGGCGAGAAGGCTCCGGGAGTGTGTTGTGGGATATAGGGGCGGATCTCGCCGCGCACACAGCAGATCCGCGCGACAGGAGCCCACACGTGCGTTTAAATAGAGAGGGCACACATGCGCGCCCGCGCCGCGGGGATGTGTAGCTCTGACCCGCACAGCTCTGACCACACACCGGACCATGGCAGTGCCATCTCTCCACAGGACCCCTGGATCTTACCTCAGATTTAAACTCTTTGTGCAGTTTGTGACCTGCAGATCTGGATGTATTTTGTCGTGATCATGTCGTTTGCTGAAGGGTTGGCGTCGGGATCGACTCCATGTCTCCCTCTCTCTGGATCCTAACGCAGAGCAGATTTGGATACTGTATTTATTCAGAAGTTTTCTGGAGTGACTTTAGGATGCGGTGTGTGTCTCCTCGCGGAACACACGGAACACACAACCTGCTGCTGTGGCTGCTCGTCCTCCAGTCTCCGCGCTTCACCGCGCCGTTAATCACCGGTAACCGCATCAGACACCGGGCACACCGGGCACACCCGAGCTCTAGAGCTGCTGTCAGGGCTCTGAGGGACAGTTGAGTGAGAGTCAGCAGGGTTTAGTTTGGAATATAAAGAAAGACAGGTTGGTGAAAGAACGGAGCTCTTATAATGGCATTGCGCAGTTATGAATCAGTGTACAGTCGTGGGTATGTAGTCATTCATGCATTACACTGATTCAGCAATATTAAATCATACTTCTGACTTGAATAAAACCAGTGTAGCTCATCTATATGATTCGATAATCACTGAAATATGACACTTTTACAGTGTCCTTGTTACATATGTTACTTACCAGCAGTAAATGATGCATAATTACATGCAACTAATCCTAAACCTAACCCTACAGTAAGATTAATATTACTCGGTACTTAAATATATAATTACACTGTAACAATGACACCTTCAAATATATGCTAACACTTTATTTTACAGTGTCCTTGATACATATGTACTAATGCATAATTACATGCAACTAACCCTCAACCATAATCAAATGCATGCTGATAATTAATATTACTCAAATGTTACAGTGTAATTATATATTTAAGTACCGAGTAATATTAATCTTACTGTAGGGTTAGGGTTTGGTTGGGGTTAGTTGCATGTAATTATGCATCATTTACTGTTATTACTGTGGTAAATACGTGTAACATATGTAACAAAATGAGTTATGCATCGGTCAGTAAGTCAGTTCTGTTTTTACTGCAAGAGCCAAATAAAATACACTAATAGTTTTAGTATTAATGACGGAGGTTCAGATTTCCTGCTTATGCTGTAAAGATGGGTAAATAAAACAGATTATTGGAGTGTGTTTTACAATTTTACTTCAAAATGTCATGTTTACACTGTACCTGATACATTTAAGCAGTACTATAGGGTTAGGGTTTGGTTTAGTTGCATGTAATTATGCATAATCTACTGTTATTA
>CM031958.1:1671052-1713552 GCA_018749465.1 Paracanthobrama guichenoti
AGCTGTCAGGTGGGACGATCACACTCAAACATCCAACACTGACACACTGTAGACTGGACAAATGTACAAATTAAATATTTAATATAGCAGGACATTATGAATAAATAGCACTGATGATCTCTTCATCACGGCTCCTGTTAGTGGGTGGGATATATTTGGCTAGACGACTGGGTCAGAGCATCTCCAGAACTGCAGCTCTTGTGGGGTGTTCCCGGTCTGCAGTGGTCAGGATCTATCAAAAGTGCTCCAAGGAAGGAACAGTGGAGAACCGGCCACAGGGTCATGGGCGGCCAAGGCTCATTGATGCACGTGGGGAGCGAAGGCTGGCCCGTGTGGTCCGATCAAACAGACGAGCTACTGGAGCTCAAACTGCTCAAGAAGTTAATGCTGGTTCTGATAGAAAGGTGTCAGAATACACAGAGCATCTCAGTTTGTTGTGTATGGGGTGGCATAGCCGCTGACCAGTCAGGGTGCCCATGCTGACCCCTGTCCACCGCCAAAAGCACCGACAGTGGCACGTGAGCATCAGAACTGGACCACAGAGCAATGGAAGAAGGTGGCCTGGTCTGATGAATCACGTGTTCTTTTACATCACGTGGATGGCCGGGTGCGTGTGTGTGGCTTCCCTGGGGAACACATGGCAACAGGATGCACTATGGGAAGAAGGCGAGCCGGCGGAGGCAGTGTGATGCTTTGGGCAATGTTCTGCTGGGAAACCTTGGGTCCTGCCATCCATGTGGATGTTACTTGGACACGTACCACCTACCTAAGCATTGTTGAGACCATGCACAGCCTTTCATGGAAACGGTATTCTGACACAAAGCGCAAATGCTTCAGGAATGGTTTGAGGAGCACAACAACGAGTTTGAGGTGTTGACTTGGCCTCCAAATTCCCCAGATCTCAATCCAATCGAGCATCTGTGGGATGAGCTGAACAAACAAGTCCGATCCATGGAGGCCCCACCTCGCAACTTACAGGACTTAAAGGATCTGCTGCTAACATCTTGGTGCCAGATACCACAGCACACCTTCAAGGGTCTAGAGGAGTCCATGCCTCGACGGGTTAGGGGGAACAACACAATATTAGGACTTAATGTTATGCCTGGACGGTGTAAATACTGGAGAGGATGTTTAATTTGATTTTAATTTCTCTTTGGACAGGAAGGTGTCGTCACTGAAGCAGAGATGAGGTGCGTCATTCACTGTAAGAACCCCAGAATCCACCCGAAGAAATGCTGCCCAACCTGCCCGGGTCAGTCAGTGTGTGAGAGTGTGTGTGTGTGTGTGTGTGTATGTGTTTTCATATGTAGTGCATAAAGTGCAGCAATTTCAAATCAAGTCTGTTTAATCTGAATGTTATAAACAGAATTCTAGATATTGATATGCATTTCCTCAGTATGTCTCATGATTAAACTCCACATGTACAGCATGTGTGTGTCTCTGATCATCAGATTCTCATCAGTGTTTGTTGATGTGTTGGATCTTCACAGGCTGTATTTTTGAGGGGAATTTATATAAAGAAGACGAAGAGTTTCATCCTGAAGGGAATCCCTGTATTAAATGCATCTGCACTGTGAGTTCATCTGATTAACACTGTTCTCAGATCAGTCACTCTTTACAATCTATACATACTATGGCAGCCCATCTCAGATGCTGAATATTTAGTATTTGAACATTCAAAATAACAATAATAATAGTAAATGTAATTTGATGTTGAATATAGTCATCTGTGCTGTTTGTCTATATATATCAGTAGCAGCTGTAGTGAACGGTGTGTGTGTGTGTGTGTGTGTGTGTGTGTTTCAGGGAGGTCACAGCATGTGTCAGAAGGTGGTGTGTCCTGTCCTGTCCTGTCCGTCTCATCTCACACACACGCTGCCGGGCCAGTGCTGTCCGAGATGCCGCGGTGAGTTTTCAAGAACCTCAGCACACACTAACTCACGACTTCCTCGATGACACTCTCACACAGTCCTACTAGCTATTTCCTCACATTGCACATGCAACAAACAACCCAATTATTAAATAAGTTCATATCAAGTGCAACCATCAACAATCACGTCCCTCTCAGCTCTTCAGACGGTTGTGTGGCTGTAATGGTCAGTGTGTGTCTCGTCCAGGTCAGAGGAGGGTGTTTGACCTGTCTCCGGGCAGCTGTCTGTTCCGCAGCGAGGTCTACGAGAACGGCTCCTCCATCAGCTACGACGCCTGCACCGTCTGCTCGTGTGTGGACTCTACGGTGGTCTGCAGGAGGATGTGCTCCGTGCCCGGCAGCTGTCACGGCTCCGTCTGCTGTGAAGAGTGCCAGACTCATCTGAAGATGGAAGACGTGAAGTACTGCAGGGTGAAGAGCAAGATCTATAGGGTGAGCGTCCACGAGCATGGACTAAAACACGATGATCTGGTTGAGATAGCATGCGTATATAAGAGAGAATGAGCGTGTGTATCTTCCACTCGCAGGACGGTGACAGGTGGTCGTCTGTGAACTGCTCTCTGTGCACCTGTGTGAAGGGGAAGACTGAGTGTCAGCCCAAGATTTGTGTTCCTATCACCAGCTGTCCCTCGGTAAGTTCTGTTTTACTCATAAAGACACCTACCCACAGTTTATAATCATACTGTACTTTATATATCACCGCTGTCGGGCGGAGACCTCATATGTGACCCTGGACCACAAAACCAGTCTTAAGGCTCAATTTTTGGAAATTGAGATTTATACTTCACCTGAAAGCTGAATAAGCTTCCCATTTATGTATGTTTTGTTAGGATATGACAACATTTGGCTGAGATACAACTATCTCTCCTAACTGCTCCTGAAAATCTCAGGGTGCAAAAACATCTAAATATTGAGAAAATCTGCTGTAAAGTTGTCCAGATGAAGTCCTTAGCACTGCAGATTACCACTAATAATACATTTCTGATATATTTACGGTAGGACATCTTCATGAACATGATCTTAATATCCTAATGATGTTTGTCATGAAAGAGAAATGGATAATTCTGACCCACACATGTGTTGTTGGCTATGGCCACAGATAAACCCGTGAGACGCAGCGCTGCTGTTGGGCTCCAGGGGCACGGATGTGCAGGGTTCCTACGCAGTTTGGAAAAGTATGGAAAAATATTTGCATTTCCAGACTATTGCCCCTATTTAGTTTTCTATAATAGAAAATTAAGAATTTAATGAAATAAAAGTATGTTTTCATGGCAGCTGCTAGTGATCTTTAGTGAGTGTCAAACACGACTGAATGAATTCAAGGTGCACTTTTTCATTATGCAAGGTTATAAGCATATGATATTCTTAGCACCGTATTACAGAGCCTCTAAGGACATTTGCAAAAATATATACAGTGTGCGTTAAATTGGATGAGGCCTTGAAATATGACGTACTGCCCAAACTAAAGACAAATTTTTAACACTTTTTGACAATACCAGTCTTTATTGTTGACCCTTGAACTTGGCAAATAGGCCAATACACACAGCCATATTGTGCCATCAGCCCATTTCATATCATGCTTTCTCTGCCGCCAAAGAAAATGCGTTAAATTGGACATTAGGCCTTGATATTAGAGATACTACCCTAAGGAAAGCCAAATTTTGAGCACTTTTTCACCATATCGGTCTTTTGTATAAACCCTTGAACTTGGCAAATAGGCCAGTGCACACAGCCATATTGTGCCATCAGCCATTTTGTCATAGTTTCTTCGCCACCACAGAGGATGCATTAGATTGGACATTGGGCCTTCATATTAGAGGTACTACCCTAACGAAAGCCACATTTTGAGCAAATACATCACTATTAATTCATGTGCATCTATGCTCTTCATAGTAAGACGGCAGTGCTGCACAAAGGAAATAGTATATATAAAAGTAGAAAGTGCAAAAAGTCTGTATATTTTTTTATGTTAGGGGTTCTGTCTGTTGTCACTTCGAGAAAATCAATGAAAAAACCCTGACAAAATAATATTTACAGATGGCCATATACCAAATATAAAGCTGAAAATAATCATGTATGAAACATTTGTTGAATATGGGTTGGAAATTTGAGTCTGGAAAAGTACGGAATTTTGAAATGGAAAATGTGTTGGAACCCTGGATATGGAATATTATTCATATTTTACCAAAATCAAGCTCAAATGGAGTTAGAAATGTTTTTTTCCGTCATTAGAACAGCCGTGTCTGAGGCAGTAAGAACATCACATTACGTTTTATCAACTTACAGTTTATTGTCTTTTGGCCACAATCTCATGTTATTAAGATGAAGTGCTTCACACAGGCTGTCTAAGACAGTCCTGACTGTGACTCGATGACCAATGCTGGACTAATACACTCTTCTCGGCTCCTCAAATACATAAAACATTAGCCTTTATAGTGTTTCTTGAGTAAAGAAAACGCTGCACTTACACAAAGATCCAGTTCTTTATTCACCATTGCATTGCAAACAAGCAGAGATGTGCCAAACTGTGATAGAGGTGGGCGGAGTTATGAGGTTTGACTGACAGTTTGAGGAGCCAATGGAGTTACAAGCTTTAGTCACAAGCTGTTTTTAATACTTTTCACTGGTTAAATACTTGCAAAACCCACAGAAAGATATAAGTGTGACCAGTAGTAATGAACTTATTTGAAAAAACATTAAGAAATCTAAACAGTAGTGTACATACTGGTACATAAATCATAATTAATTTATAATTCAGACACATGGCCTAACTCATTATTTTGTGACTAGATAAACTGCCTATGGATTTGTTCTGGATATTAGTCAAATACTTTATATATAGAAAGGCAGTGCACTCATATTACTTATGAATGGGAGAAAGTGCAACGTGCAATATGACAGAATAAGTCCCACCTTCACAAATATATAGTGAGCGGACTTTCCTTCTTTGAAAAGGAACACTGATATACCCAACCTGTTGTATTTTCTCTGTGTCCCTGTGTAAGTCTGTCACTTTACAATGTTTTGTCTTTCAGAATAAGATACTGAATCGCACCGGCTGCTGTCCTGTTTGCACTGACAGTAAGTCACAGTACACCTGTCGCACATTAAACAATGTACCTTTCAAGTATAAATTATAAGTGCTATGCATTTGCACACAAATATGCAGTCTTTATTTAACATATCAAGTCAGTACCTCACCACCAAACACCGTCTCCATCGCTGTCTTCATTCCTCCAGAGCCAGGCGTGTGCACCGTGTTTGGAGACCCTCACTATAACACGTTTGACGGCCGCACCTTTAACTTCCAGGGCACGTGTAAATATGTGCTCACTAAAGACTGCTCTCCAGCGGCCAGCTTCACAGTGCTGGTGAAGAACGACGCTCGCCGCACACGCTCCTTCTCATGGACCAAATCAGTGGAGCTGCACACGTCAGGCCTGAGCATCAGCCTCCACCAACACCTGACCGTCCGGCAGAACGGCACACGCATCGCTCTGCCCTTCCACAGCACTGGGGTCCACATCGACCTGGACGGGTACCTGCTCAAACTCACCACCATCGCAGGTAAGGCCAGCATCCTCTGAGTTCTTCCCTATCTCAGTGTCAGTGTTTCTGAACTCCTGAAACGCCTCCATTGTAGTCTTGAGTTTTCTTCCAGGAACCAACCCGTCACAATATTCCTCATTATAATAATTCATACGCAGAATAAAGGGGCGGGGCCTGGTTGAGTTAGTAGTGTGTTGAAACTGCCGGTTATGGTAAGGGGCGGGGCGGGCCAAACACCAATCACAACACACTGCTCCAGCCGACCAGTCAGAGCACAGTGTGCTTTTCAGAAGGAGGGGCTTCATAGAGACAGAGCGTTACTGACAGACTGGGAAGAGAGGAGCCGCAACAATGAAGAATATGAGGAATAATCAACATTCAAGCAGGAAAACCTGCTCTAGTAGAGCCAGAAACAACAGCAAGTCATAATGTGGGCCCTTTAGATATAATTTAGTTGATGGATCAGTCTCTTATTGCATTGTAACTGAAGCAGTTGAAATATGCTATACAGTATGTATTTCCCAATGCATGTATACTGTGTATGCATGCAGCTAAAGTGGGACATATTTATATATCCAGCTATCAGTAAATTACAATCTGGCCAAAATTGATTTGTGTCAAGTGGGATTGCACTGCTGATATAACATATCAACTGACTCTGCAAAAAAAAATCTGAGTAAGAAAAGGATTTTTGCAGTGTCTTGCTGAATGTTGACCCTTGGACAAGCAGCAGAACTGTGACTTCATGAACTCTCTCACGCCTGCATGACATTGACCTGTATGCAACCTTTGTGCTCGCAGCTCAAATCATCCGTTACAACCTACACAGGTCGTACAGCAGAGAGAGAGAGTTCGCCACATCTTTCTTTATCAAAAGAGCGCGTTCTGTCTGTTTAAAGTGATTATTCAATAAAAATGCCAGATTCCCACAAGTGCAATTCAGCTATAAGCAGCTCTACAGAAGACAACAGTGCCAGATAACAGGGAACTTCAGCTAACGTTCTGCCAAGGTTCTCTTAAAGTTATGAACAAACGTTCTTCCAGTAACATTAATAGAACATTAATTGAAAGTTATCTAGTGTTTAATAATGTTCTAAAAACGTTTTATTTATTCGTCCTTCATGGAGTGTTTTCTCTGAAATGTTTTAGTTTGACGTTTGTCTAATGTTTTTTAAATGTTACTACTTGTTTCAGAAAAAAGTAACATTCACATAATGTTTGCAGAATGATACAATGGAATTGTACATAATGTTTACAAAACATTTGAAAAATTGGACGTTTTGAACGTTTAGAGAACATTTAGAAACATTGGGGAAACATTTTTGTTTCAGTTTAATAACAGTCACTGTTGTGAAGTTAATTATAATTCAGCTCAATTCAGTTCAAATTTTATTTTCGTCTGATAGTATCAGTGCAGTTAAATCGATAATATTACTGAAGATACACTATATTTCCAAAAGTGTTTGTGACATCTGCCTTTCCATGCACATGAACTTTAATGCCATCCCATTCTTAATCCGTAGGGTTTAATATGGAGTCGGCCCACCCTTTGCAGCTCTAACAGCTTCAACTCTTCTGGGAAGGCTTTCCACAAGGTTTAGGAGTGTGTTTATGGGAATTTTTGACCATTCTTCTAGAAGCGCATTTGTGAGGTCAGGCACTGATGTTGGACGAGAAGGCCTGGCTCGCAGTCTCCGCTCTAATTCATCCCAAAGGTGTTCTTTCGGGATGAGGTCAGGACTCTGTGCAGGCCAGTCAAGTTCCTCCACACCAAACTCACTCATCCATGTCTTTATGGACCGACGCTTTGTGCACTGGAGCGCAGTCATGTTGGGACAGGAAGGGGCCGTCCCCAAACTGTTCCCACAAAGTTGGGAGCATGAAATTGTCCAAAATGTCTTGGTATGCTGAAGCATTAAGAGTTCCTTTCACTGGAACTAAGGGGCCAAGCCCAACCCCTGAAAAACAACCCCACCCCATAATCCCCCCTCCACCAAACTTTACACTTGGCACAATGCAGTCAGGCAAGTCCCGTTCTCCTGGCAACCACCAAACTCGTCCATGGGATTGTCAGACAGAGAAGCGTGATTGGTCACTCCAGAGAACACGTCTCCACTGCTCTAGAGTCCAGTGGCGGCGTGCTTTACTCCATTGCATCCCACGCTTTGCATTACACTTGGTGATGTAAGGCTTGGATGAGCTGCTCGGCCATGGAAACCCATTCCATGAAGCTCTCTCCGCACTGTTCTTGAGCTCATCTGAAGGCCACAGAAGTTTGGAGGTCTGGAGCTATTGACTCTGCAGAAAGTTGGTGACTTCTGCGCACTGTGACCCTCAGCATGCGCTGACCCCGCTCTGTGATTTTACGTGGCCTATCACTTCGTGGCTGAGTTGCTGTTGTTCCCAATCTCTTCCTCTTTGTTATAATCCCACTAAGTTGAGCGTGGAATATTTAGTAGTGAGGAAATTTCAGGAATGGACTTATTGCACAGGTGGCAACCTATCACGGTACCATGCTTGAGTTCACTGAGCTCCTGAGAGCGACCCATTCTTTCACAAATGTGTGTAGAAGCGTCTGCATGCCCAGTGCTTGATTTATGAATTAGCCATAAAGTGATTGAACACCTGAATTCAGTGATTTGGAGGGGCGTCCCAATACTTTTGGCAATAAAGTATATGTACAAGAAAAACTGTATGTTATAGGTCTTAATTCTAGTCACCATTTTTTTCCATACCTTCTTAAAAACTGTTTTTGCCTTCACTAAAAATATTCCATGTAGTCTCTCAATTAATTTGATTTCTAAATGATTTTGCCAAATGCTGTTTGAAATGGTCTTAAGTGCCACATTTCCTCTCCCTCACTCTTCATCAGGGCTGGAGATCTCGTGGGACGGGGACAGTCTGGTGGAGGTGGTCGCGGCCCCTCATCTGAAGGAGCGCCTCTGTGGGCTGAGCGGAAACTACAACGGTCACAGGCGGGATGACTGTCTCGGAGGAGATGGCCAGTTTAAGTTTGATGTGGATGAATTTGCTGAGTCCTGGCGCGTGGAGGACAACGAGGTGTGTGAGACTCCCAACCGCAGGCCCACGTCCTTCCTCTGTCCCGGCACAGTCAAAGTAAAGCTCCGTGCGCACAGAACGTGCCAAAAGCTCAAGTCCTGGGAGTTTCAGAAGTGCCATTCTGCTGTAGACTTTACCTCCTTCTACAAGTGAGTTCCCCAAGCATCATCAAACAGAAACTTTGCAGCATTTGAATCTCTGAACCAAAGATCTTGCTCAGATGAACATTTGAGATGTGTCTGATTTATTACAGCCAACTGCTTTGACAGAGCAAAAAAATAAGCAGCCATTTAATGTGTATGGACTATTTTATTGTACTACTGTAAAAAACTGATATTGTACAATGTAATGCTACATTTTTCATTTTAAAATGGTCTTACTATTTATAGAGTAGAGAAAGGCGAGTCGAAGAGATTGGGGCTACTGTTACAGGTGGAGGGTTTAGGGCGTGGCTACTGTAGCAGGTGTAGAGTTTGGGGCATGGCTACTGTTGCAGGCTGAGGGTTTGGGGTGTGGCTACTGTAACAGGTGGAGAGTTTGGGGTGTGGCTACTGTAACAGGTGGAGGGTTTAGGGTGTGGCTACTGTAACAGGTGGAGGGTTTGGGGTGTGGCTACTGTAACAGGTGGAGGGTTTGGGGTGTGGCTACTGTAACAGGTGGAGAGTTTGGGGTGTGGCTACTGTAACAGGTGGAGGGTTTAGGGCGTGGCTACTGTAACAGGTGGAGGGTTTGGGGCGTGGCTACTGTAGCAGGTGGAGGGTTTAGGGTGTGGCTACTGTAACAGGTGGAGGGTTTGGGGTGTGGCTACTGTAACAGGTGGAGAGTTTGGGGTGTGGCTACTGTAACAGGTGGAGGGTTTAGGGCGTGGCTACTGTAACAGGTGGAGGGTTTGGGGCGTGGCTACTGTAGCAGGCTGAGAGTTTGGGGCGTGGCTACTGTAGCAGGCTGAGAGTTTGGGGCGTGGCTACTGTAGCAGGTGGAGGGTTTAGGGCGTGGCTACTGTAACAGGTGGAGGGTTTGGGGCGTGGCTACTGTTACAGGTGGAGGGTTTAGGGCGTGGCTACTGTAGCAGGTGGCGAGTTTAGGGTGTGGCTACTGTTACAGGTGGAGGGTTTAGGGCGTGGCTACTGTAACAGGTGGAGGGTTTTGGGCCTGGCTACTGTAGCAGGCTGAGAGTTTGGGGTGTGGCTACTGTAGCAGGTGGAGGGTTTAGGGCGTGGCTACTGTAGCAGGTGGAGAGTTTGGGGCGTGGCTACTGTTACAGGTGGAGGGTTTAGGGCGTGGCTACTGTAGCAGGCTGAGAGATTGGGGTGTGGCTACTGTAGCAGGCTAAGAGTTTGGGGCGTGGCTACTGTAGCAGGCTAAGAGTTTGGGGCGTGGCTACTGTAGCAGGCTAAGAGTTTGGGGCGTGGCTACTGTAGTAAGGTGAGAGTTTGGGGCGTGGCTACTGTAGCAGGCTGAGAGTTTGGGGCGTGGCTACTGTAGCAGGTGGAGAGTTTGGGGCGTGGCTACTGTAACAGGCTAAGAGTTTGGGGCGTGGCTACTGTAGCAGGCTAAGAGTTTGGGGCGTGGCTACTGTAGCAGGCTAAGAGTTTGGGGTGTGGCTACTGTAGCAGGCTGAGAGTTTGGGGCGTGGCTACTGTAGTAAGGTGAGAGCTTGGGGCGTGGCTACTGTAGCAGGCTGAGAGTTTGGGGCGTGGCTACTGTAGCAGGTGGAGAGTTTGGGGCGTGGCTACTGTAACAGGCTGAGAGTTTGGGGTGTGGCTACTGTAGCAGGTGGAGAGTTTGGGGCGTGGCTACTGTAGTAAGGTGAGAGTTTGGGGCGTGGCTACTGTAGCAGGCTGAGAGTTTGGGGCGTGGCTACTGTAGCAGGCTGAGAGTTTGGGGCGTGGCTAATGAGAGTTTGCTGTATTTTTCCTCTAGGTGCCACTAGTGTCGCAGAAACTAAACTTTAAAGAGCAACAATAGAAAAAGTGAGGCCACCATCAGATTTTACTGTCTGGGAGATTATTATAGCATGAGTAGGAAAGGACCATCTGTTTTCCATTGAATGGTTAATGGGCATGTTCAGAAAAACTGTCTGAAGTTATTATTTTTGCGACTCCATTTGGTGATGCTAGTGGTGCATATATTACACACTCCTTAAACACTAATTCTGAAGAAGTCATTAAGATTACCTGCTAAAACTGTCTCTGTCTCTCTTTAGGTCATGTGTCACAGACATGTGTGAGTGTCCAGTGCATAAGAACTGTTACTGTGAGTCGTTCATAGCATACAGTCGAGCGTGTGAGAGAGAGGGCGTCCGTGTGCACTGGAGACCGGAGCTCGCCTGCATCAGTAAGTCACACATTTATCCACAGCAGCTACTCACACACTTTCAAATTCAATGTTTGGTGTTTTTTTCCCTGAATACAACAGAGGTTAATTGCCTATTTTTAGTAAATTGTGAAAAAATACAGAACATGTTTTGTGTATTAATTCCCCTCCTTGACATTCAGTCCCAAAGCTACATTTATTTGGTCTAGAGCAAGTCCGTAACGGTCTTGAACATTGGGGGGTGGAACAAAGTCTTAATTTTTGTATTTATTTAAAGGAATTACATAATTAAAGCATTAAAAGGGTTTTAAGGGAATAAAGAAGAAATAAGAATGGTAAAAGAAGTTCTAGATCCAATTATAGTCTATATAGAATGTGTAGCACACATTCACTCTTGTTAATGTCCAATTTCTTGTCTCGTCACATTCGGTTATGAATGATGTCATTTAAGCAATTGCATATTTTCAATTCAAAATGACATTATAAAAGTTTAGTAGGTTTCATCACTGCATGTGACTGTGGGTCATTAAACACCTCCATCGTAAAACAGTTTAACGTTTAGCTAATTATATCTGGACACGCACGCACTCTTTCACTGTAAAAACTAAAAGCGCCACGTTTGAATTCACACTGATGTGAACATTAAGCCCCGCCTTCTTTGATCTGATTGGCCATCATGTTGACATTAATAAGCGCTGTTAGACCGCAGAGGCAGACCAGCCTAAACATGTACATTTTGTAACGTCTGCCATGTTAACAAACAGAAAACAGAGCGAGGTGTAATGGAAAACAACATTAAGAAATATCAAATATTGGGGGGGACAATTTGGCCATTTCCCATTATTGGAGGGGACTTGTCCTCCTCAGCACCTATGGTGGTTACACCTCTGGTCTAAAGTGCAGCAAGACTGTGAAATAATGTTATGATGATGAAATGTAATTTATTCCTGTGATCAAAGCTGAATTCAGCGTCACATGATCATTCAGAAATCTTTCTAAGAAGACATTTTAATCAAAGAATCAACAGTTTCTAGAGCTGTATCTGTGTTTCACATTTGACGAGTCTTCTTTTCTCTTTTTCTGCTGTAGGCACACACTGCAAACACGGTGCCGTTTATGACACATGTGGCCCCGGCTGCACTAAAACCTGCCATAACTGGAACGAGGTCGGCCCCTGTCTCAGGCCCTGTGTCGCCGGATGCCACTGTCCCGCCAGCCTGGTCATGTCTCAGGGCCACTGCATTAAACCCACATCCTGCCCCGGGCGATGACCCACATGACTCCTACAAGAGCAGAGAGCTGCTAGAGATCCAAACACAGAGGGCACGTGGCAAACAGGACTGAGATTCTCACATACTGCCCTGCTCCTCTCAGTGTCGCCCTGGAGACTCAGGATCCACCGCTCACTCCGAGGATTTGGGTTTCACCACCGAAGTGCCTTACGACCTCTGGAACAAACTCATTCCTCATGCTTCCAAGGACCTGAACTGGAGTTACACGAGCGGTGTATGGCATACATAAACATTAGTATTATCCATTTATGGGGTCAGCCAGTATTTAACACTCAATTGCTTTGACTGAAAGGGAAACTATTTATGTATTTGTTGTTTATTTTGTAAGTCGGGGACTCAAATGTGACTGTTATAGCTATAAAGAGAAGTGTACTGTATTCGTCCAGCCAAGTGTTCATACACTGAAGTGTGTATGTGTTGTACATATCACTTGACACAGATAGTATATATGACCAGTATAAAGCTTACATACTTTTTCAGAAATAAGCAAGTTTTTCTTTGAAAGTATTAGTCACAGCTCAGGTGTGTCATGTGTGGATCCAGGATCGGGATGCAGGACGATTTAGCCCAAAAAGAACTAAAGCCAAAAATCAACTTCATGTTATGTAAATTGTGGCAAGAATTTTGACAAGGTACATGAAAATAGACTTGTAAATTGATAAAACATTGCAATACTGACCTGAGTGAGCGTTAAGTGTGTTGAGTGTTTTTCCAAGCCTGTAGTTCAGTTGAGTGTTATTGTTTGAGCTACATCTCACACACACACACACACACACACACACACACACACACGGGCACAGCCCTAAAAGAAAACAACATTCTTTCCACAGCTCTGAGAGAAAGAGTGTAATCTATCAATGTAATGGAGTAGTTGACTCATGTACTTCAAAGAAAATTAAATGAAAATGTCTGTATAGTTTTTGTTTTTGTAACTGATTACCACCAGTTCCCCCTTTATCTAGACTAGATCAGTGGTAAACAGAAGAATATCTAACATCCTTCACTAATACTGCCACCCTTGGGAAACATGAGCAAAACTACCGGTAACTTTGATAACCTCTTAGACTTTCTGAAATATTCACAAAAGGCAAACCTAAAATAATTATGGAACAAATTCATCCATTCTCAAAACCATTTGTCCCATGTACACTCTAAATATGCTTGTTTTAAACCAAATTTGGGTCAAATATGTTAAAACCCAACTGCTAGGTTAAAAATGTAATTGAAAAATTTAACCCACCAGCTGGGTTTGTCCATAATTGACCCAAATTTGGTTTAAAACAAGCATTTTTTAGAGCGTAGGATCACAGATATGTGGAATAAATTAAATATTTCCAAAATATGTACGTACAATTCTCAGAGTAAACATCAAACTGAGCATTGCATGTTCTTAAGTTCACCACATTTCTGTCATTTACTACCCTCATGTTGTTCCAAACCTTTATGGCTTTCTTCTTTGGAACATTATTCAGATTATCAAAAGTACAAAAGTAAAGTCGACTTTACAAAATGGCGCCGCTGTGTTTGGTCGCCGTTCAGGTCGCTCCGCGAAGACTGTGCTTTTATTTACTATTTTACTTTCTTTTACTCTCAGTTTTTACAAACTTATCATCTGCATTGATCTACTACGACAGCAAAACTCTTTTGGACATTGGTTACCTCTACACTGGACTGTTTCAGGACACTTTTGCCGATCCTCTGTGGCCATCTGAGATTCTTCGGAACGCCGAGTTGAACAATGGCCAGAGCCAGCGGCGTAGAACAAAGAAACACCGTGGGAAACGTGCTGGTATCCGTAACAGACTGAGGAAAAGGGCATTCAGACCTCCTCTCCCGAGCATTCTTCTAGCAAATGTTCAATCCTTGGATAATAAGATGGACGATCTTAGAGCCAGGATAAGTTTTCAACGGGACATGAGAGACTGTAATATCTATTGTTTGTCTGAAACATGGCTCACGCCCGCGGTCCCGACACAGCTGTGACGCCGCCGGAGAACTTCTCTGTTTTTCGGATGGACAGAACAGCCGAGGCCGGTAAATCCAAAGGCGGTGGAGTGTGTTTCATGATCAACAAGAAATGGTGCGATCCCAGGAACATCACCATTCTCTCGCGGTCCTGCTCACCTCATCTGGAACATTTAACAATCATCTGCCGCCCATTCTATCTGCCGAGGAGTTTTCTGCGGTTGTCGCGACCGCCGTTTACATCCCACCGCAGGCAGACACAGCGCTGGCTTTATCTGGCCTTCATGATGTTGCCAGCGGCGTCATAAACCAACATCCCGACGCGGCATTCATTGTCGCGGGCGATTTTAACAAAGCAAACCTAAAGAAAGTCCTGCCAAACTTTCACCAGCACGCCTCCTGCCCCACACGAGGAGCAAACACACTGGATCACTGCTACTCTCGCTTAAGAACGCCTATAAAGCGCGGTCACTTCCAGCGCTTGGCAAATCGGATCATGCCGCCATTTTCCTCACTCCCGAATACAAACAAAAGCTCCTCCAGGAACCCCGGTGAGGCGGGAAGTTAAGCGCTGGTCGCCCCACTCAGAGACCGCGCTTCAGGCAGCTCTTGATGACGTTGACTGGGACATGTTCCGAAAGCGAGTTCAGCTGACGTAAGAGTTCACAGACGTGGCGCTTTGCTTCATCAACACGCTTACAGAGCAAGCCACGCAAACAATAACAATAACGTCCTTCTCAAATCAGAAACCGTGGGTGGACAATTCAATCCGCTGCGGCAGTGAACGCGACGCACTGCTGCTTACGCTAACGCCGGTCTCCATTCAGGGAATATGAATGAATACAGATCGTCCTGTTATGCTCTCAGACGAGCAGTTAAAGCCGCAAAACTCCGTTATAAAGACCGAGTGGAGTCTCATTTCCAACTCAACGACTCGCGGCGCATGTGGCAAGGTCTGAGGTCCATCTGCTCCTTTGGATCTAAATCCTCTGCAGAGGCAAGCGTTGATCCGTTGCTCGTGAACGAGTTAAACTCTTTCTATGCTCGCTTTGACTGTAACGCGCTGGTAACGCGACTCCGCCAAGTGGCGCGTTAGAGAAATTACTCAGAGCAGCAACAACCACGTGATCTCTGTCTCAGAGGATGAAGTTCGGAGAGCACTGCCGCGTGGACGCCAGGAAAGCTGCTGGGCCGGATGGTATTTCAGGTCGTGTTCTGCGGTCCTGTGCTGATCAGCTCACCGGGTTGTTTACATCTATCTTTAATGAGTCCTCGCTACATCTGTGGTCCCCACCTCCTTCAAAAATCCACCATCATCCCTGTCCCTAAGAACAGTAAACCCTCTTGCCTAAATGACTATCGTCCAGTGGCTCTCACGTCTATAGTCATGAAGGTCTTTGAGAGACTCATTAAAAACACCATTTGCGCCTTCATTCCTGACACTTTGGACCCTCTTCAGTTTGCCTATCGTCCCAATAGATCGACTGAAGATGCCATCTCTCATGTCCTCCACTCCTCCTCACTCACATCGACAGCAAAAGTGGGAACTACGTAAGACTGCTATTTATTGACTATAGCTCAGCCTTTAACACCATAGTTCCCACCAAGCTAACCTCCAAACTCCTGGATCTCGGCCTGAATCCTTCTCTCTGCCACTGGATTGAGGACTTCCTCACTGGCAGGCCTCAGGTGGTGAGAATAGGCCAGTCCACCTCCACCTCCATCACCCTGAGTGTGGGAGCTCCACAGGGCTGTGTCCTGAGCCCCCTGCTCTACTCTCTCTACACGCATGACTGTTTGTCCACACACAGCTCCACCTCTATCATCAAATTTGCTGATGATACTGTTGTCCTGGGCCTCATTTCCAACAACAATGAGACGGCATACTTGGACGAGGTGGAGCATCTAACAGCATGGTGCCAGGACAACTGTCTCTCTCTGAATGTTGGCAAGACCAAAGAAATGATTGTGGACTTCAGGAAGAGACAGCAACGGACATACTCCCCCTCATGATCAGCGGGTCACCAGTAGAGAGAGTGAGCAGCTTCAAGTACCTGGGAGTAAACATCTCCGAGGACCTGACCTGGACTGCTCACATTCAGACACAGGTGAAAAAAGCCAGGCAAAGACTGTACCACCTGCGCCAGCTGAGGAAATTCAGGCTTTCACCAGCTATCCTGAAAACTTTCTATTTAGGGGCGATAGAAAGTGTTTTAACTCAGTGCATCACAGCGTGGTATGGGAACAGCACCAGTCATGACCGCAAAGCCCTGCAAAGAGTCGTGGCGCTTATCCGAGCGTATCTCAGGGTCAGCTCTCCCGTCTCTGCAGGACGTCTACACCAAACGCTGCAAAGGTAGAGCTACCAAGATCATCAAGGACTCTAATCACCCTGCAAACCCTCATTTCACGCTGCTACCATCTGGTAAGCGCTTCAAGCCTGATGGCCAAAACTGAGAGACTCAGGAGGAGCTTCTTCCCCAGGCCATCAGACTCCTGAACTCAGTCACTTAACATCACGTGACTTCACGCCAGGATAAACATCGATACACTGACATTGCACTGCACTTTCTGTTCTCGTTGTTGTTACTGTGTAACAACCTGTCATAAACCTGTTTGCACATTATACTCTTTATACATTTGTTAACCACATATTTATAAGTCTACAGTTTACTCACTGCAAAGTCTACTTCAATTATTTTATTCCACTTTATCCTTATTTGTTACCTTTTTTTTCTCTTGACTTGATTATTTATAATTCTACAGATATAGACATATATATATATATATATATATATATATATATATATATATATATATATATATATATATATATATATATATATATATAGATAGGATATAAAAAAAGTACTATTTCTATTATAATTTCTTCCTTGTGTTTTTAACTGTGAATTTGCACTGTCCATGGAGCGGACCTGTTTACATTTCACTGCCGGTTGTATATTCTGTATATAACTCTGTATGTGACAAATAAAACTCTTGAATCTTGAATCTTGTAATCGATTTTTGTGGATTCCTGACAGAATCAATCTTGGCCGCCCCACGATGAACGTCTATAGACTACAGCAGGATAATACTGGGCCATAGACATGAATATCCTCATACTGACCCAACACTTCTGGGCGCTAAGAGAAAAACCTTCAGGATCCTTCCTTCCTAATGTAAATGATCAATCGGGAAATTAAAATTGCAGCTCATGTCCGTGATTAATTTAATGCACACAACAGCATACAAGGAAAATGTGCTTGAGGGGTACGGTGGGTAATTTATCAGATGTCTCCGCTCCTTCTCAAGTCACCACATTTCTGTCCATATGAAGTGGTTACTAACATTAAATAATCTTAATATAATCTTCTTTTGTGTTCTGAGAAAGTCATGGAGGACTGGACCAGCTCAGAACATTTAAAACGTCCCGCAAAAACATTTATTGGTTATGCGAATGTTATGGGAACGTTACTGCAAAAATGTAACTAAAACATTTCAGAAAAACGCTCCATGAATGATGTATAAATGTTTTTGCTAATTATATCAGGGCCTCTTTTATAAAGCACGCATAGGCATTTGAACAGAGTGTGTGTGTACGCTAAAATCCACACCAATGTTCATATTTACAAAAAACGCTCTGACGTGGAAAAGTGCTTCCAGCGCCACATCAGGGTCTGAGCAGATGTTTCCTCATGGCAGAGAGTCGGAGAACTGCAGGCGTTTGGAAATAGAAGCCATTCTCAAGTAAAGCATTTGTTAATGACTTTGGTTTCAGATCTATGCAGCTACACACAATTTCAAGATCATTTGCAATTTAAACATTTGAGAAAAGATTGTAAGATCAAATGTAGGACGGTTTCTACGCAACACTTTATAAATGAGGCGCCTGATAACTTCTATTAACAGATGTGTTAATTACTTAGAGAGAACCTTTCCAGAACTGAGATAACGTTCCCTGTTCGCTGGGGAAACAACACGAGGGTGAATAAGTGAACTAACTCTGGTAGTGCCATACACGAGTCTATACATGAGGGTTGTTGAGCTAATCAGGAAAATATCTTTGAAATGGCTGAAATGCTCATTGCCTACGATAGCAAACGACCTGCAAGAGGAACTGCGTAAAGTAACAGCAGTTAATCAATCATTGATAAACCATTAACATTCCAATTGAACATTCTGGATTTATTTTATTCAAAACCGCCCCATGCCTGCAGCTGCTGTTGTTGTTGTTGTTGTTGTTTTCCCGGTCACAGAGTCGTTTTAATGGGATGCATGTGTTGCTTTAGACCGGAGGAAACTGAGGATAGATCAACTCGCTCCACTGACTGGGGTTCATTGATATATTGCACACTAGCAAGGAGCAGGCAGGGTCCACTGATATCTTCAGAATCATCTGTTTGCATTGCCAGTTTGCTGTGGGTCAGAATCAGGCTTTCTTTTGGGTTGAGAGGTCTCAGCTTTTCTTAGCCAGTTGTGGGCAACCATTTTTGGAAGGACTGCTGTGGAGGATATTACCACGGTTGGCTAGACAGGCTTTAGTGTTGCGCTGGTTCAATCCCTTCCTCTGCTTCTGGCAGGTTTTCAAGAGACAATTCTTCATTTGAAAGAAAGACATCACTTTGCAAAACTCTGGTACAGGCATGATGTTCTACTTCTGCTACAAGGGCAGTGCCAATTCACCAAGAACGTAATGTGTCACCTTTGTGTACAATACATGTAGTTGGCCTCCAATGGTAACGAGGTTAGTAAATGTGGCACCTTTACTTTCAGCCTGTTTTTGCTGCTTAAAGCATTGTTTTTCCCCCGCCAAACTATTTTTACTCCATCTCAGTCAACATGACCTCTGATAAGTCTTCACTAGGTGCAGCACAGGTGTAGTCTACTGAGCTTAGAGACACACACTGTGTAACCAAAAGTTCACTCCTTGGTGCCATTTCAACACAGATAACCTTGTGGGATGAATCCCAAGTTGAAGTTATGGGATGCATGGCTTCATGATGTTTCCGCTTAATGTGCATCTTTAAATTTTTGGAATTGAGACTGACCCTGCAGTGAGGACACTGCACAGAGATTTGCTTTCTTTGAACAACCACTGGCTGAGCTGCTAATTCCACTGGACGAGGTGCTGGTTGCTGCAAAGGAGGTTCTTGTAGTGGACGATCTACGGGTTGTGGTTCTGGAGTGCCAGTAGCTATAGGATGAGTGCTGTAAAGATGGCGTCTTAGGGCACCCTGATGAAAGTAAGTCTGTGGACACTGGCAGCAGTGAAAATGTCTGGCCTTTTCACCACAGCTGTTACAGCTGTATATAACATCATCTAAAACAGGGTAAAACAACAACAACGTTAGTAGACATTTCCTATAATATGACTTTAACTGAAAAAAATAAAAAATAAAATAATAATAATAATAATAATAATTGGTATTTACATAAAAAAAATGAAGCAAAGTGAGAAATTGTGGCAAAGGCTTGAGGCAAAAATGCCCCCCAAATTTAAAATTTAATTTGTTGTTGGCAGCATTCAATTTAGATCTGTTCATGTTGTATTAGATTTACTGTTATGTGTTGTTTTAGCAGCATTGAGCATTGTAATCAAACACAAACACACACACGTCTGTTGAGCTTATGAATGCAATGGCCAATCAGGGGAGTTTCTGTCTGTGTTGCCAGAATATGACGTGTTGTTTTCCCACATAGTAAAAAAAAAAAAAAAAAAAAAAAAAAAAAAAAAAAAAAAAAAAATATATATATATATATATATATATATATATATATATATATATATATATATATATATATATATATATATATATATATATATATATACAATCAATATTACAAATCATTATTCTAATTACATATAGGCTATGCCACCTTTGAGCAGTATTAAATGGCCTGTCAGAAAAATTGCCCTTAAAAGTAACTCTGAAAAACAATGGAAAAGTTCACTTATGCCACTGCAATGAACAGCATTTCTTTTACAGAATGTTTTTTATCTTGATTAATGTTAAGTTAAGAAAACAACTGTTCATTGTTCCTTAGCTCATAATAGATTAACCTATGTTAACATACAACAGTGGCTCTCAAACATTGATAGTTCACAACATATGTTTACTACATTAACTATTACAGCATTATTATAAAGTATCACACAAACACAATGTGTGCTCACTCACTCACCTCCATATTCCACCGCCCTCAGTTTATGCCCAGCTATATGGGCCATTATTTGTTTGTATTTTCTTGGCTTACAGACGTCAGTTGTGCAGAAGGGGCAAGTGAATAAAGAAGCATCTGCATGGCAGCGTTGAGGCTGAGGCTCTTGCCCCCTCTGCTTAATTGTGATGTGCTGAATACACAAGAAAAAAAATGTCAGTTACCCTCAACCGTGTCAAGCAAACTCAGACAGGAGGATGTTAGTGAGCCTAAAACATTATTTCGTAAGATGTAAATGAACAGCACTGAGGAGAACTGCCAACAAGCAAGTATACAGATATGTAGTATTAATTAAATAGAAAGTATACGAGTCTTAACTTAAGAGTTATGGAAAGCGGGTAAATATGGCAGAAAGAATGGGAGTTACTTGAGTGATGACCAGATGATTTTTTTCATTATGTCCTGATACATAAAACCATAGAATTCAAAGAGTGTACTTTCTTTTTCACATGATTGTTAGTGGAGTGCCAGGGAGGGGAGTATCCGTGTCCAGGTGAGTAGAAGGGGAAACAGAGACAAACCAGAGACTAAAGGTGACGAAAGAGATCGCTGGAGACTGGAGAACAAGTCAGACAATCCTCAGGTAAAAGATTGCAGGAGAATAAACTTTCTAAATCCGAAGAGAGGGCAAGCAGTCTGAGCTTCCAGGTTGGGGACGAGACACTGAGAGGAGCTTCTGAAGTAGATCTGATGAGGGTGGTAATGATTTGCAGGTGCAGGTGATCAGTAGTCTGAGAACAGCGGGCTCTCCGTGTGAGTGGAGGAGAGCCTGGTGTGTCCGTGACATTACCCCCCCCTCCACGGGCCGCTCCTGAGAGCTGTAGCTCCTGATGGCGTGGACGAGGAGGATGGTTCTAGTGGAAGGTGGCAAGTAGGGTCGGGTCCAGGATGTCACCCCGAGGTACCTAAGATCTTTCTTCGGGGCCATATCCTTCCCAGTCCACCTGGTACTCGAGAGCCAGGAGTCCAGGAGATCTCTGACTCTGTAGGCAGGCCTGTCATCCAGGATGAGCAGCAAGGGGATTTGTCAGGATTCTGCCTGGGGAAGTAGTTGGGAGCAGTGGATCTTCAGACATCACTGTGACTCTTATGGCGATGCACAGACCATTGCAGACACTCCCACTCTCTCTGAAATAACGATCCATAGATAGGATCATAGGATCATAACATCCGATAGTAACAAGGGGACAAGGGAACAGAGGTGGTTGATAGCCAAGCACACACCGGAATGAAGTGAATTTTGTGGAGGGCTGACGGAGAGTTCTGTGCATACTTAGCCAAGGATAGGAATCGACTCCATTGGTTCTGGTGGCGACAGCCGAAGTGTAGCGGCCGATTTCCTGTATCTTCAGTTCTGTCTGCCTGTTGCTCTGGGGATGATACCCTGACGAGAGACTGACTGTCACACTCAGGAGTTTAAAGAAGTCCTTCCATACACAGCAGGCAAATTGGGGGCCTCTCTGACACAATATCCTCAGGGATTCCATAATTGTAAAATATGTGGTTAAACAGAAGTTTGGCCGTCTCCATAGCGGTGGGCAAGACCTTGAGGGAAACCAATGATCAGGCCTTGGAAAACTTGTTGACAGTGACTAGAACACAGGTGTATCTGTCTTGGCTATGGCACATTCTTAACATGGATGTACCTTCTGGGACATACAATTGATCGCTGGGTGGCCAGTGCCTACTGTGGAATGGACAGATTCCAAGAGTAGAAGGTTATGTGAAGTTGGGACAAGGATCTTGTCAGCTGGGCAGCCAGGTGGAGCAAGTTCGGTGGTGGTAGCCAACACAATCTGATCATCCAGTCATCCAGGGACTGTTGGATTGGACTGAGGATGATGTTAGAAAGCAAACTAGGCTCTGGTTCCTCCTGAGGTTAGTTGGGGGAATTGGGACGAGACAAGGCATCCGCTTTAATACTGTTGGCCCCTGGATGATACAAGATGGTAAAATAAAAGCGGGTAAAGAAGAGGGCCCGGCAACGAGCTTGCTGTGGATTCAGTCGATGAGCTTCATTAAGATACTCCAGATTCCGGTGATTAGTTAATACAAAGAAAAGATGGTGGGCCCCCTCCGGCAAATGTTGCTACTCCTCCGGCAAATGAGCTTGATGGCTAGTAGTTCTCGGTTGCCAATGTCGTAATTCTACTCTGCCAGGAAAAGCTTTCAGGAGAAAAAGGCACATGGATGGAGCCTGGGCGATGTCCCCTGCTGCTAAGAGAAGACTGCTCCCATTCCACTAGTGGAAGAGTCTACTTCAACAACAAAAGGCTTGTTAGGGTCAGAATGGATGAGAAGCAGAGCAGATGTAAAGGCTTGCTTGAGCCGGTGGAAGGTGTGGGAGGCCTCGAAGGTCCAGGAAACCAGCACTAGAAGTTGACAAAACCTCGGCACTTCTTAATGGTGGTTGGAGTGGGCCAGGAAACAAAGGCTTCTACCTTCCCCTCATCCGTTTGGGTTCCCTAGGGGCTGATGTTATAGCCCAGGGTTGTGTTCCTTCATATGTACACTTCAGGCAACTCCATATACCACAATGCAACACGATTGTGACAACAACGCAGACTGTGTTTAATTTACCACCACCACAAACAACTATGATATATTAATTATTATTTTGTTTAATTTAAAACAATCCAAAACACACTTATATACAAAATCAGGGCTTGCATCTCAGTTCACTCAATGACTGTGAGATCAGATCTCTGTGTGGACCATAGAATGTCGTCAGACATATCTCAAAAATTTCACTGGATTACTACAATTAATGGCAAAAGGAAAGTTTGAATTTCCTGTTGGCAAAATTTAACATACTTTTGCACATCACTGTACATCCTATTCTTTTACAACACACTGTGTTTGTCAATGACACGTTGCATAGCTTCATGATGCATCTTCTCAACGCGTTTCTAATTTTTTGAATTCAGACTCACCCTACGACAGCACTGCACAGAAATCTGCCTTCTCTTAATCGCTGGAGGAGCTGCTAATTGAAGTGGTTGAGATGTTGTTTGTTGGGAAGGAGGATCTTGTTGTGGTTGAGATGCTGTTTGTTGGGAAGGAGGATCTTGTAGTGGGTCACTTACTGGTTGTGGTTTTAAAGTGCAAGCTATGGGATGACGGTTGCAAAGATGCTTTTTTAGGGCAGCTTTATTGATGTAAGTCTTGGGACACTGGCAGCAGTGGAAATGTCTGGCCATTTTGCCACAGCCGATGTTACAGCTGTAAATAACATGATCTAACACAGAGCACATTTGTATTAGCACAACACTAACCAAGAGTTATGAATATAAAAGTATTTTTAGTTCATAACATGTGTTAACTACATTAGTTACTATTACAGCATTATTATAAAGTGTTCCCAAAGAAGCCGTGTGCTCATTCACTCACCTCCATATTCCACCGCCCTCAGTTTATGCCCAGCTATATGGGCCATTATCTGATGGTACTGTCTTGGCTTACAGACGTCAGAAGAGCAGAAGGGGCAAGTGAATAAAGAAGCATCTGCATGGCAGCGTCGAGGCCGAGGCTCTTGCCTTCTCTGCTTAATTGTGATGTGCTGAATACACAAGAAAATGCACTGTCAGTTACAGGAAATAACTAAAAACTTTAACCTACAATGTGTTTTCCCCACTGTATAACACCATTGATTCACATTACAAAAACAAACAAACATACATTAACCAATTGACTTAAGCTACGTTATGTGGTGGATATAAATCTTATCTAGCAATCCAAGTTAGACTCGATAAACTATTGCTTGTTTTGAAGTCATCATGAAACGGAAGTTGCGCTGGTACAAGAACAAATGTAGGTGGGGCTTGATTGTGTCTGTGGGGAATTGACTGGATGGTTGTGGTTTGCTATTGGTGGATCTCATGTGAGTGACAGGTGGCCCCGCCCTCGTCATCAGAGAAGACATGAAGTCATTCTGGTCCAAGATTACCAGGAACATGAATTTAAAACAATAATGATTCAATAATTAATTTATAATAAACACTGATATATATAATAATATATATATATATATATATATATATATATATATATATATATATATATATATATATATATATATATATATAAAAAATAATTGTCCATTTTGATTTCACTGTGACTTTAAAGGCAATTACAATGTGCCGTCTGGAAAGGGTTAAGCAACCTATACCGTTCAACGGCTAAAGGAACAAATGTGTAGTCGTGCTCAAAAGTTTAAATACACCTTGCAGAATCTGCAAAATGTTAATTATTTTAACAAAATAAGAGGGATCATACAAAATACATATTTTTTTCCCTGAATAAGATATTTTACATAAAAGAGGTTTACATATAGTCCACAAGACAAGAAAAAAAAGGCTGAATTTACAAAATTGGTGACGTTCAAAAGTTTACATACCCTTGATTCTTAATACTGTCAGACATTACCTGGACGATCCATGACTGTTTTTTTTGCAGCAGAGGAGGATCTTGTTGTGGTTGAGGACCTTGTTGTGTTTGAGGATCTTGTTGTGGCTGAGATGCTGGTTGTTGGGAAGGAGGATCTTGTTGTGGCTGAGATGCTGGTTGTTGGGAAGGAGGATCTTGTTGTGGCTGAGATGCTGGTTGTTGGGAAGGAGGATCTTGTTGTGGTTGAGATGCTGGCTGTTGGGAAGGAGGATCTTGTTGTGGTTGAGATGCTGGCTGTTGGGAAGGAGGATCTTGTTGTGGTTGAGATGCTGGTTGTTGGGAAGGAGGATCTTGTTGTGGTTGAGATGCTGGTTGTTGGGAAGGAGGATCTTGTTGTGGTTGAGATGCTGGTTGTTGGGAAGGAGGATCTTGTTGTGGTTGAGATGCTGGTTGTTGGGAAGGAGGATCTTGTTGTGGTTGAGATGCTGGCTGTTGGGAAGGAGGATCTTGTTGTGGTTGAGATGCTGGCTGTTGGGAAGGAGGATCTTGTTGTGGTTGAGATGCTGGTTGTTGGGAAGGAGGATCTTGTTGTGGTTGAGATGCTGTTTGTTGGGAAGGAGGATCTTGTAGTGGGTCACTTACTGGTTGTGGTTTTAAAGTGCAAGCTATGGGATGACTGTTGCAAAGATGCTTTTTTAGGGCAGCTTTATTGATGTAAGTCTTGGGACACTGGCAGCAGTGGAAATGTCTGGCCATTTTGCCACAGCTGATGTTACAGCTGTAAATAACATGATCTAACACAGAGCACATTTGTATTAGCACAACACTAACCAAGAGTTATGAATGCTATAAAAGTATTTTTCACTGTTAGTTCATATATGGAAAAAAGTATTGGGACACCTGACCATTACATCAACAGGGACTGTAATGACTCTGAATACATAGACATCAATATGGAGTTGGTCCCCTTTGCAGCTATAACAGCCTCCACTCTTCTGGGAAGGCTTTCCACAAGATCTCTGTGGGAACTGTTGTGCATTCATCCAGGAGAGCATTTGTGAGGTCAGGCACTGATGCTGGACGAGAAGGTGTGGCTCGCGATCGCTGTTCCAGTTCGTCCCAAAGTTCAAGATTCAAGATTCAAGAGTTTTATTTGTCACATACACAGTTATATACAGAATATACAACCGGCAGTGAAATGAAAACAGGTCCGCTCCATGGACAGTGCAAATTCACAGTTAAAAACACAAGGAAGAAATTATAATAGAAATAGGATATAAAAAAAAAAGTACTATATATATATATATATATATATATATATATATATATATATATATATATATATATATATGTCTATATCTGTAGAATTATAAATAATCAAGTCAAGAGAAAAAAAGGTAACAAATAAGGATAAAGTGGAATAAAATAATTGAAGTAGACTTTGCAGTGAGTAAACTGTAGACTTATAAATATGTGGTTAACAAATGTATAAAGAGTATAATGTGCAAACAGGTTTATGACAGGTTGTTACACAGTAACAACGAGAACAGAAAGTGCAGTGCAATGTCAGTGTATCGATGTTTATCCTGGACGTGAAGTCACGTGATGTTAAGTGACTGAGTTCAGGAGTCTGATGGCCTGGGGAAGAAGCTCCTCCTGAGTCTCTCAGTTTTGGCCATCAGGCTTCGGAAGCGCTACCAGATGGTAGCAGCGTGAAATGAAGGTTTGCAGGGTGATTAGAGTCCTTGATGATCTTGGTAGCTCTACCTTTGCAGCGTTTGGTGTAGACGTCCTGCAGAGACGGGAGAGCTGACCCTGAGATACGCTTTCGGATAAGCGCACTACTCTTTGCAGGGCTTTGCGGTCATGACTGGTGCTGTTCCCATACCACGCTGTGATGCACTGAGTTAAAACACTTTCTATCGCCCCTAAATAGAAAGTTTTCAGGATAGCTGGTGAAACCCTGAATTTCCTCAGCTGGCGCAGGTGGTACAGTCTTTGCCTGGCTTTTTCACCTGTGTCTGAATGTGAGCAGTCCAGGTCAGGTCCTCGAAGATGTTTACTCCCAGGTACTTGAAGCTGCTCACTCTCTCTACTGGTGACCCGCTGATCATGAGGGGGGAGTATGTCCGTTGCTGTCGCTTCCTGAAGTCCACAATCATTTCTTTGGTCTTGCCAACATTCAGAGAGAGACAGTTGTCCTGGCACCATGATGTTAGATGCTCCACCTCGTCCAAGTATGCCGTCTCATTGTTGTTGGAAATGAGGCCCAGGACAACAGTATCATCAGCAAATTTGATGATAGAGGTGGAGCTGTGTGTGGACAAACAGTCATGCGTGTAGAGAGAGTAGAGCAGGGGGCTCAGGACACAGCCCTGTGGAGCTCCCACACTCAGGGTGATGGAGGTGGAGGTGGACTGGCCTATTCTCACCACCTGAGGCCTGCCAGTGAGGAAGTCCTCAATCCAGTGGCAGAGAGAAGGATTCAGGCCGAGATCCAGGAGTTTGGAGGTTAGCTTGGTGGGAACTATGGTGTTAAAGGCTGAGCTATAGTCAATAAATAGCAGTCTTACGTAGTTCCCACTTTTGCTGTCGATGTGAGTGAGGAGGAGTGGAGGACATGAGAGATGGCATCTTCAGTCGATCTATTGGGACGATAGGCAAACTGAAGAGGGTCCAAAGTGTCAGGAATGAAGGCGCAAATGGTGTTTTTAATGAGTCTCTCAAAGACCTTCATGACTATAGACGTGAGAGCCACTGGACGATAGTCATTTAGGCAAGAGGGTTTACTGTTCTTAGGGACAGGGATGATGGTGGATTTTTTGAAGGAGGTGGGGACCACAGATGTAGCGAGGACTCATTAAAGATAGATGTAAACAACCCGGTGAGCTGATCAGCACAGGACCGCAGAACACGACCTGAAATACCATCCGGCCCAGCAGCTTTCCTGGCGCCCACACGCTTGAGTGCTCTCCGAACTTCATCCTCCGAGACAGAGATCACGTGATTGTTGCTGCTCTGAGTAATTTCCTCTAACGCGCCACTTGGCGGAGTCGCGTTGCCGCGGTTAAAAGCAGTTTAAAAGAGTTTAACTCGTTCACGAGCAACGGGTCAGCGTTCACCTCTGCAGAGGATTTAGATCCAAAGGAGCAGATGGACCTCAGACCTTGCCACATGCGCGCGAGTCGTTGAGTTGGAAATGAGACTCCACTCGGTCTTTATAACGGAGTTTTGCGGCTTTAACTGCTCGTCTGAGAGCATAGCAGGACGATCTGTATTCATTCATATTCCCTGAATGGAGACCGGCGTTGTAAGCAGCAGTGCGTGCGTTCACTGCCGCGCGGATTGAATTGTCCACCCACGGTTTCTGATTTGAGAAGGACGTTATTGTTATTGTTTTGCGTGGCTTGCTCTGTAAGCGTGTTGATGAAGCAAAGCGCCACGTCTGTGAACTCGCTTACGTCAGCTGAACTCGCCGAACATGTCCCAATCCACATCGCCCAGAGCTGCCTGTAGCGCGGTCTCTGAGTGGGCTGACCAACGCTTAACTTCCCGCCTCACCGGGGGTTCCTGGAGGAGCTTTTGTTTGTATTCGGGAGTGAGGAAAATGGCGGCATGATCCGATTTGCCAAACGCTGGAAGTGACCGCGCTTTATAGGCGTTCTTAAACGGAGAGTAGCAGTGATCCAGTGTGTTTGCTCCTCGTGTGGGGCAGGAGACGTGCTGGTGAAAGTTTGGCAGGACTTTCTTTAGGTTTGCTTTGTTAAAATCGCGTCGGGATGTTGGTTTATGACGCCGCTGGCAACATCATGAAGGCCAGATAAAGCCAGCGCTGTGTCTGCCTGCGGTGGGATGTAAGCGGCGGTCGCGACAACCGCAGAAAACTCCTAGGCAGATAGAATGGGCGGCAGATGATTGTTAAATGTTCCAGATGAGGTGAGCAGGACCGCGAGAGAATGGTGATGTTCCTGGGATCGCACCATTTCTTGTTGATCATGAAACACACTCCACCGCCTTTGGATTTACCAGCCTCGGCTGTTCTGTCCATCCGAAAAACAGAGAAGTTCTCCGACGGCGTCACAGCTGTGTCCGGGACGCGGGCGTGAGCCATGTTTCAGACAAACAATAGATATTACAGTCTCTCATGTCCCGTTGAAAACTTATCCTGGCTCTAAGATCGTCCATCTTATTATCCAAGGATTGAACATTTGCTAGAAGAATGCTCGGGAGAGGAGGTCTGAATGCCCTTTTCCTCAGTCTGTTACGGATACCAGCGCGTTTCCCACGGTGTTTCTTTGTTCTACGCCGCTGGCTCTGGCCATTGTTCAACTCGACGTTCCGAAGAATCTCAGATGGCCACAGAGGATCGGCGAAAGTGTCCTGAAACAGTCCAGTGTAGAGGTAACCAATGTCCAAAAGAGTTTTGCTGTCGTAGTAGATCAATGCAGATGATAAGTTTGTAAAAACTGAGAGTAAAAGAAAGTAAAATAGTAAATAAAAGCACAGTCTTCGCGGAGCGACCTGAACGGCGACCAAACACAGCGGCGCCATTTTGTACTACTGGTTGTTGTTGGATAGGGTCGAGGTCAGGGCTCTGTGCGGGCTCTTCCACACCAAACTCATCAACCATGTCTTTATGGACCTTCTTTGTGCACCGGGACACAGTTATGCTGGAAGTTGGAAGCACAGCATTGTCCAAATGTGTTGATAAGCTGAAGCATTAAGATTTCCCTTCAGTGGAAGCAAGACACCCAACCTCTGAGAAACAGCTCCATACCATTATCCCTCCTCCAGCAATCTTTACAGTCATGCAGGAGACGTTCTCCTGGCATCCGATAAACCCAGACTCTCCCATCAGAGAAGTGTGATCCGTCACTCCACAGAACAGGTCTCCACTGCTCCAGAGTCCAGTGGCGGTGTGCCTTACACACACCATCCCACGCTTGCCATTGTGCTGCTGATGTGAGGCTTCATGCAGGAGCTCGGCCATAGAAACCCACTCCATGGAGCTCCCGCCGCACAGTTTAGTGCTGATATTAATGCCGGTGGAAGTGCGTAACTCTTCATCGATTGAATCAGCAGAGCGTTGGTGTCTTTTACACACCATGAGCCTCAGCACTCGTGACCGGTTCGCTCTGTGATCTTCCGCTTCATGGCTGAGTTTCTGCTGTTCCTAAACGCTTCCACTTTCCAATAATAACACTTACAGTAGACTGTGGAATATCTCAGAGATAACATTCACAAACTGACTTACTGCAACGGTGCCATCCGATCACAGTACCACGCTTGAGTTCCCTCAGCTCTTCTGAACGACACCTCTTTACGCAAATGTTTGTAAATGTAAGGATCGGTGCTTGATTTACTCCTGTATTCAATCATTAAGAGCTGTGTCCCAATACTTCTGTCCATATAGAGTACCTAAACTATTACAGCATTATTATAAAGTGTTCCCAAAGAAGCCGTGTGCTCATTCACTCACCTCCATATTCCACCGCCCTCAGTTTATGCCCAGCTATATGGGCCATTATCTGATGGTACTGTCTTGGCTTACAGACGTCAGAAGAGCAGAAGGGGCAAGTGAATAAAGAAGCATCTGCATGGCAGCGTCGAGGCCGAGGCTCTTGCCTTCTCTGCTTAATTGTGATGTGCTGAATACACAAGAAAATGCACTGTCAGTTACAGGAAATAACTAAAAACTTTAACCTACAATGTGTTTTCCCCACTGTATAACACCATTGATTCACATTACAAAAACAAACAAACATACATTAACCAATTGACTTAAGCTACGTTATGTGGTGGATATAAAAGGCAATTACAATGTGCCGTCTGGAAAGGCTTAAGCTAGCTATACCATTCCACGGCTAAAGACTTTTTGAAAACATCCTGCTTAATTTTTTACAATACTGCAGCTTCACAGGTAGTTTTCTCCAAGCATGCTGGAGATGTTTCCAATGGATTTAGGCTGTCTCACTTAGTTCTGTCTCTTCATGCAATCCCAGACGGACTCAACAGCTATGTTTCCATCCCATTTTGTTCTCTTCGACTCACTGGATGGAAACGCTGCTTTATTCGCACGTTTTATGCAATATTCCCATTTGCACACAAGTTAAATTTGCAACTTTGGATGGAAACACAGCTAATGACGGTGAGAACAGATCTCTGTAGCCGTCTTCCATTACAGATTTGCACAAAACTTTTGCAATTTTTTTCTAAATGTTGATAAAACATTAACCGATGTTATGCGACTAAAACACATTTTATCCTCACGCGAAGTCATTCCAGAAATCACGGTGATGGATGTTGGTAGGTTTAGGTTTATCCCAGACACTGAACTAGCCATTATTTTTAATCAAAGAAGATGCAGGGGTGTTATCCAAGCATTGATGGCAATGAAAGCCACGTATGAGGTGTGTGTGGGTGTTTCTCCCTCAGATCTGCTTCGAGGTCTTGATAAATTGTGGCATTATCTTTGTCTAGAATCCAGTATTCCTGTAATTCTTTTGTCTATTATGAGTTTAATAAAATAACTCGGTCTCGTCTTCCGTCCAAACATACCGTGCCATCTTTACAGAATGATCATGTGACTTTTACGCATGCCAGATGACCTGTAAATGCGGGGAAAAAAAACTGTTTTCATTGCAGTTTAGTGAAATATTCCTTTTTCAAATTGCCTGAAAAACCAGCTCATGTGAGCGTAAAAACTCCCATATATCGCAAAAACAGTTGTTAAATTGACATGTTTCCATTGGGCGTATTTTCAATTTTGTGCATTTATAAGGGTAATGGAAATGTGGCTTGAATGGACCATAGAATATGCTGTCAGACTCCTTGTGCAATTAAAAATCTCACTGCATTATTACAACGAATGGCGAAAGGATTTTTTCTATTTGGCACACTTTTGTGCACATCACTGTACATCCTATTCTTTTACAACACACTGTGTTTGTCAATGACACGTTGCATAGCTTCATGATGCATCTTCTCAACGCGTTTCTAATTTTTTGAATTCAGACTCACCCTACGACAGCACTGCACAGAAATCTGCCTTCTCTTAATCGCTGGAGGAGCTGCTAATTGAAGTGGTTGAGATGCTGGTTGTTGGGAAGGAGGATCTTGTGGTTGAGGACCTTGTTGTGTTTGAGGATCTTGTTGTGGTTGAGATGTTGTTTGTTGGGAAGGAGGATCTTGTTGTGGTTGAGATGCTGGTTGTTGGGAAGGAGGATCTTGTTGTGGTTGAGATGCTGGTTGTTGTGTTTGAGGATCTTGTTGTGGCTGAGATGCTGGTTGTTGGGAAGGAGGATCTTGTTGTGGTTGAGATGCTGGTTGTTGGGAAGGAGGATCTTGTTGTGGTTGAGATGCTGGTTGTTGGGAAGGAGGTTCTTGTGGTTGAGGACCTTGTTGTGTTTGAGGATCTTGTTGTGGTTGAGATGCTGGTAGTTGGGAAGGAGGATCTTGTTGTGGTTGAGATGCTGGTTGTTGTGTTTGAGGATCTTGTTGTGGTTGAGATGCTGGTTGTTGGGAAGGAGGATCTTGTTGTGGTTGAGATGCTGGTTGTTGGGAAGGAGGATCTTGTTGTGGTTGAGATGCTGGTTGTTGGGAAGGAGGATCTTGTTGTGGTTGAGATGCTGGTTGTTGGGAAGGAGGATCTTGTTGTGGTTGAGATGCTGGTTGTTGGGAAGGAGGATCTTGTTGTGGTTGAGATGCTGGTAGTTGGTAAGGAGGATCTTGTTGTGGTTGAGATGCTGGTTGTTGGGAAGGAGGATCTTCTTGTGGTTGAGATGCTGGTTGTTGGGAAGGAGGATCTTCTTGTGGTTGAGATGCTGGCTGTTGGGAAGGAGGATCTTGTTGTGGTTGAGATGCTGGTTGTTGGGAAGGAGGATCTTGTTGTGGTTGAGATGTTGTTTGTTGGGAAGGAGGATCTTGTTGTGGTTGAGATGTTGTTTGTTGGGAAGGAGGATCTTGTTGTGGTTGAGATGTTGTTTGTTGGGAAGGAGGATCTTGTTGTGGTTGAGATGTTGTTTGTTGGGAAGGAGGATCTTGTTGTGGTTGAGATGTTGTTTGTTGGGAAGGAGGATCTTGTAGTGGGTCACTTACTGGTTGTGGTTTTAAAGTGCAAGCTATGGGATGACTGTTGCAAAGATGCTTTTTTAGGGCAGCTTTATTGATGTAAGTCTTGGGACACTGGCAGCAGTGGAAATGTCTGGCCATTTTGCCACAGCTGATGTTACAGCTGTAAATAACATGATCTAACACAGAGCACATTTGTATTAGCACAACACTAACCAAGAGTTATGAATATAAAAGTATTTTTAGTTCATAACATGTGTTAACTACATTAGTTACTATTACAGCATTATTATAAAGTGTTCCCAAAGAAGCCGTGTGCTCATTCACTCACCTCCATATTCCACCGCCCTCAGTTTATGCCCAGCTATATGGGCCATTATCTGATGGTACTGTCTTGGCTTACAGACGTCAGAAGAGCAGAAGGGGCAAGTGAATAAAGAAGCATCTGCATGGCAGCGTCGAGGCCGAGGCTCTTGCCTTCTCTGCTTAATTGTGATGTGCTGAATACACAAGAAAATGCACTGTCAGTTACAGGAAATAACTAAAAACTTTAACCTACAATGCGTTTTCCCCACTGTATAACACCATTGACCATATGACTGAATGTGCATATCTAATCTAGCAAGCTAATGTATAGGTTAGACTCGATACTCTATCGTTAGATTTACAATGTGCAGTCTGGAAAGGGTTAATAAAACGAGCAGCACAAACAGCTAGCGAACGTTAACTAGTGTCCAGTGCAGCTAAACTGCTCTTTAATAATCAACAGGGCAGCAGCTAGCTCATAACATTTAGCCAAACCGTAAAAACATTCTCTCACACTCATCGGCAGGATATCTCTCCCTTTATTTCTCCACTTTCTGATGTTAGATGAACGAATCAGTGTCTTAAAATTAATCTTTTAAGTGAACGAGTCGCATGCTCACTGCATAGGCTGCTGTTTGCGCCCTACTTCCCTTTGACTGCTAACGTCTTTGTTTACGTTGCTCGAGTGGCCACTACTGGCAGAACCGAATATTACTCAATTAATCTGCTCATTCTTTTATCTACATTTATTCATAAATTTACATTTGGAGGAAATAACCCTTTGTTTTTTAAATTTAGTATTACATTTGAATAATTTGAATATGAACCGCTGCGGAGTAGCACAGTACCTGCGTGACTCGTCATAGACATACAGAGAGAAGTAGCGCCGGCCACTATAATGTCCCTCCGCTAGAGCGTCAAAAGTTACCTTTTTTTAAAACAAATAAACTTTATTTAACTATTTTTTATTTTATTTTATTTATGTATGTCTTATTTATGTTTATTGACTGAGTTGTAATTCTTTAAAACCAATAAAAATATATATAAATAATACTGGCAGAACCAGCTTAAGTAGCTACAGATATTATGTTGTTATATCTTAAAATAGCTTACACTAGAGTCGTGTGGGGTGGCCGTGACTGTGATCTACTGTAAAATCAATTACTCCCATTATCAACCCTGTTGCTGTGAATAAGGATCTGACGGAGAGCCCCGGATGTTTTGTGCCTTGTTGAGCGAGATTCACTCACATGGTGAACTTGCTGTGTAAAATCTCAGTTAAAATTACAATATTACTATCGGAATAAAGTGTTGCCATTCAATTCTTACACACTGACTTTTAAATGAGCTAATTAAGTTTAACCAAGACATGAATAAATAATGCCTAAAGGCTTATTTAACAGTCAGTCTGTAAGAATTTAATGGCAATACTTTATTTCAATAGTCAATTTTACTAACTATTTAGAGATTCTACTAACTATAAGTAACTATCAACCCATGTTCACCCATGGGCGTCTGGTCTGAACATCAGGTGTGATCAGGAGCACTGATGGAGCGTTGCTATTGTGAGGAACTGAAAACCACTGACCACTGACCAACACAAACCTGCTCTAAAGTCAATAGTGCAGTATCTGTGTGTTATTTAAAGGGGGTGTTAGTAATATGAGCCTATAGGGGGGGCAAAACACACACACTCTGATTATTACACACACACACACACACACACACACACACACACACACACACACACACACACACACACACACACACACACACACACGAAGAGTTCAGTCTCTGTAAATAGTGAATCCGCTCATGGTGTGAGCACAACTGGCTTTTAAAGGGAAAGGGAGATGAGACTCTGATTGGTTTATTGCTTGTTACGCCCAAAACACACCCATGACTGATTAAGAGACGAGGGATGACCCTTTAGGACCGTGAGCCAGGTGCGCAGACAGTTTTTTCGATTGTTAAACTAGCAAAAGTGGATTTGGATATGCCTGAAGTGCATGTGTGCTTAGATCGTTAAAATAGGGCCCTGAATCTGCTTTATTTGATGCTCCTCAATATACATTCTGCCGACTATAAGTAACTTTGATACGTCAACTTATTCTAACCTGAATCCTAATCTAACAGTCTACTAATACTCTAATGCTTCTGGAACAAGAACAAATGTAGGCGGGGCTTGATTGTGTCTGTGGGGAATTGACTGGATGGTTGTGGTTTGCTATTGGTGGATCTCATGTGAGTGACAGGTGGCCCCGCCCTCGTCATCAGAGAAGACATGAAGTCATTCTGACTCAAGATTAACTCACTAATGACGTGCACCGATAAAGCACTTACAATAAACACTGCAATAATAAAAAAACAAGAATCATCCATTTTGATTTCATGGTGACTTTAACTTTGTTCCTATTTTATAATTCTGACCTAAGGAAAAGAAATTTTGAAAGCCGAACAGTTAAAATCAAGCTTTTCCCAAACTTTAAACCATCACCTTCACCTGTGCATAAATCTTCCTCGCTCATGCATGCGTTATCCAACAGAATCAAACCCTCAGGGGAAAACGCCTTTATTGCCGACCTCACAGGTGATCAGGAGGCTGTGCAAAATCGAACACTTATTTATGCTAAAACATTCTCACACACAACACATCAAACATCATGGCTTTGGGAGCACTTTATAGCTTTGCTTTAGTTTTGATCTGTGCATGATATGATACAAAGTCCCATGAGAACTGTAACAGACTTCAAAAGTGCATCATGAGTGTGATACGTCTGTCGGGCTCCGTTCACAGTCCCAACTCTTATTGCAAACACATATTTCCATATCAAAAATACTACAAACAATAACTTGATGCATTTTTCTTTAGATGCATGTTTATGCCGAGATCCCAGATGTATGCGTTCATTAAAAGAGTTCATTATGATGAGAGGACAGAACTTTAAAAAGGTGTGTATGTCTCGTGAGGACAGATGGAGGCCGGCCTCAGTGCTGGAATTATCCCTGTGACTCTGAGTCTTTTCCTCAATCACAAGATCTTCTGGAGTATGGAATTAGGCACTTCAAGCGTTTCATCCCGCACCAGAACGATATCGTAAGAGTCCATGAACTTCTCCAACCGCTCCTCGACCTGAGAAACACAACACAATCCTTATCGATCAGCGACTAAACCAACCACAGCCCTACGGAAGTCGTGCGCACCTTGTCATTGAGAAAGCCAATCTTGAGGATGTTCTCCACGTTGGGCACGCCGTCTGCCATGTTGAGGTCGCCGAGCGAGTCTCCCAGCAGGATGACGTTCCCGTTCTCCTTCAGCTGTTTGAAATACTCCGTGTTCCTCAGGGCTCCGTCATGCTTGTTGTAAACATGGATCAGCTCTCCTTTAAAGCCCTTCAGAACGCCCTGAGAGACGGTACAGAAGACCCGATCACCAGATGATCATCCCCGGCTGGAGCACACGAGTATGGCAAGCCGTGTTCATGCTAGTTAAAACATTAACTAATGAAACCTTATTGTAAAGTCTTACCTTATTTATTTATTTTTTTGCAGTGCATGCAATTTAATTTAGGACCCCATGAAATCTGTTTTTTTATTTTTATAGTCTTAGTCCATTTTAAATGGTTAAATGAAATTTTATTAGTCAAAAAAAAAATAATCATGAAACATATAGAATTTAACAAGTTTAATAAATAATATTTTTTAGGGCCCTATGATTCTGTGTTTTCCATTTTAGGGCGAGTAAATGATGACAGGATGTTCATTATTGGGTGAACTGTCCCTTTAAGTGTACTGACTTTTGATTTATTCATCCAAAAGTTGACAAATCCCACAACATTCTGCATTATACAGTGAATTCCATTTTTATGAATGGATTCTGTGTTTACGTGCACGTTTTCCGCATTGCGGACATCATAGGGTGCTAATTTAATGCCGTGATATTGAATTTAAGACGTTCTGCTCCAATTTAAGACATTTTAAGGCCTTACATTGTGGAAGGCCCTTTTAAGACCCGCAGAAACGATCAAACTCATGTTAGAAATGAACAGTTTTACTATAGCCATTCAATTGTTGATATCAAGAATTCATATCCTGTGAATGATTACAAGTCAAGACGGCTTGCCATACACGTGAGGATGATGTGAGCCCGGGATATTCATTAAGGCCCTGAGACTCACGTTATCATCAAAGTCCATGAAGTTGGACACGACTTTGACGTTGGTGTGGTAGACGCCGGCCTGCCGGATGATTTCCTCCAGCACGTCTCCCAGACCTGCGGAGAAGATGAAGACAGGGACGTTGTGCTGGTGCAGCCGGTCGAAGAACTGCTCGTACCCGTCCCTGTCAAACACATGATGAAGATCGACATCTGAGACAGCGCTGCACATTTTTACGTCATTCCAAAACATGATATGGTATAGGGATGCACAAGATATCGGCCACCAAATCAGCATGAGCCCATAAATAATGTGTCAATAATGTGCAAATAATGATGGCTTTGAATAGTTGGAAATATGATTGGAATCACTGCAAAAAGAAAAATACATTTCAGTGCAACATGTGCAGCACAAGTCCATCACTTCGGCTACATGACATTACAATGAGAACATTATGAGTGTGTGCTTTGGACATGGCTTTTAATGGTGAGATTTCTGTTTTTGTAATCAGGCTCTCAAAAGTTATATAAAAATTTGGATTTAGATATATTGGCTTTCAGAATTATCGGCTATCAGCCAAACATTATGATTGTGTGCTTGTGACGTGGCTTTTAAAGGTGCAGTGTGTAGTATTTATGAGGATCTATTGACAGAAATGCAATATAATACACATAACTATGCTAGCCACTCTCTGCGGTCTCAGACGACCACATCTGGTGGCCGACAAGGGGTGGGGGGGTTGGGAGGTGCAATTCACAACCTCACCGCAAGATGCCGCTAACCTTCACACACTGCACCTTTAAATGGTGAGACTTCTGTTTTTGTAATCAATTCAATTCACAATCAGGCTCTAAAAATGTGGATTTAGATTTATCGGCCTATATATCGGTTATCGGCTTTCAAGTATGAAGAAGTATCTGTTATCAGTATCGGCCAAACATTATGAGTGTGTGCTTGGGATGTGGCTTTTAATGGTGAATTATATAAAAATTAGGCTTCAAATATAAAGAATTATCGGTTATCAGCATTGAAAAATTTTCATATCGGTGCATCCCTAATATCGTACTTTTTACTCCTCTACATCACATATTGTTCCTGGTTATCTGGAACTGAATAAATCCCCCCTCCCAGACTGGAGAGCGATTCTGCTGGATCGCTTCATGAATCACACGGAGCGATTCAATCGCAGCTGAGTCAACAACTCACTGATTCAATGATTCGTCTGAGCTTGAAAGTGTGTGAAACTGATGATGCCAAAAGCAAGTTAATAATGAATTTTAGAACTGATTATTGTCATCATATTTAGGTAATGTCTGTCAGTTATTTGTGAAGTGAATCTGCTGTAAAAGAGCTTGAATATGGACATTTGTGTGCGTCTGTATGGCGATTTGAGCCAATACAACACAAATGAATGATATAAACACTTCTACCTCATGTGACGTCTGTACATCATATTCTTATACTATTTGTCATCACATATTTACACAAGTATTTATTATTAAGCAGTTTATTATTTCACTTGTCTGCACACTTGAGTTATCAGTCATTTTAATGATTATTTAGTATAATAAAATGTAATGTTTTGATAGTGTAGAGTTGGTAATAAAACAAAATGTCTGCTCTTTTGCAATATATTGTATGCATTAATCTTTCTTATTAGTACTGACTAGTGCTGTCTAGAATAAATATATGGTTCATCGATTAGTACTTTTAATTCTAGAGTTCATTAAAATCAAATACGTCTACTACGTAACATTTAAATGAATGATTTGATACAATTCACTTATTGTGTACATACAGTACATTTGTTACATTGTACTTATATTTTTAAAAAACCTGTTCATACCTTAGACAGACGTCCGAGTCTCTCACGACCTCTGGGAGTTTGTCCTTCTCCAGTCTCTGTTCCACCAATAACGTGTGCGACTTAAAATACCTGAGGAGAAAAGACCCCTTCATTTAATTCAAGAGGCTTGCTGTTGTTTCTGGCTCTACTAGAGCAGGTTTTCCTGCTTGAATGTTGATTATTCCTCATATTCTTCATTGTTGCGGCTCCTCTCTTCCCAGTCTGTCAGTAACGCTCTGTCTCTATGAAGCCCCTCCTTCTGAAAAGCACAATGTGCTCTGATTGGTCGGCTGGAGCAGTGTGTTGTGATTGGTGTTTGGGAAATGCCCTGCCCCTTACCATAACCGGCAGTTTCAACACACGACTAATTCAACCAGGCCCCGCCCCTTTATTCTGCGTAGACTACAAAGACTACAATGGAGGCGTTTCAGGAGTTCAGGAACACTGACACTGGGATAGAGAAGAACTCAGAAACATCACACACTAAAGAGATGAACATGGGAAAGGTTGTTATGGTGTGTGTGTGTGTCTGTGTGTGTGTGTGTGTGTCTGTGTGTGTGTGTGTGTGTGTGTGTGTGTGTGTGTGTGTGTGTGTGTGTGTGTGTGTGTGTGTGTGTGTGTGTGTGTGTGTGTGTGTGTGTGTGTGTGTGTGTGTGTGTGTGTGTGTGTGTGTGGTCACTCACCACTCCACCATAAATGGATATTTCTCCTCCATGGTCAGATGTGGGTCTATCTCTATAGGATAATACGTGTCCTTCAGTTGGTACAGCTGGAAAAAAAAAAAGACATTTTTAACATGTACATATATTTTCAGAAACTTTAAATGCTCATGTGACAGAAGAAAAAAAATCTTATATACCTTCTTCCTACAATCATCCGTCACCAACTTGCAGTTGTCAATGATATCTGTGAAAGCAACACGTATAGATCACTGGATCTCAAAGACACGCGTAATGTTTTTAATATATCAGTGTCATCAAATGTAATGGTCATCACTCCGAGTCAACTCAAACAGAGGTCCCAGCTAAAAATTCTCATTTGGATCTTTTTTTTTTCTGGTGAAACAAATACACAAATAATGAAGAAAACCACATTATTAAATGTCACAGATGTATATTTACGGAGTAATCTGACAATTTTCACCAAATTACAGGGGTGTAAAAATGACTTTAGAAAGATGGCAGCATCATTATTTTGGTTTCACTCAGAGATTGGCAGCTCTATTAGTGAAATGTGTGGACTTTAGAGATCTTTGTTGCATTATATGCCAACGGTGACCACTCAAAAATGGGAAATAAGCTCTTCTTGTGTGCTTTTGCCTCAAGTTTGCATGCCTGTAACACCAGAAGTGTTAAAGATATCTCAATATCCTTTTAGATTCTGGTTCTTAACAAACGTTTCTTTTGGTATCTCCATTTTAAAGGCCCTGGATGGTTCAGTCCCAGAGATATGGAGATCTTAATGTGGCTGCATGAGTAAACTGTACACATTTTCAGTGGTCAAAAGCCAAATGTGGGTCACTTTTTTTTTCCTTTTAAAGAGGAATATCTAATAAACTGATGCATTTCATATTTCTCTATGAATACATAGCACAGAACATGCTTGTCTTTCTTCAGAAAATAATAATAATAATAATAATAATAATAATAATAATCTAAATCAAATATTTGAGCCGGGTTGATTCTGACATAAAATGTTGTTTGGAAATGTTTTTGGAATAATAAATTCAGTACCACAGAATGTTATTACCCAGCAAATTAAAAACTTCCAAAGTTTAAAGACAATATTTTACCCAACTGATATTTTTGTATCACAAATTAGTCTTTCTAAATAATGATCCACTTTATTTATCCATGTGTTTTTTGGAATTGTATTTATCATTCTGTGTTTTGGACTGATTTGTAAGAAGTGGTTTATCCACAAATGTCTGCATAGCTTTTGGTGAAAACAGACCCTTTTCATGTTAACTTTATTACTATTTCATGTGAAATTTGACATTTTCGTTTCAATTAAATACCTTCTTTTTCCCCCCAAGAAAGATGTTGACGTGTATTGTAATTTTTTGGCGTTAATTGCTTGACTCTTGTAAGATAAAACAATACACTTCAGTTGATTTCAGAAGTGCTTGTAAAGTCACGTTTCATGTTTCCATGTCTTTTATTTTGAGACGTGTCTCAGCCATGCGCCCTGTTTTGTGTCATGTGATCATGTGTTTCCTGTGCTTCACGTTCTCGTTGGTTTATTTATCTTGTTATCAGTTCTGGCTTGTCATTGGTTCATGTCCATGAGTTCTGGCTTGTCATTGGTTGTTGTCGTCATGTGCTTTCCTGTGTCCATGTTTAGTGTTCTGGGTCCGTTCCTTTAACTCATCTTCAGTTGACTACCATTGCAGTTGCAAAATAAAATAATAATAATGTTTTTTTTACTCACTATGACATGTTGGGCAGCGTTTTCCATTGACAGCAAACCTGCTTAACGTCATATCAAAGTCTGTGATGATCTGCAGAACAGGAGAGACGTGCATCATTAGATGTGTTACAGACTGATATATCAGCAGCGATAATGGCGTGCTCCTGTACCTGCAGTTTGGACGCTCCACCTTTAATGAGACTGCAGATGATCTGCTCCACCCGCTCCGGGTCTCTGATGTGAACCGTGCTCTTCTCAAACTCAGGCATCTGCACAAACACAAGCAACCAATGAGATGAAGCCCCTTCACTAGCCCCTCCCCTCTGTGCTGATGTCACTGCGAGGGGAGGAGCCAGAAGCAGCGGAGACGCACACTAGCACGAGTCTGTAGGAAGAGACCCGTGAGGACTGTGATATATCACAGGTAAACTCATCACAATCATCTGAAAGCACTGCAATGCATTCTAATATTTCTGTCATAATTCATGTCTTTCCTGCTTTGGCTGCGATATAAACGGTAGAGCAGTGTTATTTCAGTTTCATTATATTTTTAGCTTTCATGTACATTTTAGTTAAATTCTTTTATGTGCTTCTTTTTTAAATATTACTAATTATTTTAGTGTTTATTTATTATTAACAGTTAATTTTAGTGCTTCAACAAATTCAGTTGATTGCCAAGGCAACATTTCTATTTCTTTAACTGATATTTATATTTGATTCAGCTTTATTTCAGTGAACATTAATGTTTTTAATAGTTGTAGTTGAGTAAACAGTAAACAGACTGGGGTTATCCTGTAATTCTGACGTGTCCCTCCGCGTCTCTATTCCATAAATACAGTGGACGGCATACCTGTGATCTCAAAAATACCCACAACCCCCCTCTCACGCCCTCCAGACGGTAATCAGATCCTCGTGTTTACAAGGCTGCATAAGAGAGATTGTGCGGTTCTGAAACTCAAAGTCCACCAGATGAGAGCTGATTAATCAGATCC
>CM031958.1:1721052-1736052 GCA_018749465.1 Paracanthobrama guichenoti
AAGGGCCACAATATGTGCTGAGTCTCAGTTAATCTAGCACAGAACATAGGATAGAACTTTTTTTTTCTTTTTTTTCTTTTATAGACAAACGAATAGAGTTATAAGTGCTATTCTGGCGTGTGTGTGTGTCTGTGTGTGTGAGTGAGTGAGTGTGTGTGTGTGTTCAAGAGATTCAAGAGTTTTATTTGTCACACACACAGTTATATACAGAATATACAACCGGCAGTGAGATGTAAACAGGTCCGCTCCATGGACAGTGCAAATTCACAGTTAAAAACACAAGGAGGAAATTATATAGAAATAGAATAAACAAGTACTATATATATACACACACACCTAAAGGATTATTAGGAACACCTGTTCAATTTCTCATGAATGCAATTATCTAATCAACCAATCACATGGCAGTTGCTTCAATGCATTTAGGGGTGTGGTCCTGGTCAAGACAATCTCCTGAACTCCAAACTGAATGTCAGAATGGGAAAGAAAGGTGATTTAAGCAATTTTGAGCGTGGCATGGTTGTTGGTGCCAGACGGGCCGGTCTGAGTATTTCACAATCTGCTCAGTTACTGGGATTTTCACGCACAACCATTTCTAGGGTTTACAAAGAATGGTGTGAAAAGGGAAAAACATCCAGTATGCGGCAGTCCTGTGGGCGAAAATGCCTTGTTGATGCTAGAGGTCAGAGGAGAATGGGCCGACTGATTCAAGCTGATAGAAGAGCAACTTTGACTGAAATAACCACTTGTTACAACCGAGGTATGCAGCAAAGCATTTGTGAAGCCACAACACACACAACCTTGAGGCGGATGGGCTACAACAGCAGAAGACCCCACCGGGTACCACTCATCTCCACTACAAATAGGAAAAAGAGGCTACAATTTGCACAAGCTCACCAAAATTGGACAGATGAAGACTGGAAAAATGTTGCCTGGTCTGATGAGTCTCGATTTCTGTTGAGACATTCAGATGGTAGAGTCAGAATTTGGCGTAAACAGAATGAGAACATGGATCCATCATGCCTTGTTACCACTGTGCAGGCTGGTGGTGGTGGTGTAATGGTGTGGGGGATGTTTTCTTGGCACATTTTAGGCCCCTTAGTGCCAATTGGGCATCGTTTAAATGCCACGGCCTACCTGAGCATTGTTTCTGACCATGTCCATCCCTTTATGACCACCATGTACCCATTCTCTGATGGCTACTTCCAGCAGGATAATGCACCATGTCACAAAGCTCGAATCATTTCAAATTGGTTTCTTGAACATGATAATGAGTTCACTGTACTAAAATGGCCCCCACAGTCACCAGATCTCAACCCAATAGAGCATCTTTGGGATGTGGTGGAACGGGAGCTTCGTGCCCTGGATGTGCATCCCACAAATCTCCATCAACTGCAAGATGCTATCCTATCAATATGGGCCAACATTTCTAAAGAATGCTTTCAGCACCTTGTTGAATCAATGCCATGAATTAAGGCAGTTCTGAAGGCGAAAGGGGGTCAAACACCGTATTAGTATGGTGTTCCTAATAATCCTCTAGGGGAGTGTATATCTGTAGAATTATAAATAAATCAAGTAGAAAAAAATAAGAATAAATAGAGAAGAGGAATAAAATAAGTGAAATAAACTGTGCAGTGAGTAAACTGTAGACTTATAAATATGTGGTTAACAGAAATGTACAAAGAGTATAATGTGCAAACAGGTTTATAACAGGTTGTTACACAGTAACAACGAGAACAGAAAGTGCAGTGCAATGTCAGTGTATCGATGTTTATCCTGAGGTGAAGTCACGTGATGTTAAGTGACTGAGTTCAGGAGTCTGATGGCCTGGGGGAAGAAGCTCCTCCTGAGTCTCTCAGTTTTGGCCATCAGACTTCGGAAGCGCTTACCAGATGGCAGCAGCGTGAAATGAGGGTTTGCAGGGTGATTAGAGTCCTTGATGATCTTAGTAGCTCTACCTTTGCAGCGTTTGGTGTAGACGTCCTGCAGAGACGGAGAGCTGACCCTGAGATACGCCGGATAAGCGCACAACTCTTTGCAGGGCTTTGCGGTCATGACTGGTGCTGTTCCCATACCACGCTGTGATGCACTGAGTTAAAACACTTTCTATCACCCCTAAATAGAAAGTTTTCAGGATAGCTGGTGAAACCCTGAATTTCCTCAGCTGGCGCAGGTGGTACAGTCTTTGCCTGGCTTTTTTCACCTGTGTCTGAATGTGAGCAGTCCAGGTCAGGTCCTCGGAGATGTTTACTCCCAGGTACTTGAAGCTGCTCACTCTCTCTACTGGTGACCCGCTGATCATGAGGGGGGAGTATGTCTGTTGCTGTCTCTTCCTGAAGTCCACAATCATTTCTTTGGTCTTGCCAACATTCAGAGAGAGACAGTTGTCCTGGCACCATGATGTTAGATGCTCCACCTCGTCCAAGTATGCCGTCTCATTGTTGTTGGAAATGAGGCCCAGGACAACAGTATCTTCAGCAAATTTGATGATAGAGGTGGAGCTGTGTGTGGACAAACAGTCATGTGTGTAGAGCGAGTAGAGCAGGGGACTCAGGACACAGCCCTATGGAGCTCCCACACTCAGGGTGATGGAGGTGGAGGTGGACTGGCCTATTCTCACCACTTGAGGCCTGCCAGTGAGGAAGTCCTCAATCCAGTGGCAGAGAGAAGGATTCAGGCCGAGATCCAGGAGTTTGGCGGTTAGCTTGATGGGAACTATGGTGTTAAAGGCTGAGCTATAGTCAATAAATAGCAGTCTTACGTAGTTCCCACTTTTGCTGTCGATGTGAGTGAGGGAGGAGTGGAGGACATGAGAGATGGCATCTTCAGTCGATCTATTGGGACGATAGGCAAACTGAAGAGGGTCCAAAGTGTCAGGAATGAAGGCGCAAATGGTGTTTTTAATGAGTCCCTCAAAGACCTTCATGACTATAGACGTGAGAGCCACTGGACGGTAGTCATTTAGGCAAGAGGGTTTACTGTTCTTAGGGACAGGGATGATGGTGGATTTTTTGAAGGAGGTGGGGACCACAGATGTAGCGAGGGACTCATTAAAGATAGATGTAAACAACCCGGCGAGCTGATCAGCACAGGACCGCAGAACACGACCTGAAATACCATCCGGCCCGGCAGCTTTCCTGACGTCCACACGCTTGAGTGCTCTCCGAACTTCATCCTCCGAGACAGAGATCACGTGGTTGTTGCTGCTCTGAGTGATTCCCTCTGACACGTCACTTGGCGGATTCGCGCTGCCACGATCATAATCAAAGCGAGCGCAGAAAGAGTTTAACTCATTCACAAGTAACGGATCAGCTCTCACCTCTGCAGAGGATTTAGATCCAAAAGTACAGATGGACCTCAGACCCAGCCACATGCGCCGGGAGTCGTTGAGTTGGAAATAAGACTCGACTCGATCCTTATAACGGAGCTTTGCGGTTTTAACTGTGCATCGGAGAGCTTAGCAGGATGATTTATAGTCAGTCATATTCCCCGATAGGAGACCGGCATTGTAAGTGGCAGTGCGTGTGTTCACTGCAGCGCGGATTGAATTGTCCACCCACGGTTTCTGATTTGAGAAGGACGTTATTGTTATTGTTTGTGTGGCTTGCTCTGTAAGCATGTTGATGAAGCAAAGCGCCACATCTGTGAACTCGCTGACATCAGATGTGTGTGAGAGAGAGAGAGAGAGAGAGAGAGAGAGAGAGAGAGAGAGAGAGAGTGTGTGTGTGAGTGAGTGTGTGTGTGTGTGTGTGTGTGAGAGAGAGACAGAGAGTGTGTGTGTGTGTGTGTGTGTGTGTGTGTGTGTGTGTGTGAGAGAGAGAGAGGGTGTGTGTGAGTGAGTGTGTGTGTGTGAGTGAGTGAGTGAGTGTGTGTATGTGAGTGAGAGAGTGTGTGAGTGAGTGTGTGTATTCATACCAAATAATACACTGATATACACTAATATACACTGATATACATTGATATACTCTGATATACACTGATATACTCTGATATACACTTATATACACTGATATACACATATATACGCTGATATACGCTGATATACACTGATATACACTAATATACTCTGATATACACTGATATACTCTGATATACACTGATATACACTGATATACACTTATATACACTGATATACTCTGATATACGCTAATATACACTGATATACACTGATATACTCTGATATACACTGATATACTCTGATATACACTAATATACACTGATATACTCTGATATACACTGATATACACTGATATACACTGAAATACACTGATATACACTGATATACACTGATATACACTAATATACTGATATACACTAATATACACTGATATACACTAATATACACTGATATACACTGATATACACTAATATACACTGATATACACTAATATACTCTGATATACACTGATATACACTAATATACACTGATATACACTGATATACATTGATATACACTGATATACACTGAAATACACTGATATACACTGATATGCTCTGATATACACTGATATACACACTGATATACACTGATATACACACTGATATACACTTATATACACTGATATACACTGATATACTCTGATATACACTAATACACACTGATATACACTTATATACACTGATATACACTGATATGCTCTGATATACACTCACCTAAAGGATTATTAGGAACACCATACTAATACTGTGTTTGACCCCCTTTCGCCTTCAGAGCTGCCTTAATTCTACGTGGCATTGATTCAACAAGGTGCTGAAAGCATTCTTTAGAAATGTTGGCCCATATTGATAGGATAGCATCTTGCAGTTGATGGAGATTTGTGGGATGCACATCCAGGGCACAAAGTTCTCGTTCCACCACATCCCAAAGATGCTCTATTGGGTTGAGATCTGGTGACTGTGGGGGCCATTTTAGTACAGTGAACTCATTGTCATGTTCAAGAAACCAATTTGAAATGATGCAAGCTTTGTGACATGGTGCATTATCCTGCTGGAAGTAGCCATCAGAGAATGGGTATATGGTGGTCATAAATTGATGGACATGGTCAGAAACAATGCTCAGGTAGGCCGTGGCATTTAAACGATGCTCAATTGGCACTAAAGGGCCTAAAGTGTGCCAAGAAAACATCCCCCACACCATTACACCACCACCACCAGCCTGCACAGTGGTAACAAGGCATGATGGATCCATGTTCTCATTCTGTTTACGCCAAATTCTGACTCTACCATCTGAATGTACACCGATATACACCAATATACACCAATATACTCTGATATACACTGATATACACTGATATACACAGATATACTCCGATATACACTAATATACACTGATATACACTACTGATATACGCTAATATACACTGATATTGTCACGGTTCGCTAATTCATTGTCTCCTAGTACTGCCTGTGTATGCATGCGAGGTGAATGTGGGAGGCGTGGTCACTGATCACCGCCACCGTCATCATCTCCCACACCTGATCCATATCTCATCTGCCTATTTAGTCACCTCTCTTCCCACCGTTGGTTGTCGAGTCGTTGTCTTCCATGTGTTCCTCGTCAGCCTTCACGTTCCTGCTTCCCGGTGTCTGCGTTCCTGTGTCCAAGTGTCTTCTCGTCAGCGTGTCTCGGTGTTCCTGGTTCCCGTGTTCCGTGTCCACTTCCACGCCACGCACTCTGGATATCACCACATCACGCCGTCACCAGCAGCCCATTGAGTCTCTGCGTCGCCAGCTTTCCCGGACTTTGAGTTCACTTTCACTTTAATAAAACATTCATTCGCAACTGAATCCAGTCTCTCGCGTTTCATGACAGAACAACTCGACCTGATTTCATGGATTCAGCGAATGTTCCCGAATGGCAAGAGTTTGTTTCTAACAACATGGCGCGCCTGGACAGACAGGAAGAGCAGATGCTGGCCACCGGGCGCGCCGTTCAAACACTGGCGGCGCAGATGTCCGAGCTCACCAGCAGATTCCAACAGCTGCCTGTTCCTGCTGCGCCAGCCCCGCCGCCGGTTCCCCCCACCATCAGCCTTCCTGCAGGGCAGTCCGAACCCCATCTACCACCACCAGAACGGTATGCCGGAGAACCGGACTTTTGCAGAGCCTTCATCACGAAGTGCTCTGTCTTTTTCTCAATACAACCACAAACCTATGCCACCGAACAAGCCAAGGTGGCCCTCGTCATCACGCTGCTCTCGGGACGTGCAGCGAAATGGGGAACGGCGGTGTGGGAGAATCAAGACCCATGCTGCTCCTCGTTCCAGGCCTTCTCGGAGGAAATGAAGAGGGTGTTCGATCGGTCTGCGGTCGGCTGCGAAGCAGCCCGGAGGTTATCCGACCTCAAGCAGGGAGACCGGTCGGTCTCCGAGTACTCCATCGAGTTTTGCACGCTCGCGGCCGACTGCAAATGGAACGAGGAGGCGCAGTGGGACAGGTTCCTGCATGGGTTGGCTGACCATGTCCAATGTGAAATATACACCCTGGTTCTACCCCCACGTCTCAACGGCCTCATTGAGCTGGCGCTCCGCGTGGACTTCCGACTAGAACGCAGCAAGTTTCGCCCCACTCCAGCGGTAGGTCCAGGGTCCCCCACAGTATTCTCTACGCAACGTCCTGGCACGGTCAGCCTCACCGTCGATCATGAACCCATGCAGGTTGGTCGAGCTCGGCTTTCCCAGGAGGAGAGAGAACGTCGCAGAGCCCTGGGACTATGTATCTACTGCGCCGGAGAGGGCCATTTCATTCTCCAGTGTCCGGTAAAAGCACACGCCCGCCAGTAAGGAGGGGGCTACTGACGGGCGCAGTCACTGTTAACCGGACCTCCTCATCAACTCTCCTTCCGGTAAGACTTCAATGGGCCAACACTTCCCATCACTGTCGTGCACTACTGGATTCTGGGGCTGAGGGCAACTTTATGGATTACTCACTTGCACTCAGACTCAAGATCACCACTGAGCACCTCACCCACCCCATCGCAGTCAAAGCTTTGGGCGGACAAAGCCTACCGGACATTTCACTCAAGACCATTTCCCTCAGTCTCACCACTGCAGGTAACCACAGAGAAACCATAGACTTTTTTATCACGGACTCTCCCTCGGTTCCCATCGTCCTCGGTCATCCCTGGTTGATCAAGCACAACCCCAGGGTTGACTGGGGACACAATAACATATTGAATTGGAGTGATCAGTGCCATGCCTCTTGTCTTGTGTCTGCACGTTCGTTTGTGTCTAGTTCTGTGTTGCAGGAGGAGCCAATGAATTTGCTTAACGTGCCCCCAGAGTACCTCGACCTGAAGGAAGTGTTCAGTAAGTCTCGAGCTGCTTCTCTTCCTCCGCACCGTCCCTACGACTGTGCTATAGATATCCTGCCAGGTATGTCTCCGCCCAAGGGCAAGTTATACTCGCATTCCATTCCTGAAAGGGAGGCCATGGAGAAATATATTTCTGATTCTTTGGCCACCGGGTTCATCCACCCCTCTTCTTCTCCAGCGGGGGCCGGATTCTTTTTTGTGGGGAAGAAGGATGGATCTCTGCGACCTTGTATTGACTACCGAGGGTTGAACAACATCACGGTAAAGAATACCTATCCTCTGCCGTTGATGTCTTCAGCCTTCGAGAGGTTGCAGGGAGCATCTATCTTCATGAAATTGGATTTAAGGAATGCTTATCATTTGGTCCGCATAAGAGAGGGGGATGAATGGAAGACAGCATTTAATACCCCCAGGGGCCACTTTGAATACTTGGTCATGCCTTTTGGGCTGTCCAACTCCCCAGCTGTCTTCCAAGCGCTCGTCAATGACGTGTTGAGAGACATGATAGACCAGTTCACGTATGTTTACCTGGATGACATACTGATATTTTCCTCGTCTCTCCAGGAACATGTCCAACACGTCCGTCGAGTGCTCCAACGGTTACTACAGAATGGGCTTTTTGTCAAGGCGGAGAAATGCGTTTTTCATGCACAGTCTGTTCCTTTCCTAGGGTATATCATCTCGTCGGAGGGAGTGTGCATGGATTCCGACAAGGTTAAGGCTGTGATAGAGTGGCCAACCCCGGACTCTCGCAAGGCCCTGTTGAGATTCCTGGGGTTCGCTAACTTCTATCGACGTTTCATCCGCAACTTCAGCCAACTAGCCGCTCCTCTGACGGCCTTGACCTCCCCCAGAACTACGTTCAGGTGGTGCAACGCCGCCGAAGCGGCGTTCTCCAAACTTAAAAGCCGCTTCGTTTCGGCTCCCATTCTGATCGCCCCTGATCCCACACGTCAGTTCGTGGTGGAGGTCGATGCATCAGAGGTGGGGGTAGGTGCGGTTCTTTCCCAGCGTTCTCCCTCAGACGATAAGATGCACCCTTGCGCGTTTTTTTCACATCGTCTGTCCCCAGCGGAACGTAATTATGATATTGGTAACCGGGAACTGTTGGCAGTCAAGCTAGCGTTGGAGGAGTGGCGTCACTGGTTAGAGGGGTCAGGGGTGCCTTTTCTAGTTTGGACCGACCACAAGAACTTAGAGTACATTAGAACAGCCAAAAGACTCAACTCCAGGCAGGCTCGGTGGGCCCTTTTTTTCGGACGTTTTGACTTTTTACTATCGTACCGCCCGGGTTCCAAAAACATCAAACCCGATGCTTTATCTCGCATTTTTTATCTTTCCGAGCGCCCGTCTACTCCCGAGTGCATTTTTCCTGAGAGACTCATTGTTTCCACACTCGTATGGGAGATCGAAGCGAAGGTCAAGTCGGCCTTAGAAGGGGTAACGCCTCCGCCCGGGGGTCCACCAGGTCGATTATTTGTGCCGGAGGAAGTCAGATCCGAGGTCATCCGATGGGGCCACTGTTCCAGAATAGCCTGTCATCCAGGAATCAGTCGTACTAACTTTTTAGTTAAACAACGATTCTGGTGGCCTAAGATGGCCTGTGACATCCGAGAGTTTGTCTTGGCTTGTTCCGACTGCGCCCAGGGTAAGACTTCCAATCGTTCACCAGATGGGTTGCTTCAGCCGCTGTTTGTGCCCTCGAGACCCTGGTCCCACATAGCGCTAGATTTCGTCACCGCCCTCCCACCCTCCCAGGGTAACACGGTTGTTTTAACCGTAGTGGACCGGTTCTCAAAGGCCGCGCATTTCATACCCTTACCCAAGTTACCATCAGCTAAGGAGACAGCGGCATCTGTCATTGAACACGGCTTTCGCATTCATGGCCTCCCGACAGACATGGTCTCTGACAGAGGGCCCCAATTTATATCCAAATTCTGGAGAGAGTTTTGTAAATTACTGGGAGCGAGTGTAAGTCTGTCTTCGGGTTTCCATCCCCAGAGCAATGGCCAGACCGAACGAGCCAACCAAGACCTCGAGAGGTGTTTGAGGTGTACTGTGTCACAGAATCCGTCTTCCTGGAGTCAACAACTCCCGTGGGTTGAGTACGTGCATAACTCCTTACCAGTATCATCCACGGGCCTTTCGCTGTTTGAGTGTAGTCTAGGGTACCAGCCACCTATCTTTCCCAGTCTGGAATCCGAAGTCGCGGTCCCCTCCGCTCACGCATTCATCCAGAGGTGCCATCGCACTTGGAGTAGAGCCCGTGAGACTCTACTACAAGTGGGAGCACGCACCAAGGCCCAGGCCGATCGCCACCGGTCGAAGCCTCCCGTCTACGTCGTGGGTCAAAAAGTGTGGCTTTCTTCCAAAGATATTCCTCTCCGCTCCGTGTGTAATAAACTTGCTCCCAAATTCATTGGCCCATTCCCTGTCACCAAGATCATTAGTCCGGTGACAGTCCGCCTCAAATTGCCTCCTGCGTACGGGAGGATTCATGCCGCCTTTCATGTTTCCAAAATTAAGCCTGTGATTCATTCTCACATTAATCCGCCCACCCCGGTTCCCCCAACGTCGCGTCTCGTAGACGGGAACCAACTTATTCGGTAAACCGTATTCTGGATTCAAGAAGGAGGGAACGCGGATTCCAGTACTTGGTGGACTGGGAGGGTTACGGCCCAGAGGAGAGAAGTTGGGTACCTGCTAGAGACATACTGGATCACTCCCTCATCGATGACTACAATCGACAGGTAAGTGCCCCTGGGAGCATCGAGAGACGCTCCTAAGGGGGTACTGTCACGGTTCGCTAATTCATTGTCTCCTAGTACTGCCTGTGTATGCATGCGAGGTGAATGTGGGAGGCGTGGTCACTGATCACCGCCACCGTCATCATCTCCCACACCTGATCCATATCTCATCTGCCTATTTAGTCACCTCTCTTCCCACCGTTGGTTGTCGAGTCGTTGTCTTCCATGTGTTCCTCGTCAGCCTTCACGTTCCTGCTTCCCGGTGTCTGCGTTCCTGTGTCCAAGTGTCTTCTCGTCAGCGTGTCTCTGTGTTCCTGGTTCCCGTGTTCCGTGTCCACTTCCACGCCGCACACTCTGGATATCACCACATCACGCCGTCACCACCAGCCCATTGAGTCTCTGTGTCGCCAGCTTTCCCGGACTTTGAGTTCACTTTCACTTTAATAAAACATTCATTCGCAACTGAATCCAGTCTCTCGCGTTTCATGACAGATATACACTGATATACACTTATATACGCTGATATACGCTGATATACACTGATATACACTTATATACACTGATATACACTGATATACACAGATATACACTGATAAACTGATATACACTGATATACTCTGATATACACTTATATACACTGATATACACTGATATACGCTCATATACGCTGATATACACTTATATACACTGATATACAGATATACACAGATATACACTGATTCTGATATACACTTATATACACTGATATACGCTGATATACACTGAGATATACGCTGATATACAATGATATACACTGATATACTGATATACTGATATACACTGATATACACTGATATACTGACTCTGATATACACTGATATACTCTGATATACACACTGATATACTCTGATATACGCTGATATACTCTGATATACACTGATATACACTGATATACTGATATACTCTGATGATATATATACACTGATATACTCTGATATACGCTGATATACGCTGATATACTCTGATATACTCTGATATACTCTGATATACTGATATACACTGATATACACTGATATACTCTGATATACTCTGATATACACTGATATACACTGATATACACTGATATACACTGATACTGATATACACTGATATACACTGATATACACTGATATACACTGATATACACTGATATACACTGATATACACTGATATACACTGATATACACTCTGATATACACTGATATACACTGATATACACTGATATACTCTGATATACACTGATATACACTGATATACTCTGATATACGCTGATATATATACTGATATACTCTGATATACTCTGATATACTCTGATATACTCTGATATACTCTGATATATACACTGATATACACTGATACACACTGATATACACTGATATACACTGATATACACTGATATACACTGATATACTCTGATATAAACTGATATACACTGATACACACTGATACACACTGATACTGATGATACTCTGATACTACACTGATATACACTGATACACTCTGATATACACTGATATACACTGATATACACTGATATACTCTGATATACACTGATATACTCTGATATACTCTGATATACACTGATATACTCTGATATACACTGATATACACTGATATACACTGATATACTCTGATATACACTGATATACTCTGATATACACTGATATACACTGATACACACTGATATACACTGATATACACTGATATACTCTGATACTGATATACACTGATATACACTGATATACACTGATATACACTGATATACACTGATATACACTGATATACACTGATATACACTGATATACTCTGATATACTCTGATATACACTGATATACACTGATATACACTGATATAAATGTTTATATCAAAATGTAAATGGGACTGAAAAAGGTCCACTTCTAAAGAATGTATATGTATATATAGTTTATAATGCTGTGGTAATCCTTCAATCAGAACAGATATAATGAGTTTATGAATAAATAGTTAACATTAAAAATAACATTAAAATTCCATTCAAAATAAATGTTCCATTTTTTCTCCTAGTTAAGATATGCAAGAAACACATTCTTACACAACAAAACTCTTAATTAATTTTTAAAAACTTTTATACATGAAACTAGATCCAAACGCAATAAGCATGTAAATGTGCATGCAGTGATGACAGCGCGCGCGTTTTACCGCAGAGTTCCAACTGTCAATCATTTCCCAAAAGCAATAGTTGTATTTGTTTCCAGTGCCTCTCTCACAGTGAGGAAGGGCAAACGTGTGTTTCATGTGTTTATCTGTGTCGTGTGTGTGTAGTATCATATTACACACCAGCGCCCGTTGGTCTCAGGCCCCGCCCATCGCGGAAGAGGGAGGAGTCTGACACACACACACACACACACACACACACACTGTAGCATCAACCTGATCGGATCCGTTCGCTCTCCAGAGGAATCGCGCGATTAGGATGAATTTCCCGGGATATGGAGCACCGGCGGCGGCGGGAGGGGTGAGTTATGATGGGTAATCCGTGTTTGGTAATCATATTAATTCATATGTTGGTTCGGAAAGCTCGATGTCCACTTCTGTTATCTCTGGCTGTGTTCTCGATGTTAGTGTGTGTGTGTGTGTGTGTGTGTGTGTGTGTGTGTGTGTGTGTGTGTGTGTGTGTGTGTTAAATGCCGTGTAAAGCTGTCCTGAAGGGCTGATAGAGCGTAGATGACGTCATGTTGCTGGTCTGCCCACCTATGCGTTACAATAAACACTGACCTTTGACCTGGACTGGGTGTGTCCGGTCAGACACGTCAGAGGTTCAGTCCTGACCCACAGAACTGCAGGTGTGTGGTTCCCAGGCCAGTTCTGATGATCTGAAGGAAGTGTTTGGGTCAGAAATGGTGAAATCATGAAAGCTCAGAGTAACCAATCGTGTGTGAGAGTGTTCATGGTTCCCTTGTGCACGTCAGTTCCCACGGATGACCCTACGCTCAGAGGTTAGTTCAGTCCTGAATGATCGGCTTCATGTTCAGACACAGCCCTTCAGATTTCATCCCTAAACCATGATTTACACACTTCCTGTTCACACGGTTCACAGTTCTAATCTGATATGAATAATGAAGAAGTAAAACTATTCTTGCTTAAAAGCTGAATCTTATCATTTTATTCTGTTTTAATTATCCTGTTTACTTCAACTACCAAAATCAGTGTTTTACCTTTAAATATACAAAATTTACACACACACACACACACACACACACACACACACACACACACACACACACACACACACACACACACACACACACACATTCACACACACACATTCACACACACACACACACTCACACACACACACACACACACACACACACACACACACACACACACACACACACACACACACACACACACACACACACACACACACACACACACACACACACACACACACACACACACACACACACACACACACACACACACACACACACATCACACACACACACACACACACACACACACACACACACACACACACACACACACACACACACACACACACACACACACACACACACACATTCACTCACACACATTCACTCACACACACTCACACACACACACACACACACACACACATTCACACACACACACACATTCACTCACGCACACATTCACTCACGCACACATACACACACACACACACACTCACAGAGGCACACACACATTCACTCACACACATTCACCCACGCACTCTCACACACATTCACTCACACACATTCACTCACGCACACTCACACACATTCACTTACGCACACTCACACACATTCACTCACGCACTCTCACACACATTCACTCACGCACACTCACACACACACACACACACACACACACACACTCACTCACGCACACACACACACACACACACACACACTCACAGAGGCACACATTCACTCACACACATTCACCCACGCACTCTCACACACATTCACTCACGCACACTCACACACATTCACTCACGCACACTCACACACATTCACTCACGCACACTCACACACATTCACTCACGCACACTCACACACATTCACTCACGCACACTCACACACATTCACTCACGCACACACACACACATTCACTCACGCACACTCACACACATTCACTCACGCACACTCACTCACGCACACTCACACACATTCACTCACACACATTCACCCACGCACTCTCACACACATTCACTCACGCACACTCTCACACATTCACTCACGCACACTCACACTCACGCACACTCACTCACTCACACTCACTCACACACTCACACACATTCACTCACACACATTCACACACTCACACACATTCACTCACGCACACTCACACACACATTCACTCACGCACACTCACACACATTCACTCACGCACTCTCACACACACTCACTCACGCACACTCACACACACACACACACACACACACACACACACTCACACACATACACACACACACACACACACTCACAGAGGCACACACACATTCACTCACACACATTCACCCACACACTCTCACACACATTCACTCACACACACTCACACACACACTCACACACATTCACTCACACATTCACCCACGCACTCACACACATTCACTCACGCACACTCTCACACATTCACTCACACGCACACACACACACACACTCACACACTCACACACACACACACACACACACACACACACACTCACAGAGGCACACACACATTCACTCACACACACACACACACTCACACACATTCACTCACGCACACACACACACACTCACACACTCACTCACACACACTCACTCACACATTCACTCACACACATTCACTCACGCACACTCACACACATTCACTCACGCACACTCACACATTCACTCACACACACACTCACACACACTCACGCACACTCACACA
>CM031958.1:1741052-1748552 GCA_018749465.1 Paracanthobrama guichenoti
TTCTCATCGCACTTCAGCTCAGAGCAACAACAGACAAAATGAATAACATCGCTGTGAGATCTAGTGAGGGCCATTAAAATTATGTGCAGAGTTCTGTTATAAACCACAGATATCTGATCAGACAGAGCTGACCTGGAGAGCCATGAGCGAAGAGCAGATCACAATCACCAGCGTTCACCAGGATTTACTGTAGTAATGCTAACTGTAACCATGGTATTATGGCAGAATCAGTCAAATGTAGTACACCCTTTTGAGAGTGAAACTCGAGCACTTTTCAGGAGCTTCACACTTCTTCCAGCACTTCAAAGCTCTAAATATTATCCAATTTTAGGAATAATAGGAAAACAATGTAGGAAACAAGCACTTTTATTTGAAAACACATGACATGCCCACTATAACCTGTAGATGGCAGCAGCGCTGCTCTAATAATCCCTGGAGCTGTCGGTCAGTTCAGTGCGAGGCTACAGAAGAACAGCGGCACATTTAATAAGAGCAGAAGATTTACATTTAAGTTTTTGCACATTACTGTTGTTAATAAAAGTTAATTTTATCGGCATATCAATTCAAGTTCAGCGATTCTCTGTTAAATCTCCAAGAAACATGTAATATTAGTAACTGCACAAAACAAGAGTAATTTATCACCATTGGCTCTTAGTGCAAATAGCCGTTGCCTTATACAAAATATCATCATATGTGATGTCACATAGAGACTTCTGGGAATATCATTTTACTGTTAATTATACAGTAAGTGTTTCCTTAAAAATAAATAAATTTGACAGTATTTTATAGTACAATAACATATAATGCGCTGTTAGACCATTCATGGTTTTTCACTGTATATGGCACAGGTAACTTACAGCTAGCCAATTTAAAGGTTTTTACTGTAGTTACAGTAAAATATGCATTTAAATGAAAAGCCACACAATCATCTTGCACCTAATCATGTCCTAAAGCCCTCTCTAATGTGAGCACGCCTCTCCTGTTTCCCTGTAGTTTCCTGGAGGATTCCCCGGACAGCAGCAGGACCCTCTGTACGGATACTTCACTGGCGTTGCTGGACCGGTAAGAGATGGTATATAATTATATACACCGAACAGGCATAACATTATGACATTATGACCCTTTTGCCCTGACCCGTCGAGGCATGGACTCCTCTAGACCCCTGAAGGTCCATGAAAGGCTGTACATGGTCTCAGCAATGCTTAGGTAGGTGGTACGTGTCAAAGTAACATCCACATGGATGGCAGGACCCAAGGTTTCCCAGCAGAACATTGCCCAAAGCATCACACTGCCTCCGCCGGCTCGCCTTCTTCCCATAGTGCATCCTGGTGCCATGTGTTCCCCAGGGAAGCCACGCACACGCACCCGGCCATCCACGTGATGTAAAAGAACACGTGATTCCTCAGACCAGGCCACCTTCTTCCATTGCTCCGTGGTCCAGTTCTGATGCTCACGTGCCACTGTTGGTGCTTTCGGCGGTGGACAGGGGTCAGCATGGGCACCCTGACTGGTCAGCGGCTATGCCGCCCCATACGCAACAAACTGAGATGCTCTGTGTATTCTGACACCTTTCTATCAGAACCAGCATTAACTTCTTGAGCAGTTTGAGCTCCAGTAGCTCGCCTGTTTGATCGACCACACGGGCCAGCCTTCGCTCCCCACGTGCATCAATGAGCCTTGGCCGCCCATGACCCTGTGTCCGGTTCTCCACTGTTCCTTCCTTGGAGCACTTTTGATAGATCCTGACCACTGCAGACCGGGAACACGCCACAAGAGCTGCAGTTTTGGAGATGCTCTGACCCAGTCGTCTAGCCATCACAATCTGGCCCTTGTCAAACTCGCTCAAATCCTTACGCTTGCCCATTTTTCCTGCTTCTAACACATCAACTCTGAGGACAAAATGTTCACTTGCTGCCGAATATATCCCACCCACTAACAGGAGCCGTGATGAAGAGATCATCAGTGTTATTCACTTCACCTGGTCATAATGTTATGCCTGATCAGTGTATGTTATCAATATTATAATATCTGTGATTGGTTGTTGTTTAGGATGGGCAGATATCTGCAGAAGAACTGCAGGCGTGTTTGACTCAGGCCAACTTCTCTGGAGGATACAGACGTAAGAATGCTTAACTTCATTTGCTGCAGAATGTACAGAATTCCACTTAGTTGTAAACTGAAAGTATTTGCCCATTTATAACTTATTTGTAACACATTCTTTGCCTGGCAGCTTTCAACATTGAGACGTGCAGGCTGATGATCAGCATGCTTGACGTATCCTTCCTGCTCACATTTCAAACATGAGGTTTTGCTGCTATGCCAGCCCTGATTGTTGTGGTTTATTGAAGTGTTTTTCCATAACTTCGCTGTTCATCAGAGAGACATGTCTTGCTCTATGGGCTTCAATGAGTTCAAGGAGTTGTGGGCGGTGCTGAGCGGCTGGAAGCAGCACTTCATGAGCATCGACCGGGACATGAGCGGCACAGTCGACCCACAGGAAATGAACCAGGCTATTTCCTCTATGGGTAAAACTTCAGAATCTGCACCCATTTAGTGTCTAATAGAGCTGCATGATTTAGGATCTCGAATCAAACACCCACGTGATCTTATTCCTAAATTCCTACAGCGATTCGCCTCTATGTCTATTAAAGCTTTGACGAGTCCGATCACAGCGAACGTTCAGATCTGTGTTCTGATCCAGAGTCTTTTCAGCCACACAGGATCATTATTTCTGTCTTATAATCATTCAGATTATCACAGAAGTACATCAGAAGTTTATAGTTCAGATATAAACACTGATGTCTACGGTAGAGGTCAGAATAAAGCAAATCAACTTTAGAAAGAAACTTCTCAATCTCAAATAAAGACTGTAAACCAGTAGGTGGAGACAAGAGACTGTTAAAAAAGTGTTTGTCATTGAATCATTCATTCAAGAGATTCGTTCAAAAACGCTGATTCATCCAGTAATGAAACAAGTGAAGTCTGTATGAGTGAGTCATTGAATCATTCACTCAAGAGATTCGTTCAAAAACACAAATTCATCCAGTAATGAAACAAGTGAAGTCTTAATGAGTGAGGCATTGAATCATTCATTCTAGAGATTCGTTCAAAAACGCTGATTCATCCAGTAATGAAACAAGTGAAGTCTTAATGAGTGAGGCATTGAATCATTCACTCAAGAGATTTGTTCAAAAACACTGATTCATCCAGTAATGAAACAAGTGAAGTCTTAATGAGTGAGGCATTGAATCATTCACTCAAGAGATTTGTTCAAAATCACTGATTCATCCAGTAATGAAACAAGTGAAGTCTTAATGAGTGAGGCATTGAATCATTCAAGATCCAAGATTACCCAATGGGTAATCAAAAGTTTACCCATTGCTCTCGCCAGCGCAAACCCTCTTATGGTGTTTAAACACTCCTGTCAGGATTCACGCAGTGATAAATGAGCGCTGTAAAGGCGTGGACAGGGATACTTCCGCGGCTGATCTGATTGCATATGCATTTCTAGGAGTTTCCCTTTCAGACACGAGTATTTAAATCAATCATCATGGTGGTTTACTAAGGTTTGCGCTCGTCAGTTTACTGGTGTTTGCAGCATTATCTACCACCCCAAAAACGTGTCTTAAACCAGAGGCTAATGGGTAGATTGTGTTGGCCATTATGGAAATGATCCGGCTGCGTCTGTGTTCATTCATTTGTGCAATCTGGAATCTTAGTTACATAGCGACTACTGAACGACATTTAGACGTTTATTTTAAAGTTTCAAGAATAGATCAGATTTCATTCTGACTCCAAAGTTAAACTTCTCAAGTTTGAGGGCAAAAAGTAGGTCAAAACCCCACAGACGATAGGTTAGTGATGGCAGCTTCCCACTAATTATTATAAGTCGTCTAGCCAGCAGAGTGCTATATTATCCATCTCTAAAGCTGTCAGTTTGACATTTTCTGGAAGAACCCCAAATAAAGCTGTCAAAGGGCTGGGGTCTGTAGCAAACATTTCAGAGAAACCAGGAAACATCTTGCAGAGATGCAATGAATACGATGCACGAGAAGTGAACGTGAGCAAAGACGGCACAGACAGAAGGCTGTTCTAATTTCACATCATCTTACCTAAACATTCATGAGCCACCTGGAAAGAAGAAAGTGATCCGCTTGATTGATATTCAAAATGCTGAGCAAGCGCTGATTTGTTTTCTGTTTGTGTATCTGGAGTCCTAGTTTCGGTTTCCATTTTTGAATAAACTATTGGCACCTGCTGCTATAGACAGATGTTCACTTACACACAGACGCAGAACGCACGGCATCTGACAGTCGACCTCAGAGTTCAAGCGCAGTTACGGACGGTCATCTTTATTTTAAATAAAACAATTATGATTCTAAATTTATCCAGAATTGTGCAGTGTCTATCAAATTTCTTATGAGAGGAGTATTCCCTTTTCTTTTCTTTTTAAAAATATTTCTATTTTTCTTCAGTGAATAATTTGAAAATATTCGTATCCTTGATTGCGTTTACACTTTAATTCACATGCCTAGATCTGAAGAGAGAGCTGTTGAAAAAAAGTGACAATGCAGAACCTGAGAGATCGAACTCTTCCAGCGCTTCTGAATGATCATAGAAAATCAGTGGTAGCATTATGTTTGTAAAGACTTTAGCTGAAGAGTAATAAAGTTATGAGCCTTCTCATCACCCTGCTCAATGTGACACCAGTGTGTTCTGCTGGTCTCAGCTCGACGCAGTTCTCATGTTCACGTCCAGCTCCACGCTGTTTAAATATCAAATGCACTGGCGCATCTGTTCACGCATCTGTTCACCCAGGTGTGTTCAGGAGCATTGATCTGGTCTGAAACATCACTGTGTGTTCAGGAGCATTGATGGAGGTGTTAGTAATATTGTAGGGTGAGGAACTGATTATTACACACACACACAAACACACACACCACTGACCAACACAAACACTGCTCTAAAGTCAACAGCACACACACACACACATCTGTGTGTTACACACAGGGACGTACAGCAGCACACACACACACACACACACACACACTCTGAGTAATACACACACAGGGACGTACAGCAGCACACACACACACACACTCTGATTATTAGGAGGTGCACACACACACACACACACACACACACACACACAGCACTTTACACACACACACACACACACACACACACTGATTATTACACACACACACACACACACACACACACACACACACTGATTATTACACACACAGGGACACGTAGCACACACACACACAAGCTTTTGATTGAAAACAAGGAGCAGCAGCAGACACACACACACACACACACACAGTCTCTCACTGCTCAGTCTCTCCTCATGTAAAAGTGAATCCGCTCATGGTAACTGGCCAGTAGATCTGATTGGTGTGCCCAAACACACCCATGACTCCAGTGTAGGATCAGCTGACCGTTCCTAAACTGTGTGAATATACAGCACTTTTAACAAGTCCAGTTGTTTCAGAGCAGCTTCACATTGTTAACAGGAAAATAATGCAACAGAATTTGTACAGCCGATCTGGTGAAAGGTGATGTTATCCAGCTATCATCATATAGCATCAATGCAGGCAGTCGGGAATATAGATGAGATTTTCTGAGAGCTCCTGTGCCGTGAGCTTCAGACCATGATGTCCATGAACCTTACACTGCCCAGTTATAATGTACACTGCTCAGGGTCTTCCTTGGCAGTGATGAGTTGAATGATCTGATGTATTTCTGTTTCCTCGAGAATGCAGACACAGTTTATGATTATTATCAGTGTTGTGTCAAAGCATATCTCTCAATGGAAAGATTCGTTTTGAATAGAGAGTTCAAAAGAACTTAAAGAAGAAAGAACTTGAAGTGTCATGTGAAGAGGAACTGACTGATGAATTCTCAGGCAATCATTAATTAATGTGTTGACTGTGGTACTGTCTAAGAGCATGATCAGATGCGTTCAGCTCACACACACACGCGCTTACACACTCACACACATGGACCAGGCCCAGCAGGGAATGCCCCTACCCCTAAACCTACCATCACACACACACACACACACACACACACACACACACACACACACACACACACACACACACACACACACACACACACTGCCGTTCAAAAGCTTTTGATTGAAAACAAGAAGAGGAGTCTCTCCTGCTCATGAATCTGCTCATAACTCCAGTAGATCAGTGTAACACTCCCCCAGTGTAGATCAGCTGTTCCTCTGTGTGAATATACAGTAAAGTGTGATTTATTCACTGTATGATCAAAGCTGGAGTTATCATTTATTACTCCCGTCATTTCATTTCTATCCCCTACACTCTACCCCTAAACCTACCCATCACACACACACACGACACACGTGAGTACACACACACACATTACAGAACATATTAATATCGTGAAGAAAAACACGTTTAGTCCTAATTTTCAGTGCGATATAACCTGTGAATAAAGAGTGTGATTTACTTCAAATAAAACAGATGTCACATGATCCTTCACTCATCATTCTCAGATGAGGATTTTAATAATGATGTCATTCTGTTGGGAGCAGTAAAAGTAGCATCCATTAAAACTCTGGAGTGCTCTGGTCTAGTGTGGACTTCATAAGTTCAGCCGTTTGTGATTGTTTACTAAGTGGCCAGAAGTTTGCCTTTTTTTGGCTTTTATAAGAGTTTTAAATATAAAAACACTCACCCAGTTTTACTTAATAGGGTCCCTAGATAGTCATGTTCCCTTGGGAGCCACATTCTGCTGCTACACAGAGGAATATTGCTATTTATTAGGGCTGGGTGTTCACACATTTCACGATTCGATTCAATATCGATTATTGTGGATATACACTCACCTAAAGGATTATTAGGAGCACCATACTAATACTGTGTTTGACCCCCTTTCACCTTCAGAACTGCCTTAATTCTACGTGGCATTGATTCAACAAGGTGCTGAAAGCATTCTTTAGAAATGTTGGCCCATATTGATAGGATAGCATCTTGCAGTTGATGGAGATTTGTGGGATGCACATCCAGGGCACGAAGCTCCCGTTCCACCACATCCCAAAGATGCTCTATTGGGTTGAGATCTGGTGACTGTGGGGGCCATTTTAGTACAGTGAACTCATTGTCATGTTCAAGAAACCAATTTGAAATGATTCGAGCTTTGTGACATGGTGCATTATCCTGCTGGAAGTAGCCATCAGAGAATGGGTACATGGTGGTCATAAAGGGATGGACATGGTCAGAAACAATGCTCAGGTAGGCCGTGGCATTTAAACGATGCCCAATTGGCACTAAGGGGCCTAAAGTGTGCCAAGAAAACATCCCCCACACCATTACACCACCACCACCAGCCTGCACAGTGGTAACAAGGCATGATGGATCCATGTTCTCATTCTGTTTACGCCAAATTCTGACTCTACCATCTGAATGTCTCAACAGAAATCGAGACTCATCAGACCAGGCAACATTTTTCCAGTCTTCATCT
>CM031958.1:1756052-1813552 GCA_018749465.1 Paracanthobrama guichenoti
TCAGCCAGATGTTGATTCTCAGCAGGTCGGGGGGATGGTGGCTTGTAATTGGTGATATTCTTCAGGCCTGACCAGACAGCAGCAGGGTTGTTAGAAGAAAACTGGTTTCTCAGCTTTTCAGAGTAGCTTCTTTTAGCAGCTCTGATCTCCTTTGTCAGTCTGTTCCTGGCCTGGTTATACAAGACCCTATCCCCACTTCTGTAAGCATCCTCTTTGGCATGACGAAGCTGTTTGAGTTTCCCAGTAAACCATGGTTTATCATTAGTGAATGATGAGAATGTCTTGGTAGGAATGCATGTATCCTCACAGAAACTGATGTATGATGTTACAGTATCTGTGAGCTCATCCAGATCAGTGGTAGCAGCTTCAAAGACATTCCAATCAGTGCAATCGAAGCAGGCTTGTAGGTCCCGCTCTGCTTCATTAGTCCATCTTTTTACAGTCTTTATTACAGGTTTAGCTAAAGATTGCTTTGTAAATAATCTTCCTCATCAGTTTCATCTCCTCAGCATCCCAGATAGCCTAGAGGAACTCGATTTTGCAACAGAAACTATTGACTCTCTTTTTTCCAGCACTTTAGACACAGTTGCTCCCCGGCGCTTAAAGAAGATTAAAGAAAATAGTCCAATGCCGTGGTACAACGAGCACACCCGGGCCCTTAAAACAGCAGCCAGAAAAATGGAGCGCAGCTGAAAGAAAACAAAATTAGAGGTTTTTCGTAATTCATGGAAAGAGAGCATGATCGCATACAGAAAGGCCGTAAAAACTGCTAGATCTGCTTATTTCTCGACTCTCTTAGAAGAAAACAAACACAACCCTAGGTATTTATTCGATACAGTGGCTAAGTTAACCAAAAATAAAGCTTATACTTCTGATGGTTGTAAACAGCACAGCAGTAATGAGTTTATGAACTTCTTTACGTGTAAGATCGAAAATATTAGGAAGAAAATTATAACCATGCAGCCGTCTACTACAGTATCACATCAGACAGAGCATTGTTGTGTCACTGAGAAAAAATTACACTCATTCACTGCTATAGGAGAGGAAGACACACACACACACACACACACACACACAAACACACACATTCACTGCTATAGGAGAGGAAGAATTGGCTAAACTCGTTAAATCATCTAAATCAACAACATGTATGCTCGACCCTATACCGACTAGGCTATTAAAAGAGATGCTACCAGAGGTCATAGATCCTCTTCTTAATATCATTAACTCATCTTTGTCATTAGGATATGTACCGAAAACTTTTAAGTTGGCTATTATCAAACCACTTATTAAAAAACCTCAACTTGATCCTACAGAATTAGTCAATTACAGGCCGATCTCAAATCTACCCTTCCTGTCAAAAATACTGGAAAAGGCAGTGTCTTCACAATTATGCTCCTTTTTAGAAAGAAATGGTATCTGTGAGGATTTCCAGTCAGGATTTAGACCGTATCATAGTACTGAGACTGCTCTCATCAGAGTTACAAATGATTTACTCTTATCATCCGATCGTGGTTGTATCTCTCTATTAGTGTTACTCGATCTTAGCGCTGCATTCGATACTATCGACCACAACATTCTTTTGAATAGACTCGAAAATTATGTTGGCATTAGTGGAACTGCATTGGCATGGCTTAAATCATACTTATCTGACCGTTATCAGTTTGTAGCAGTAAATGAAGAGATGTCACACCGTTCAGTATGGAGTACCGCAGGGCTCAGTGCTAGGACCGTTGCTCTTCACCCTGTACGTGCTACCACTGGGAGATATCATTAGGAAGCATGGCATTAGTTTTCACTGTTATGCTGACGATACTCAGTTCTATATTTCTTCACGCCCTGACGAAACTTACCAATTCACAAGATTAACGGAATGCGTAGCTGATATAAAACATTGGATGACCAGTAATTTCCTGCAACTTAATTCAGAAAAAAAAGCATTTTTAATTATTGGACAAAAAAACTCCACAAGTAGTAACCTAGAATACTGTCTAACACTCGATGGCTGCTCTGTCAAGTCCTCGTCGTCAGTGAGGAACCTGGGTGTGCTCTTTGATACCAATCTTTCATTTGAAAGCCACGTTTCTAACATCTGTAAAACTGCATTCTACCATCTTAAAAATATATCTAAATTACAGCACATCCTTTCAATGCAAAATGCTGAACAGTTAATTCATGCATTCATGAGCTCAAGGCTAGATTACTGTAATGCTTTACTGGGTGGTTGCCCTGCTCGCTTAATAAACAAACTCCAGCTGGTCCAAAACGCAGCAGCTCGAGCTCTTACTAGAACCAGGAAGTATGACCATATTAGCCCGGTTCTGTCAACACTGCACTGGCTCCCTATTAAACATCGTATACATTTTAAAATCTTGCTTATTACTTACAAAGCACTAAATGGTTTAGCTTCCCAGTACTTGATCGAGCTCTTAACGCATTATACTCCATCACATCTATTGCGGTCTCAAAACTCTGGCCAGTTGATAATCCCTAGAATATCAAAATCAACTGCAGGCGGTCGATCCTTTTCCTATTTAGCGCCTAAACTCTGGAACAGTCTTCCTAGCATTGTTTGGGAAGCAGACACACTCTGTCAGTTTAAATCTAGACTAAAAACGCATCTCTTTACTATGGCTTACACATAAAACATTATCAATCTCTATTATTCAAATCAGTAAATGATTGTTAGGCTGCATTAACTAGGTCAGCCGGAACCGGGAACACTTCCCATAACACCTGATGTACTCGTTACATCATAAGAAGAATGGCATCTACGCTAATGTTAGTCCCTCTGTTTATCCCGAGGTTTACTGCAGTCAGCCGGATCCGGGCCGTATCCAGATCAGATGGTGGACCAGCGCCTGGACATGACCAACGCATCCCTGAAATGTCTGCAGAGAGCGTGTCAAATAAACTCCCCCCGTAAATGCTGCATCGACACTACATCCTCATTAAACCCGTCTTCGGCGTGACGACTCCAATCTCTCGAATAATCTTACGAATATCTATTTGCCTAATATGAATTAAGACCTGCTATGTTGCCAGAATTATAATCATACACTGTTTGTTCGTCGGCCAGAGGAGAACTGGCACCCCGACTGAGCCTGGTTTCTCCCAAGGTTTTTTTCTCCATTCTGATCCTGAAGGAGTTTTGGTTCCTTGCCACCGTTGCCTCTGGCTTTTGGCTTGCTCAGTTGGGGACTCCTAAATCTCATCTATATTCCCGATCTGCCCGCATTGACACTATATGATACTTGAAATGAGCTGGATAACATCACCGTTTCACCAGAGCGACTGTACAAATTCTGTTGCATTATTTTCCTTATTTTCTTTAACAATGTGAAGCTGCTTTGAAACAATTGGACTTGTTAAAAGCGCTATATAAATAAAGGTGACTTGATTTTGATTTGATGCTGAGATGTGTAGATTAAAACTTAACTTGAAACATAATTATAAATGACTATCACTCGACAGCTATTTTAATGTCTTTGGTTCACTTCAGTATGCTACACACATACATATTTTTATTGCTATTTGGTATGTATTGTTTTTATCATTATGTGGTTGGTGGGACTCATGTTTACAGGCATTATGCCAATGGGTTGTGGTGTAGTTGTAGGCTGGATTATCTTGTGTATTGGTGTTGTTTTCATATAAATATAAGTTTCAGTTATAATAAAGACGGGCTGTTATTGTTTTTGTGAATGTTTCTCAGATCATAAAAATCTGTGTAAAAAAAGCGTTTTTTCAGCGCTTCGAAATAAAATCAATAAATCCAGAACCAATAACGGCAAACGTGTTGAAGGTTAGCTTATAGGCTGTTGATTTATGAAGTGATGAGCCGTTTCCTCACTGAGCACTTGATTCAGTGAAGCCTCTCCTCCATGGCCATCCATTCAGAAACGGCCTTGTGCTGGAGTACCGCAGCGCTGCAGAGTTTTCACAATCGTGTCAGTGCAGTCAGCTCAATAATAATACTACCGTGTTGAATTACAGCTCTGAAAATACAGTGCATGAAACACTCTGCTGTGTGTGTGTGAAGAAGTCTGACTACCACCAGAATAACAGTTGCATTGAGCCTCAGCCATGGTAGCCTTGTATTTATTGACCACCATTGCCTTTATATTTATCTTACACTGTATGATCCGAACAAGTAAAAGGCCTTGTGCTAGATCTTTCTACTAACACTGGGCTCAGTTTCAGCACACTCTACAAAATGCTGTGTTAAAACAACCCAACCACTGGGTTAAAACAACTTAACTGCTGGGTTAAAACAACCCAACCACTGGGTTAAAACATCCCATTCACTGGGTTAAAACAACCCAACCACTGGGTTAAAACAACCCAACCACTGGTTTAAAACAACCCATTCACTGGGTTAAAACAAACCATTCGTTGGGTTAAAACAACTCATTAACTGATTTAAATCAACCCAACCACTGGTTTTTAACCCAGCATTTTTAGAGTGCATAGACAGAGTGTGCTATAATAGCAGTCCTGGTACAAGGCCGACCGTCTGATGATGTTCGAACACTTGATTGTCGTCATCTATTGCAGGAGTTGTGTGACCATGGCAGAAACAATAGCTCTCACTTTTCTTTCAACTGACCAGTGTAATGTTTGTCCTCCTCCTGCCGTGCCTAGATCTGTTATTGTGTCCGGTGGTTGGTTTTCCTGTTCTGTAGCTCATGTAGTCAAACCTCCAATGCAGTCCTCACACAGAGTTTCATCAGGATACATTGTTTTTGGGTTTCTTTCGGCTGCAGTTGTAGAATATACCAGCAGGGGGAAATGAAGTCATTCTGCAGGAAACCTGTTCTTTGACAGCTGAACTGGAAGTGATGTCAGCTATGATTTTTACCATCTTTCTTGACTCATTATTTGATTGGACCGCCAAATCCTTTTTAAGCAACACTATTTATCCAATCTATCTTCCAAACCATGTCTTTATCCAAAAACACTTTGATAATCAAGATTTATAAACCACCAATGTAAAAGTTTGAGGGGCTTAAACTAATTTAATGGGTTTACACATTCAAAAAATAGGTATCACAATAAATTATATTTTCTGTCAACGAGAATATGTAAACGTATATACCAATACTCATAGTTGCTTATTTAGAATTACACCAATCAGGCATAACATTATGAGCACTGACAGGTGAAATGAATAACACTGATGATCTCTTCATCACGGCTCCTGTTAGTGGGTGGGATATATTAGGCAGCAAGTGAACATTTTGTCCTCAGAGTTGATGTGTTAGAAGCAGGAAAAATGGGCAAGCGTAAGGATTTGAGCGAGTTTGACAAGGGCCAAATTGTGATGGCTAGACGACTGGGTCAGAGCATCTCCAGAACTGCAGCTCTTGTGGGGTGTTCCCGGTCTGCAGTGGTCAGGATCTATCAAAAGTGCTCCAAGGAAGGAACAGTGGAGAACCGGACACAGGGTCATGGGCGGCCAAGGCTCATTGATGCACGTGGGGAGCGAAGGCTGGCCCGTGTGGTCCGATCAAACAGACGAGCTACTGGAGCTCAAACTGCTCAAGAAGTTAATGCTGGTTCTGATAGAAAGCTGTCAGAATACACAGAGCATCTCAGTTTGTTGCGTGTTTCACAAAGCACAAATGCTTCAGGAATGGTTTGAGGAGCACAACAATGAGTTTGAGGTGTTGACGTGGCCTCCAAATTCCCCAGATCTCAATCCAATCGAGCATCTGTGGGATGAGCTGAACACACAAGTCCGATCCATGGAGGCCCCACCTCGCAACTTACAGGACTTAAAGGATCTGCTGCTAACATCTTGGTGCCAGATACCACAGCACACCCTCAGGGCTCTAGAGGAGTCCATGCCTCGACGGGTCAGGGGGACCAACACAATATTAGGAAGGTGGTCATAATGCTATGCCTGTTTGTAACCTTTATTTCAAAGTTGAGAAAACATGATTGAGGACATGGGAATTTGCCTGTCAAGTGCTTTAAAACGTAAAAAAAAAAAATTATAATTATTCGTATGGTACTAGTCATAATGGGATTATGTTAATTGGAGTAGTAAATCTATTGCATGAAAAAACATGTGACATAAAAGATAATTAACATTATATGTAAAATATGCAGTATTGTTTCAAACTGTAGGAATGGCCCTAATGCAGTAATGCAATAGTAATATTGTTATAAATGTTTAGCAGCGCACGTTGAGTTTGACGTTATTTATTCTGCATTATGCCTCAAGCAGTACACTAACTGTAGCCTTTATTGCAAAAGATCTTAAAAAAGACATGCGTCAAAAACACAGAATATTAAGGGAATTAGAGAGCTCAGGCTGCTCTCCATCAGACAGATTCTTCCCACTGAGAAAAGGTTGTGATTCTTTTTTTTTTTTTGGGGGGACAGGTTTCTGTATTCATTGTGTTTGTTATATGAGCTATGATGGTGTGGTTTAGAGAGAGGCTTTTTTTGGCCAATTTATTAATCCCTTTAAGCAACATACCCTATTCAGAAATGCAAATTTGAATCAGTTTGACTTTTCAGACATTTCAAGTGGGATTTAATTAGAAGCCGGAGCTCACTGTTTTAATGAGAGAGGGAGGAGGAGAGAGAGAGAGAGAGAGAGAGAGAGAGAGAGAGAGAGTAGGGTTTTGATGTTCACCACACATACATACAACACACTTCACTATCCTGTCAATCCTTTGCCTGTATGTCTCTATATGCTTTATCATGTTTAGTTGTGCTTGTCTGTTACAAGAAAGAATGTGTGTTAAGCTCTATTTGGTCTGTATTTGTTTTCCATGGGGACGTGAGGTAATTTCAGCATTTTCAGGGGCTAGTCTGTGATTTTATTGCCTCTGAATCAGGATATTGTCCGTGCTGCGTCCCCTAGAGGGCGTTGAGGGGAACGCCTCCGGCATGACTGGAGTCCAAAGCATGAGTCTAAACATGACAGTGAACTTGACATTGGCAGGCGGCAGCCTATGACGGCACCACTGGTGCGACCGTGAGTATAAAAGGGCACCTGTGAAATATGTCATCCTCTTCTTGTCTTCAGGATACCTGTTCGTTTGAACGTCTAAGCAAGGCAATCAGGATTATGGCTAGGGTTAAGTCTTTCAGACAGTGTGTGCATCAGTGTCAGCGTTTTCTGACACCAGATAACACACACGATATGTAGGTCATTTGCACGGTGAGGAGCATGCACGCTCAGTCCTTCAGGCGGCTGTTTGCATGCATTGTGAGCGCCTTCCTATGAGGAAACTGGCCCTCATACGAGCCTTCCACGATCTTCACACTGAGGTGCAGAGATCTTGGGGAAAGCCATATTCTGCCAGCATCCATCACACTCAGGCGAATTATGCTGATGCTGAGGGGATGCAGGAATATGGCTGCGAATGCTATCTCTCGGTTGGTGAGGCATCTGCGTTGAAGGCTCCATCTCTGCCTACGAAGCCATTCCGCCTGCAGGCCTACCAGGCTGACCTGCTGAAGGACCAGGACAAGGGGCTTCCACCCTGAGGCGGTAGAGGAGCTGCGCCGCACCACAGATTTGGCTCTCCATGCAACTAAGCAAACTGCTGGTTTCGTTGAGACGGTGGTCGGAAAGTTTAAAGAGGCGAAGGCACACACTCCGTTGCTTTTAAGACCTCCATACTGCGCCGGTCCAGGTCCTAAGCCACTACAAAGAATGCAAATTAAACCACTTTATTTTTCTTTTGCAATTCTTTATTTTCTTTTGCAATACTTTTGCAAACATATATGGCCTGTGCCAATATTTCTGCAAAATTATATTACTTATTATACATAGACTTTTAAAAGTGAAATGTGCATGTTCAGTTTATCTGAAACAGATGAACGTGAATCTGGAAATGTTTTTTGTTCATGTACAAACAGTGGCAGAAATGAAATGTCTAGTGAGGGGTGTTAAAGGTTAACGCTCACCAAAACCCCAAACGCAAAACCGTAAACATACCTGATAGTGTTAACAAAGCAAACATCCAATAAAAGCGCACTTCTCATCATCACGAGTGCACTGCTGTATCAGGTGAGCTAATGAGCAAGTTTACTACACCAGAAAAGCCACACATATAGAACTGATTATGTAATGAAAATGTCAAAATATATGAGATTATAATCTGTGTGCTACACTAAAAGCTTTCTGAGGTCAGTATTGTTATCTCACGAAAAGCCCCTGCCCCTGTAGTCATAATTAGTTTGAAAAGTTGTCTGAGTTTTACTGCCTATAGTGTTCATTTGAGCTGGAAATGACAGTGAATTGTATGCAGGCCTACAGGTGAGTAGAGGCACACACTGTATCATGAGCCGGGGTTGAGCTCTGTTGGAAATCTCAGTAGCAACAGATCTCCAAACTTCTGTGGCCTTCAGATGAGCTCAAGAACAGTGCGTAGAGAGCTTCATGGAATGGGTTTCCATGGCCGAGCAGCTCATCCAAGCCTTACATCACCAAGTGCAATGCAAAGCGTGGGATGCAGTGGAGTAAAGCACGCCGCCACTGGACTCTAGAGCAGTGGAGACGTGTTCTCTGGAGTGACCAATCACGCTTCTCTGTCTGACAATCCCATGGACGAGTCTGGGTTTGGCGGTTGCCAGGAGAACGGGACTTGCCTGACTGCATTGTGCCAAGTGTAAAGTTTGGTGGAGGGGGGATTATGGGATGGGGTTGTTTTGCAGGGGTTGGGCTTGGCCCCTTAGTTCCAGTGAAAGGAACTCTTAATGCTTCAGCATACCAAGACATTTTGGACAATTTCATGCTCCCAACTTTGTGGGAACAGTTTGGGGACGGCCCCTTCCTGTCCCAACATGACTGTGCTCCAGTGCACAAAGCGTCGGTCCATAAAGACATGGATGAGCGAGTTTGGTGTGGAGGAACTTGACTGGCCTGCACAGAGTCCTGACCTCATCCCGATAGAACACCTTTGGGATGAATTAGAGCGGAGACTGCGAGCCAGGCCTTCTCGTCCAACATCAGTGCCTGACCTCACAAATGCACTTCTAGAAGAATGGTCAAAAATTCCCATAAACACACTCCTAAACCTTGTGGAAAGCCTTCCCAGAAGAGCTGAAGCTGTTAGAGCTGCAAAGGGTGGGCCGACTCCATATTAAACCCTACGGATTAAGAATGGGATGGCATTAAAGCTCATGTGCATGGAAAGGCAGGTGTCCCAAAACTGTTGGCAATATAGTGTATCTTCAACAGGATTCTTTATTGAGAACTTGCTGTTTGGTTGCTGCAGTCATCAAGTCTACTAAGGCAGTATACATGGAAGTTTATATAGATTTTAGGGTGCAGGGGAGACAAAGCAAATGGGTGAGCATGCAAATGAGGTATCCAGGTAAAGGGACTCGCCCCAGTGTCACCAGTCCTAATTCAATCAGCATAACTATTCAAAAATGGGACAGACAAAAGGTGAGAGTCTCAGTAATCTGGCTCATTTGACTTACTATAAAGAGAACAGGAACGGGCAGAAAACTCTTGCTAGAAACTTTGCTTAACAGAATAATCAATATGATATCATCGTCTTTACCTTAAATGCTAAATACAATGTACTTCCCTTAGTTTTAAACATTTGTAATCCCACAGCTCATTGGGTCAGATGAAGAAAAAAAGAGCAAAGCCATTCTGTTTGTGAAATAATCATCAGACTGCAGAGAAAACAGCTCCATGATTTATCTTCCCCTCAGCCTCTGATAATTCAGTCCAGGAGACGGAATCTGATCTGAAAGAGAAGCAAAAGCAACCTCTGACAGTCCTCAAACAATCAGGGACTCTCTGCTTGAGCTGTGAAACACTGGCTCTTCATCCGCTCTCAAACTGAAGGCAACAAGTTCGGCTAATTCCTCGTTTTGTTTGTATCTTGGAAAGCATTTAACTGTGTTGTGGGGCTCAGACAGCATGTCATTAAAGCTAAAACAAATGCTCATCATCAAAGGTCTTAAATTAATGGCATTTTTTCCCAGCTGCTTCTTATCTTAGCATCGCTTCTAGTGCTTGTCCTGTAAGTAAATACAAGTCATTTTATACAGTAGTTGTTAGTTATTATGGCAAGGTCCTCTGCTAAAGTTCCTTTGAGACTTCCTCTTAAAATTAAATCCTACTTTAATATTTCCAAAAACTATGGTTTTGTCAAGTGCTGGACAGGACTAGCCTGAGTCATCATACTCAGATTCTGACTAGATTACAGTCTAGTCTACATAGTTGCAGTGGGAAGTTCGGATCATTTTACAGACTCGGATCTTTGAATCTCGTTCAGCAAAATGAACAAATCTTTGTTCAAGTAATTTCAGCAGAATATAATTCAAATGTTAAATTCCCCAAAACATCTAGTACTTTTGGAATAAATAATAAATTATAAGCTTTAAGAAATAAATGCTTCATTAATTGCTTAGCTGGCTCTTCAGGCTATGCAGTCTGTTAGTTCAGAAATAGTAAAGGTGAATGATACGAACAAGTTCTCTGTTTAGGATTAGAACGCATTCAACCCAAGCACTCTTTGGTGATGTGGATAATTAGGTTGTGTTATCTGTCAATCATTGTATAAAGCCCGCCCCGACAATTTGATTGGTCAACAGCTTCTGTTCGGGCATAATTACTCCACAACGGATCAAGTCCAGACCGAACTTCCCGACCTCAAATGTTGTGGGCGGGGCTGAGCTCGGCTGGCATCCAGGCTAGGACAGGACAGGACAGGAAAGTTCTTGGTTTTAGCCTGTACTTTACCTGTTTGGCTGCTGTACTTCAGGACAAGCACTGAGATCAGGGAAGAGGAAGAGAGGAGGAACAGTGAGACAAAACCGGGAAGGCTCAAACAGTGGTGGGATTTCAGATACTAACAGAACTATGACGAAGGAAGAACTAGACGACTGGAGGAATCAAAGCTTTTCAGAGAGTATTGGCAGTGTTGAAAGATTCCTACCAATGAAAAACATCCGCTGTGTCGCGAGCGCTATTTTTACATTTGAAGCATTCCCTCACTGTCTGATCTGAACTTTATTGAAGATTATATGAAGATTCTTCAAAATATCTTCTTTTAGTCTTCCATAGAAAAATATCAGCAATAAGTCTTCGTTTTGGGGTGAACTAAGGCTCATATTACTAGGCAGTCTCTTTTACTCTGATGAAATTGGGATGTTGAAAGCAAACAGTAATGACACACATCAGCCTCCCAGTTTAATCATTCTGCTTGTTTCCTTTTGCCCCGTCTCTGATGATTCTGTGTTTGAAGTTTCTTCACCACCCTCTCTCTCTCTCTCTCTCTCTCTCTCTCTCTCTCTCTCTCTCTCTGTGTCTCTCTCTCTCTCTCTCTCTCTCTCTCTCTCTCTCTCTCTCTCTCTCTCTCTCTCTCTCTCTCTCTCTCTCTCTGTCTCTCTCTGTCTCTCTCTGTCTCTCTCTGTCTCTCTCTCTCTCTCTCTCTCTCTCTCTCTCTCTCTCTCTCTCTGTCTCTCTCTGTCTCTCTCTCTCTCTCTCTCTCTCTCTCTCTCTCTCTCTCTCTCTCTCTCTCTCTCTCTCTCTCTCTCTCTGGAGGATGTTTGAAGCTTGCGCAGTTCTTTTTTTACGCTCAGAGGAAACACAAAGAGAGCATTCTGCAAAGGCAGCTGATTGAACAGCGTCCCTTTACTCTTTAAACATGACAGAGTTTTTTTTCTTAAATATAATATACATATAAAGCATGGTCAAGTGCAATAATTGCAAAGTGGTCACACTTTTGTTTAGGGTCCAATTCTCACTAATAACTATGACTTTTGCCTCAATAACTCCTAATCACTGCTTATTAATAGTTAGTAAGGCAGTTGTTAAGTTTAGGCATTGGGTGATTAAGGGATGTAGAATATGGTCATGCAGAATAAGGCATTAATATGTGCTTTATGAGAACTAATAAACAGCCAATATCATAGTAATGTGCATGATAATAGTGAGAATTGAGCCCTAAACTAAGGTGCTACTCGTTGCATTACTAGAGCACTGCCTTTGCAGTTTTGACCGAAATGTTTGTTTGTCTTTATGTCGTATTTTGTACAAACGTCTCATATTTTATAATAGCTATTATCATCCATTAGAACTACATTTAAGTCATATTTTAATGGAGGGACAGCTGAGGAAGCTCATCGACTGGTGGTTTCACTGGCAGGCGTAATTCCTCCAGAAGATTTATCCAGTATTGACTTTGAGTGCTTGTATCATTCCCTGTATGTCTGGGGAAGAGATGGAGCCAGATTCGGTCAGTCTCCATTCATAATGATTAAGATCTTACTGAAGTGGCAGTGTGTCACTCTTAACATTTATAGAGACTTTGTTTCCACTTCTTGCTTGGCAATAACTGCCAAACAGGCCAAAAAAAAGTGGAACAAGACAAATGCATGGTAATCTGCCTGTTTCTCAATATACTGAGAGCGCCTTCCTGAGACTAGACAGCCGTATATGAAGTCTAACTCAGATGCAGTGGCCCTTAAAACTGGAAAGTGTACTTTGGCATTGGGAATGAAGCCACGCTCAGACACACAGGAGGATTTCTAGATGTCATGGGTGGGAAGAGGAGAGGGAGAGACAGACCGTGGCAAGAGAAGAGGAGAGAGAAAGATTAGCCACAGCACAAGCCATGGGATTTCTGTCTCAAGAAACTGTTAACATGATTTATCCACAATGCACTTGTGTCACATGTCACAAAATGGACTGTAATGACATCACATTCTGAATACATAGACATCAATATGGAGTTGGTCCCCTTTGCAGCTATAACAGCCTCCACTCTTCTGGGAAGGCTTTCCACAAGATCTCTGTGGGAACTGTTGTGCATTCATCCAGGAGAGCATTTGTGAGGTCAGGCACTGATGCTGGACGAGAAGGTGTGGCTCGCGATCGCTGTTCCAGTTCGTCCCAAAGTTGTTGGATAGGGTCGAGGTCAGGGCTCTGTGCGGGCTCTTCCACACCAAACTCATCAACCATGTCTTTATGGACCTTCTTTGTGCACCGGGACACAGTTATGCTGGAAGTTGGAAGCACAGCATTGTCCAAATGCGTTGATAAGCTGAAGCATTAAGATTTCCCTTCAGTGGAAGCAAGACACCCAACCTCTGAGAAACAGCTCCATACCATTATCCCTCCTCCAGCAATCTTTACAGTCATGCAGGAGACGTTCTCCTGGCATCCGATAAACCCAGACTCTCCCATCAGAGAAGTGTGATCCGTCACTCCACAGAACAGGTCTCCACTGCTCCAGAGTCCAGTGGCGGCGTGCCTTACACACACCATCCCACGCTTGCCATTGTGCTGCTGATGTGAGGCTTCATGCAGGAGCTCGGCCATGGAAACCCACTCCATGGAGCTCCCGCCGCACAGTTTAGTGCTGATATTAATGCCGGTGGAAGTGCGTAACTCTTCATCGATTGAATCAGCAGAGCGTTGGTGTCTTTTACACACCATGAGCCTCAGCACTCGTGACCGGTTCGCTCTGTGACTTTACGTGATCTTCCGCTTCATGGCTGAGTTTCTGCTGTTCCTAAACGCTTCCGCTTTCCAATAATAACACTTACAGTAGACTGTGGATCTTTCCACAAATGTTTGTAAATGCAAGGCTCTGTGCTTGATTTTATACACCTTAATTCAATAATTAAGAGCTGTGTCCCAATACTTCTGTCCATATAGAGTATTTACTGATGATTGAACCTTATCATGGATCATTTGAAAATAGGGCTTGACATTATTTTCTGTTCACTCAGTATAAAAATCCCAGCAAGAAGGATTTACTGCATTCAGAAGCACAACACAATAAAATATATATTTAATACTGTCTGCCAACAACACTAGAAGCACAAAATGTTCATTAATGGGCTAGATTTCATACAAAACTTTCTTAAATTCTCTTAAATATTAGATGTCGACTGGATAATGCTCCTCTGTTTTTAATGCTTGCTTTCTGTGTGTGTGTGTGTGTGTGTGTGTGTGTGTGTGTGTGTGTGTGTGTGTGTGCATGTATGTGTGTGTGTGTGTGTGTGTGTGTGTGTGTGTGTGTGTGTGTGTGTGTGTGTGTGTGTGTGTGTGTGTGTGTGTGTGTGTGCGTGTGTTTGTGTACGTGTGTATCTACAGCTTTGCCATTCTCTTTGTAATGAGTGTGTGTGAGTGTGTGTGTGTGTATGTGTGTGTGCGTTTGTGTACGTGTGTATCTACAGCTTTGCCATTCTCTTTGTAATGAGTGTGTGTGAGTGTGTGTGTGTATGTGTGTGTGCGTTTGTGTACGTGTGTATCTACAGCTTTGCCATTCTCTTTGTAATGAGTGCATGTGTATGCGTGTGTGTGTGTGTGTGTGTGTGTGTGTGTGTGTGTGTGTGTGTGTGTGTGTGTGAGAGTGTGTGACTGTTTCCCTCAGGATCTCATGTATAATGCATGCAGGTCCTCATGAATATGCTAATTTGTCAGAATGCAGGAGGTGAGAGGGCTTCCCCTGTTCTCTTCTTCTGATGAGAGAGAAATGTGCTGGAGCGAGAACATATACAGAGATGAGAAGAGGCCAACTGTGAGGAAAGGGATTCAGAGGTGAAAATAAGTAAATTAATAAATATTTAAAGAAAGAATGAAAGAATGCAGGTAAACGTCACAAGGCTGACCTGCTCTGTTCTGATGGGGTCACAGACAGCACAGAAAACCGTTAAATACAAACAATAACAGTACACTCATATATATTTATATGAGAGCTTTTAAAAGGAAGATGAAAACGCTTGTCATATATTCAGTTCTGGCATCATTTGTGTTGATGTCTTTGGGCTCAGATTTATCAGTCTCAGTCTGTGTGACATGCCCTCATCCTCAAATATCACGGACAGAATGATATTCCAGAGCAATTCTCTACAGAGCTCTCATGGAGTCCAGCTTTAGGAACGAATGACATATTTGGTTTAATGGCACAGATTTACACAGTAATGTTGGGCCGTACGGTTGCAATGCTTTGACTAGACATTCACATATGCGTTCACATACTTCTGTCATATGTTTGCATAAAAACATACCATATCTTATGAGTTTGAGTCTGGTGAGAGCGTTCCAGCACTATTAAAAAAGAAAACGTTTAGGGCTAAAACTAGTATTATTACAAATTACATACATTTAAAAGTGACTTTCCACAACCCCTCTGTTCAACACTGTGTGTGTGTGTGTGTGTGTGTGTGTGTGTGTGTGTGTGTGTGTGTGTGTGTGTGTGTGAGTGTGTGTGTGGAGAGAGAAGGGTCAGGATGAGCGGGGTTCAGTGAGAGAAACAGACAGGGATAGGAGAGCAGAAAAAGAAGGTAAGCAAGACACGCACATGCATGTTCACAAATGCATTCAAACCTTCAGGCAAACATATCTGAGAGTCAGACTGTTCACTCACTCTCTCTGGCTAAAGGTTGTTGGTGGCTGGCAGGCACTGAGCACTGAGAGTGACCGGGTACATGCTCACTCAGAGAGAGACTGAACTATATATATATATATATATATATATATATATATATATATGAGAGAGAGAGAGAGAGAGAGAGAGAGAGAGAGAGAGACAGAGAGAGAGACAGAGAGAGAGAGAGAGAGAGAGAGAGAGAGAGAGAGAGAGAGAGAGAGAGAGAGAGAGAGAGAGAGAGAGAGAGAGAGAGAGAGAGAGATGTGACTTCTTCAAAGACAAGAGATCCACAACCTTGAGCAAACGTAAAAAGTCATTCTTAGCCTTCAATATACACATATATACATGCTTTCTTTCATCCTAACACAATCATTGCTTCAAAGTTTTAGGCTACATGAAATAAGAATGATATTTCAGATACATACTACATATGAGTGTGGTCGTGCCACCAAATGAACATATGCGTCATGTATTGGTGATGCTGAGGTGAAGGCCGTCTTTTCATAGGATATGGGTGTTAAAGGGATCTGCCAATATCCCTTATTCAGATCCAGTTTCTCTCAACATTTCAAGCTCTATCACTTTTATGAATAATTCAGCTGTGTCTGCATTTTCAGATTACCCCAGACCAACTGATGAAAGTCTCAATGATTTGATTTAGTCTCAGTGGTGTGATTAGAAGTGAATTTAACATTTTAGGACTTCTTGTTGTGTCTTTCATAGGCTTACCCAAATGTCTAACCCTCCTACTACATTGGGTCCATTTTGACCCGAAAGAGGTACATACAAATTTCTTAAAAATCCTCAGTTTTTAGTTCAAAGGAAAGAGATCCATGTTTCACCTGTTGATGAACCGCTGCATCATTAAAAGCAGATTCAGGATTTATCATTCTATCTCATCTGAAAGTAAAAGTTTGTGAAAGTAAAATGAATATATTGTGTTGGAAAACATTTCAGAATAATATTGATGTTTTGTTAGAAAAATAAAGTGTTTTCTTGCGTCACACTGGTTTTTGCTGTAGTTCTAGTAACGATTTAAATTTCAAAGCATTTTTCAAAATTGTAATGAATAAAAATGGGGCAAATGTAGTAATAGACTTGTAAAAACATGGTAACATTCAAAACGTTTTGCACATTCACTCATTAATGAGAATCTACTGATCAGATACAACATGGTTTTAGTTGAGAAATATTGTTATAAGCTCAACCAGACCCGGGAATGAAACAGCTGTTTCTCAACTGTTGTTTAATGCATTACAAGGGTTAAGGAAGAACTGCTATCAGATTTACAACAAGTGCTTTCAGGTCTCCCATCAGATGAAAGCTCATTGACAGATATCAGAACACAGAGCATGTGTAACTGGTTATACTCGCACCGCTCCGAGCGGGATTAGAACCAGCGTCACCAGCACTGATGAGGACACGACCACAGCCTTTAGCATTATATTCCAGCCAAGGCTTCGAATGATCCGAGCTGGAATTATAAACAGTTTAACAGCAGCTGTGTTGGTAAGGTATATTTCAGCCCATGGCAAACATCAACCCCTTCATTTTGTGTGAACTGTACAGTGGCAACATGTTCAGTGATGCTTAAACTTCTACTTTTCCAGCTGGGCTTGGGGTCGCACGGCTGTATGACACAAGTTGGGTTCTGAAAGTTATCAGTGCTTTCAAATGGCATTTTAACTCTTTCCCTGTCTGAACAAGAGCATATTAAAACGCCCTATCAACTCATCATAAATCAGTAAATCAACTCATCAACTTACAGTGCAACAATACGCAACAAAGGTTGTTGTTCCTTAAAAAAATGCACTAAATAGAATCAAGATAAATTAGATGATTTGTTTTATTTGTTTTATTACAACCAAGCCACTGTATGTGCAAAATGTCAACAACAACAGTTTTGATTTTCCATTATACTAATAGAAGATTGTAATTAATGCTAGATGATTTGACCTCATCTTAATCACCTGATGGCATCTCTTTCCCTCTATCCCAAGAATCCTCAGGTTACTTTGGCTTGAATGACCTGTGTGGATGTGTACCATCATCTTTTAGATGTTTGATATTGGGAAATATGTATTCATTCTAGTATTCTCTTTGGATTTCTCTTTAACCTCTTTGTTCATGTCAATAATCACACATGCGTTTTCTCTTGTGATGTTTTCCAGCACATGTGATGTGATAATTATCAGTTGTCAGAGCGATAGTGGCGGACTCAATACCATCCGTTCTCAGTTACACACGTCTCAAGCTTAAAGTCACCATGAAATCAAAATGAACCATTCTTGTTTTTTTATGGATTATTGCAGTGTTTATTGTAAATGATTTACGGGTGCTCATCATTATTGTGTTAATAATCTTGAATCAGAATAACTTCATCTCTTCTCTGATGACGAGGGCGGGGCCACCTGTCACTCACATGAGATCCACCAATAGCAAACCACAACCATCCAGTCAATTCCCCACGGACACAATCAAGCCCCGCCTACATTTGTTCTTGTTCCAGAAGTGTTTCAACAGTCAAAAGTCTGTCTCTGATATGAATGGCAATAATTAAACAGTGTTCGACTCTTCCAGGTCCAAGCCTGTTATAACTCATATCTCAACTATAATAATCCCATAGACTCCCAGCCCCCAACTATCACTTCCCGGAGTTCCTGGTTCCTCTTCCTCCTCTAGCAGTGGGAACAGTGCTCTGGTAGCTGTGCTGGAGGAGTCTAATGAGACGTCTATCGCCTCAGTCTAGACTGCACAATCACAGCTCAGGAATTCTGGAGAGCAACAGCTCTGGAAATGACAGTTTTGCTGGTGTGTGTGTGTGTGTGTGTTCTCTGGGGTAGGGATATGTGAATAGAGTGTGTTAACATTGCTTAAGGACTCTGTCATAGATGCCTTCACAGCACAGCTGGATCCATATAGACGGAGACGGGCTCTGTTCCAAACCTTAGAAAACGGCTTACATCTTCTGAAGCAGCATCGAACCATCATGGAATCTTAAAAGTGACTGATTTGGAACACTCTGCACTACTTTATTTGTGCACTGAGCTTGTCACAATGCATTCTGGGATTGTCTTCTCTTTTAAGGATACACGTGATGCTGCCTTAGAATTTGGCCAAAGTAAATCAGCCTTTCATGCGACTGTACAGCGATTAAAGCAGATCGATCAACATATCTATAGTGTGTGGAGTAATGCTGTAGAACTGGGGACATATTTACTAGTGATGTTCGGTTCTTGAACGAATCGTTGTTTTGAGCCGGTTCTCAGTAAGTAACCGGTAGAGCCGGTTCATTAGTCGAACCTTAGTTCCGTAGCACGTCCGAAAAAAACCCAAATGAGCCGGTTCAACCAGCTGTCGAAGTTTGCCGAGGATTCTGATGATTGAGCTGGCGACGCCAGTCTGAGGCACGTCCTGGAAATATGCTTATTATGACTACTGCTATTAAATAACATCTTATTAAAATCTGCAAAAGAGATGTAGAGAAATCTGTCGAGAGATGTAAATACATTTTACTGTAGTTTATAGTGCATGCAGATTATATTTTAAGTTCTTAAGCAAAATGTAAAAGTTTTTAAGACTGGTTTATTCTTTCTATATAGGTGTGACACTAGAATAAAGAGTAAAGCAGTAAAATAGAAGACCCCCCCGACCCGTGATTTGAGATGCATGTTTTGTATGCAGTAGCGTTAATTATCTGAACCACTAGAGGGAGCTCTTGCCGAGGTCTGCTCAAGTGCGCAAAATACTAGAAAAATAGAAACTAGTATAGAACGCACGGCAATTGAGATGCTCCAGTTTTCATTTGAGTTTACACTGTATTCTTTCTTTGCAGGTAAGATTAATCCAGTGTATTATGAGTTGATAAGGTCCATGAACAGCTGTGATTGATATGCTGTTGTGTGATATGAGTTTTGAGTACAAAATAGTCATTTCAATATTCATGGGGATAGCGTGATCTGAAACAACGGTAGTGAAGTCTGTATTTACTCTGTACAAAACACAGATGGACATTGTGCACAGTACTGAAACGATGCTGTGAAAAGTAACTACTGTTTATTGCTTTTACATTAAGAGTTAATCGCGAGTAACGCGAGTTCAGTAACACACGTTCACTGAAGTTCACTGGTGTCCGCCATTTTGTGTAAAGTGTGTGCTGGGGTGGGGGAAGGGTTAAAGAAAACTCACACGAGGTGATATGCTCAATGATGAAACGTGAAACTGTCATGATTGATGTAGAGCATACATGTCAAGTGAAGAAGTATATATGTTCAATTTGAGTTTAACACTGTTTAGTTTTGATGCTATTGAGTAAGATGTGAGTTTATATGCAAACTGTATTAGTAAGTGAATGTTAATTTGTTAATAAGTAAAGGTTATAGAGCATTGAGAAATTTGATATATATATATATAAATAATAGAAACTAGTATAGAACGCACGGCAATTGAGATGCTCCAGTTTTCATTTGAGTTTACACTGTATTCTTTCTTTGCAGTTATGGGAACACAACCCCAACATCAATAAATGTGTTGCATCAAAAGAGGCATTGACTCTCTCGCATATGTGTAACATATTTTGGCGAGCCAAGCAGCCAGGAGAGGTAGAGCAGCGTGACGAAGACTACCTCTTCATACAGAGACGAACTTAATCATGGAAAACAGCCAACGTCTTCATGACGACGTGAGTGCCGTACTCTGGCAGTTAGACGAGGACCATCTGCAAGAGGTTTGTCGTTATCTGAAATGTGATGTGTCTTCAGGTAAGCCCAGACGGCTGCTCATTAACACTGTCGAAAACATGTTGGAAGAGATACAGGACAATGAAAGCGAAAGTGTGATCATACACCACTTCAAAGATTTACTCTCATTCATTAGTGAGGTGAGACGGGGCACCACTGATGTGGAGATAATGGGAGAGAAACCAACTCAAACAGGAGGGCTGGAAGAAAGGTACCTTAGCCGTTCACAGAGAGATGAGGACAGTTTCAGTAAGGCTGAAAAGGTGATAGAAAGTCACAAGCCATTTTCAAAGAGCTCAAAGAGAATTCAACCTCCTCAACAATTGACAGAAGTAACTCTAAGAAGAGAATTTAAGATCTGGGGACAGATAGGAGAAAGCGGTCAAAAAGAAAAATTGTCCTACCCCAGTCTAATTCGCCAGATGGAAGTGGGACTAGAGAAGGGCCACTCTGAGTCTGAAATAGTAGAGGCAGTGGTGAGAGCTGTCACCCCAGGCTTGCCTCTGAGAGATATGTTGGAGATTAAGCATGGTCTCACGCTCCAGTCATTACACACGATCTTAAAGGGCCACTACAAAGTGGACAGTACAACTGCTCTGTACCACCAGCTAATAAACATATCTCAAGAGCCCAGAGAGTCAGTTCAGAACTTCATCTTCAGGGCGATTGAATTGAAAGAAAAATTGTTATGGAAAGCTGAGGATGGTGACGATGACTGCTATAGCAGGGATATCATCCAACGTAAATTTCTGCGTTCAATTGAAACTGGTTTGACAGGTGACTCTTTGAAATTTCAAATACAGCCTTATCTCAGTAAAATCGGGATAACTGACGAGGAACTGATTGAAGTGGTGAATGAGGCTGCTAAACTGGAGGGTGAAAGACAAGAGAAACTGAAAAGACTCCACGCAGGTAAACCTCCCCGCATACATGAGTTTCATACAGAACCACGAAATGAGTACTCGGCTGCCCTGGCTGTCCAGTCAGCAAAAGAGCCTGGTATGGCAATGGCTATCAGAACGGTGAAAGGAAAGGAATCTAAAGAATGTCATAAGGTCAGTAAGGAGATTCCAGACACTCAAAAGCTCATGGAGGAGCTACGAGCTGAAATGAGACAGATGATTACCACCGCAATGGAAGCTAATAATAGGACATCGTCATTCCGGTATAGAGAAGAACGACAGCGAGGCTGTACGAAATGCAGAGAAGAGCAAGTAGGTGAGAACTGTCAACACTGCTACAAATGTGGACAAACAGGCCATTTCTCACGTGGATGCAGGGTACAAAACTCACAGTCGGGAAACGACCAAGGACTGCTGAGACGGGGCCATCAGTAGTCCTCCCTGAAGTGTCCCATTCCTTGTCACCTTCGTCTGCTGGGGACCACATACAATCATCTCAGTTAGCCATTTCAAAGATTCATGCACAGAATCCAACCTCAGTAAACACCACTACCAATCTCTGTACAGTGAAATATCTCCCACCTCAACATGAATCACAACTCATTAAACTGATTGGGAAGCGTTGCTTAGTGAACTGCCGCCTGAATGATCAGCCAGTGGAGGCGCTGTGGGATACGGGCGCACAAGCTAGCATCGTGAATGATGAATGGCGACGACAACACCTCCCAGATACTGTCATCCAGCCCCTGGAAGAGTTGTTGGGAGGGGCAATCTTGACTGGCCGGGCAGCGAACAACACGGAAATCCCATTCACTGGTTGGGTGGAAATTAATTTCCAGTTAGATGGAGGACCTTTCCCAGCACCATTGTTGAAAGTACCAGTGTTAGTATCCAGTGATCCAACGGTTGCAGAGGACCCAATTATTGGGTACAACGTTATCAAAGAGATAGTAAAAGGGATGGAAGACACGCCTGGGCATCAAGAGAAGAAAATTTTACATACCATGAGTTCTGCTTTCTCAATCACCCGCGGCGAGGCACACACACTGATGAAATTGATCCGGAGTAAGGACCAAGAGTTAACAGTAGGTGTGGTGAAAATTGGGAGAAAACAGGTGTACCTGCCAGTGAATCAAGTTACCACTGTAATGGTCCGTGCACATGTCGGCTCTCAGTATCAGGGCCAAGAACTTCTCTTCTCACCCAGTGAAGTAGGCACAGTGCCAGATCTAGTCTTGAGTGAAGCGGTAGTGAAAATTCCAGCGGGACGTATCAAATATATACCTATATCAATTGTCAATGCAGCAAAGTATAATGTCACCCTACAGAGAAACCACATCTTGGGCCACTTACTGCCTGTGAAGACAGTTTATCCTGTGGCAGTCCAGCACACTAGTCTTGAGACCCCAGTAGAGAGAGCCCGAAACGGTGAGTCACTCCCTGAAAAGATCACTGATAATTCCAGAGGTAAACCACCACTGTCAGCATGGGATCCCCCTGTGAATCTGGACCATCTTACAAAAGACCAGCAGGAAGCAGTGAGAAAAGTTTTGAGAGATGAGTGTCAAGCATTTGCCTATAACGATGATGATATTGGTTGCATCCCATCCTTGAAGATGCACATCACACTTCATGACACAAGGCCGGTGCAGAAAACATACATGTCTGTTCCAAAGTCCTTGCACAAGGAGGTCAAGGAGTATTTGCAAGACTTGTTAAATAAAGGTTGGGTGACTCCTTTTAGGTCGGCATATTCATCGCCAGTAGTCTGCGTGAGGAAAAAAGATGGTAGTCTTAGGCTATGCTGTGATTACCGCAAATTAAATCAGAAGTCAGTACCTGATCGCCACCCCATCCCTAAGATTCAAGATATGTTGGACGCATTGAGTGGAAGCACTTGGTTTTCTGTTTTGGATCAGGGGAAAGCATACCACCAGGGGTTCCTTGATGAAGAGAGCCAGCCGCTCTCTGCCTTCATAACACCATGGGGTTTGTACCAATGGACACGCATTCCATTTGGGTTGAGTTCAGCACCTGCTGAGTTCCAAAGAAGCATGGAAAGTTGCTTGTTAGGCCTGAGGGATACAATATGTCAACCCTACCTAGATGACAATTTAGTCCACAGCAGCAGTTTTGAAGATCATTTGGCTCATGTGCGGCTGGTGCTCCAGCGTTATAAAGAGCATGGTGTAAAGCTCACCCCGAAAAAATGTGAGCTCTTCAAACGCGAAGTGAGGTTCCTGGGGAAGATGGTGTCTGGTGAAGGTCATACGATGGACCCAGCTGAGATCGCGCCAGTGCAGGCCCTGAAAGGAAGAACACCATGCACAGTGGGTGACCTAAGGAAGATGTTAGGATTTCTGTCCTATTACCGTTCTTATATCCCCAATTTTTCACGTATTGCCCAGCCACTATACCAGTTATTAACAGTAAGAGAAAATGCTTCAAGTGAATCAGGAAGGAAGAGAAAACCCACCCAAAAGAGGAAAGAAGGTAATTTGGCATCACATACACCCATTGAGTGGACACAAGCCCATCAGGCGACACTTAACAACCTGATAGATAACCTTGCAAAGCCCCCAATCTTGGGTTTCCCAGATTTCACGCAACCCTTTGTGTTACACTGTGATGCATCCCAGGAAGGGTTGGGTGCAGTATTGTACCAACGTCAGAGTGGAAAGATGGTTGTGATAGCTTATGGGTCCAGAACACTGTGCCCCCGAGAAGAATTACCACATGCATTCTGGAAAGCTTGAGTTTCTGGCTTTGAAGTGGGCTGTGTGTGAGCGGTTCCGTCATTACTTGTACTATGCACCATCCTTTGTGGTCTATACTGACAACAATCCCCTTACTTATGTGCTCACCACCGCTAAACTGAATGCCACCGGGCACAGATGGGTTGCGCAGCTTGCCGACTTTAATTTCTCCATCAAATACCGGCCTGGCAAAAGTAATGCTGATGCAGACGGTCTGTCGCGCATGCCACTGGACATTGACAAGTTTATGGAGCAGTGCACAGAACACATGCAACCAGCAGTCCTTCAGGCTTCAGTGGAAGGAGTAATAGTGGAGTGTGAAAATCCATCGCAAGGGACTGGGTTGATTCACTTTGATGCTTTGAGTCTCATCAGAGAAAGCGACCAGAGTGACCTCGGTCCACCACTAACCCCAACCCAGATTTGAGAGGCTCAAGAGAACGACAGTATCCTTGGGAAAGTGCTGAAATTCAAGGAAAAGGGTCAGCGACCAAGCAGAGAGGCAGTGAAAGCGGAACATCCCGATGTGGCAATGCTGTTAAAACAATGGTTCAAACTCTGGGTGGGTGAAGATGGAGTACTGTACAGGAAAACCAAAAAGAGAGAACAGTTGCTCCTTCCAAAGTCTTACCACTCCCTGATTTTAACGGAACTGCACAAAAAGATGGGCCACCTGGGTGTGGAGAGGACCCTTTGTCTCATCCGAGAGCGATTTTACTGGCCAAGAATGCAGAAGGACGTGGAGCACTTTGTCACCAAGGTATGCAAGTGTCTGAAAAAGAAACAGCCAGTCAGACAAACACGAGCACCGCTAACCCTGATTCACACCACATACCCTTTTGAAATGGTCTCAATTGATTTCCTTCATTTAGAGACCTGCAAGCAAGGTTTCGAATACATTCTCGTGGTGATGGATCACTTCACTAGATTTGCACAGGCTTATGCAACCAAAGACAAATCTGCTAAGACTGTTGCCGAGAAGCTGTTCAATGACTTTGCGTTGAAGTTTGGTTTTCCCTGTAAAATCCATCACGACCTTGGCAAAGAATTCAACAACAAATTGCTGAGCAAATTAAAAGCACTCTGTGGAATCAGTGGATCACATACAACACCCTACCATCCTCAAGGCAATGGACAAGTAGAGCGATTCAATCGGACTCTGTTGTCCATGCTCCGCATCTTGCTGCAGATGAGGAGAAAGTGGACTGGAAGAATTCCCTGGCCAAAGTGGTCCATGCCTACAACTGCACCAGGAGTGAAGCAACCGGATTCTCTCCGTACTACTTGTTGTATGGAAGATCCCCTCGCTTACCAATTGATGTCCTCTTCAACCTAAAGAGAGATGAAGAGTATGGCTGTTATCAGGATTACGTGTCTCGTTGGAAAGAAAGGATGAGTGAGGCGTACCAAATTGTGGCAAAGACTGCTTCAAAAGTAGCCACGCGTGGGAAAGCTCATTATGATCAGAAGGTTCAGGGAAGAGATCTTCAGCCTGGTGACCGGGTCCTAATCCGTAACTTGACTCCTAGGGGAGGCCCGGGAAAGATACGGTCATACTGGGAAGATCAGGTACATGTGGTTAAGGAGAGGAAACATGCTGAAAGCCCAGTGTATGAGGTGACACCTGAAAGCGGGAAAGGTAAAAACCGAGTCATTCACAGAAATCTTCTCCTACCGTGTGACTTTCTGCCGCTGGAAAGGGAAAAATCTGATCGACTTCACGTGCAACACCCTCGAAAGATGCCTAAAGGAGATAGAATGAACAGAGAGAAAAAGAGACAGTGTCTAGTAAATTCTGAGAGTGAATCGGAAGAGGAGTATGTTCTTACCTGTCAGTGGCAAGAGAAGGATCGCACACCTCTCAATCCAAGAGCAACGCCTTTCAAGCCTCGAGATGGAACCCCTTACAGTGAAGAGGATTTGCCCCTTCAGAGCGAAGAGGATTTGCCCCTTCAAAATGGTTTGGTAAGAAAAGACTTGCCCCTTAACTGTGAGAAGAATGGCCACAGTTCAACTTATGACATAGACATTGACAGTGACAATGGTGCGTCAGAAAGTGAGCCTGAGACAGACTCTTCAAAAGTTCTGAGACTTTATCCAAAGAGACAGAGACAGAAACCTGTGGTATTCACTTATGATACTTTAGGCCAACCTACTTTGGTTCAAAGAGACTTCTCAGTTGACATAAAGCAGTCACCGGTCCATAATGATAATTTCTGGAGACCCTGGAGCATAATGGCAGGTTGTTAAAGACTCCTGTTGAGTAACTGTGGAATATGCTCTAAAGTTATATTTGAAATGTCAGAAGACATTTAGTTTTGTGGGGGAGAGTGTGACACTAGAATAAAGAGTAAAGCAGTAAAATAGAAGACCCCCCCCGACCCGTGATTTGAGATGCATGTTTTGTATGCAGTAGCGTTAATTATCTGAACCACTAGAGGGAGCTCTTGCCGAGGTCTGCTCAAGTGCGCAAAATACTAGAAAAATAGAAACTAGTATAGAACGCACGGCAATTGAGATGCTCCAGTTTTCATTTGAGTTTACACTGTATTTTTCTTTTGCAGGTAAGATTAATCCAGTGTATTATGAGTTGATAAGGTCCATGAACAGCTGTGATTGATATGCTGTTGTGTGATATGAGTTTTGAGTACAAAATAGTCATTTCAATATTCATGGGGATAGCGTGATCTGAAACAACGGTAGTGAAGTCTGTATTTACTCTGTACAAAACACAGATGGACATTGTGCACAGTACTGAAACGATGCTGTGAAAAGTAACTACTGTTTATTGCTTTTACATTAAGAGTTAATCGCGAGTAACGCGAGTTCAGTAACACACGTTCACTGAAGTTCACTGGTGTCCGCCATTTTGTGTAAAGTGTGTGCTGGGGTGGGGGAAGGGTTAAAGAAAACTCACACGAGGTGATATGCTCAATGATGAAACGTGAAACTGTCATGATTGATGTAGAGCATACATGTCAAGTGAAGAAGTATATATGTTCAATTTGAGTTTAACACTGTTTAGTTTTGATGCTATTGAGTAAGATGTGAGTTTATATGGTTTATATGCAAACTGTATTAGTAAGTGAATGTTAATTTGTTAATAAGTAAAGGTTATAGAGCATTGAGAAATTTGAGTTTGAAGAAAAACTAGAAATAATAGAAACTAGTATAGAACGCACGGCAATTGAGATGCTCCAGTTTTCATTTGAGTTTACACTGTATTCTTTCTTTGCAGTTATGGGAACACAACCCCAACATCAATAAATGTGTTGCATCAAAAGAGGCATTGACTCTCTCGCATATGTGTAACATAGGCTACTTTAGACATGTAATATCCGCGTTTATGCATGTCTGTAATGTGTGCTGTATGTGTGAAACTTTTAGGAATCTTATCCAAGATGTCGGCTACTCCATATTGATCAGTCGTATCTGACATGAAGGCTCTACGAATGAAACTGTGATCACACAAACACCATTAACTTCAGTGAATGAAAGGCAATGATCAGCAAAATGCACTCATGCAAATAACTTTATTCAACTGTTTCAATATGCATTGACACAGATTACTTTATTTGACTGTTGCCTTGATATAACATGACACTGAGAAAAAGCATAAAAGAAATGAATCAGACTTTACATCACTAATATTTACTGCTCATTTTTCTTTTTTTCATTCAAAGTCATTCAAAGGCTTCTCTTCTGATCTACCAGTGGTGATTATAAACACTCAAGGGTGATTAAAGAGTCTAGAAGAATAAAGAACGAGCCATGAATCATGGGACGAGAAATAATGAGGGCTTTAGATAAAGACATGAGAAGACAAAACGTGTCAAAAAGGAGCATGTATTTCCTGGGGGAAGTACTAATATGTACCTTTAAGGTACTGATACGCTCTCTTAAAGCACTGATGTGCACCTTTAAGGTACCGATACGCTCTCTTAAAGCACTGATGTGCACCTTTAAGGTACCGATACGCTCTCTTAAAGCGCCGATGTGCACCTTTAAGGTACCGACACGCTCTTAAAGCGCCGATGTGCACCTTTAAGGTACCGATACGCTCTCTTAAAGCGCCGATGTGCACCTTTAAGGTACCGATACGCTCTCTTAAAGCGCCGATGTGCACCTTTAAGGTACCGATACGCTCTCTTAAAGCGCCGATGTGCACCTTTAAGGTACCGATACGCTCTCTTAAAGCGCCGATGTGCACCTTTAAGGTACCGATACGCTCTCTTAAAGCGCCGATGTGAACCTTTAAGGTACCGATACGCTCTCTTAAAGCGCCGATGTGCACCTTTAAGGTACCGATACGCTCTCTTAAAGCGCCGATGTGCACCTTTAAGGTACCGATACGCTCTCTTAAAGTGCCGATGTGCACCTTTAAGGTACCGATACGCTCTCTTAAAGCGCCGATGTGCACCTTTAAGGTACCGATACGCTCTCTTAAAGCACCGATGTGCACCTTTTAAAGGGTACTGATACGCTCTCTTAAAGCACTGATGTGCACCATTTAGGGGTGAGTAAGGTACAAAGATGTACCTTTTCACTTTTGTACCTTAGGGTACCGCCCCAGTGACAGCACTGTACCTTTTTTTCTGAAAGTGTAGCTACTGTATACTGAACCAGAGGAACTGCCTCTCGCTCGCTCTGTCCTTCTGTCTGTAGAGGTTCTGGATAATAGACAGGGAGTAAGACTAGACTGCTCTCTGGATAAAAAGAACGTAATTTCACACATACTTTCTTTGTTCTGTCACTTTTCTCCTCAACATCACTCTTTTGATTCTGTTCTTCATTTAAGTAGCAAACCATCAATGAACATTATCATCCCTTACTTACCTTCATGCTCTTCTAAACCGGGACAGAGATTCTACTGACTATAAGTAAGTTTGCAAGTACATGTCAACTTATTCTACTATCCCTAACCTAACAATCTACTATTGACAGTCTACATTAATGAGAGTTAGTTATGTAGTTGCATAGTTACTTATAGTCACTAGAATCAGTGTTGCCAAGTCCGCGGTTACTTTAACACTATTGCCGCAAGCTGTTTTTCATGTCCGCGGGTTGAAGCGACCCCAATTATGTGATATTTAGCACCGGGAATGCAAATTTTAGCAGGGAACCCTGCTTTGTGTGAGAAACAGCCTGAAATTACAGTTACAATTAAAGCAAACACCATTGGTTCTCGTTTGGACCATTGGAGGTACAAGTGAGATGTGAGTTGTGGCAGAGTGGAAGAATTTCAATGCATAACAAATTATGGAGCGCTTTTATGATATTTTGGTGCTTTTTTGTCAGTTTTGGTGCTCAAAAGTCCACTGTATGGAAAAGAGCAGTGTGAACAATTTCTTAAAAAAAAAAAAAAGATGTTAGAAACGTGGCTTTCAAATGAAAGATTGGTATCAAAGAGCACACCCAGGTTCCTCACTGACGACGAGGACTTGACAGAGCAGCCATCGAGTGTTAGACAGTATTCTAGGTTACTACTTGTGGAGTTTTTTTGTCCAATAATTAAAAATAAAAAAAATTCTGAATTAAGTTGCAGGCAATTACTGGTCATCCAATGTTTTATATCAGCTATGCATTCCGTTAATCTTGTGAATTGGTAAGTTTCGTCAGGGCGTGAAGAAATATAGAGCTGAGTATCGTCAGCATAACAGTGAAAACTAATGCCATGCTTCCTAATAATATCTCCCAGTGGTAGCATGTACAGGGTGAAGAGCAACGGTCTTAGCACTGAGCCCTGTGGTACTCCATACTGAACTTGTGATCGGTGTGACATCTCTTCATTTACTGCTACAAACTGATAACGGTCAGATAAGTATGATTTAAGCCATGCCAATGCAGTTCCACTAATGCCAACATAATTTTTGAGTCTGTTCAAAAGAATGTTGTGGTCGATAGTATCGAATGCAGCGCTAAGATCGAGTAACATTAATAGAGAGATACAACCACGATTGGATGATAAGAGTAAATCATTTGTAACTCTGATGAGAGCAGTCTCAGTACTATGATACGGTCTAAATCCTGACTGGAAATCCTGTCTTTCTCTCCTTGCTAGTGAGGGACAGACAGCATTGAGTCAATTAATAGCGCACGTCTCTGGAAAAAAGGAGGGACTGAAGTTCCCTAGTGAGAAGACAATATGGCTGTACTGAGAGACGCACTCCCTCTGTGACTTCCTCAGACGGGAGTATGACAGCTGTGACCAAACTCCAGATAACAAGCCTTATTAGATGCTCACCGCCCCACCCCCATCAGCAGCACACACACACACACACACACACACACACACACACACACACACACACACACACACACACACACACACACACACACACACACACAGCCTCATCCACGCCCTTTCACAGCACATTCTATTTTTATACATATCTGCATTTAAAATGTTTACAGTAAAACTACATATCTACAAACACACATCAGCGTTTCAATGGTTCTGGTGTATTACAAAATGTAAAGACACATATTCAGCCGTATGACAGCATTATCTTCTCATTTATTTACCAGTCACGAAATGAAAACATTATCTTAAAAAAGAAATAAGCAATGCAATCAATAAACACCTTTTAAAGTCTTAAAAACTATAATACAATATTCTCAATATATGATTTTGTTATTTTGTACAAAATAAGAATACCTTGACAAAACAATGATTCTATTTCAAACACAGAAAGCATCATAAAATATCAGGACACAGACAAAGAACCAGAAAGATCAGTTTCATCGGCTGTTGTCATTTATTTATCGTTTGTTTAGGATCCTCGTGGAAGAGTTTCCTTCTATCATGTTGTAATGCAGGGATATAAACTACAGATATCAAGAGTCAACAGGATATGGTCTATGCTTGTGTGTTTAAAAAGAGGTACATATCAATTGACAACAACAATCAAATGAACAATAACAACAAAAATACAAACTGTATTAAAAATGTCCTGCTGCTTCAACACCCGAACAGCAGAATGGTGTTTAGAGATGGGGAGATGGAGTTAGATGCACATTTTTAATGGTGTAAAACTGATCTTTTGACCTACTGGAAAATCAATGACCCCATTTATTTTCCACCTTAAGAAAACAAGAGTTTGGGACTGAGAATGAGAATGAGTGATCATGGAAACCACACAATCTCATGGCTAGGTAAATATGTAGCACCCATGAGGATCTGATCACTAAAATTGAACCCTCAGATCAGCGAAACAATATGAACTCAGCAGTTCCCTTTGTTTCTGATGATCATATGTCTGATGACGACAATCATAAAATAATTCTGCATTTTGCCTCTTTCCAGTCCCAAGCTGCCCTTGTGTCTCAAGCATTGCTCCTTTCTGAGGGGCAGTTCGATGCAGTTAAAGTGCACAAGAGTAATGATTGAAGAAATGTTGGGTAATATACCTTAGATCAGGGGATCTCGAGATCCCGCTCCAGACTTGATCAAACTCACCTGCCTGTAACGATGTAGTAATCCCGAAGACCTTGATTAGCTTGTTCAGGTGTGTTTGATTAGGGTTGGAGCTAAACTCTGTAGGAAAGTGGATCTTGAGGCCCAGAGTTGAGATCCCCTGCATTATGCCGGGTTCAGACTACACGATTTTATCCCGATTTTGGCATTATGCGTTTGACTTAGGGTGTTGTGGGGATTCATAAACGACAATGGGCATTGAGACGCAAGAACTGATGCATCTGCCATGCCTCACGACAGTAATTCTAGCATGTTTAATTTTTTTCGGTCCCCCACAACAGGTTCGATCACATCTGTGACATTGACCAGTAGGAGCACAGAAGCTCTTCTGCACTCAGATTTCAAACATGCCGAAACGAAAGAGAGACGATAGTATTGGTGCAATGGAGAAAAGATTTGTGGCTTCTGCAACCCGGTGTGTAGGCTAAACTATATTTTACCTTTAGTTCGTTTTGGAGGATTCCATACTTCCATACCACTACTCTATCTTTTTGGGGCTTATCTGATGACAAGACATCCAGTGCGAAACACACCGCTTCAGTAGCCATTGTTTACGCTCACAACACCTGTCAGTCGATAGCTCCGCCATCTCAATGACATCACACACGACGTTAAAGACGGCAAGCCATAATTTGTCGGGAAGCAGAGTGTACACGACAAGAATTTAGGAGTTAAAATGACATAATCTGACACACTAGCTATGTTTGCATCCAAAGTTGCGAATTCAACTTATGCACTAAATTGGAGTCACTTCCTGATAAACTGGCGCTAAATATCTCTAAGTAGGAGAAGCCACTGTATATAATAATTTACTTGCGTCTCAGAGCACGCAGACGAAATACAATAAATGCATTTCTGAGGCGGAAGGGGAAAGCATGTCATGTTCTAGGGCTTGACTCATTTCAGATGCTGTGCAACGAGATCGGTCATCTGGTTAGTCCCATCGTCACATGATTTCCATCGTAGTTTATGCACATGTTTTCTTATCGGATAAAAAATGTATCCGACTCAAATGAGTGCGTACGTTTTTTTATGCACATTTTTTGAATTTATGCGCATCTTGGTGTTCCCATCCAGCTGTTTTTTATGCGATATCCCAAAATACAAATAGGTGGATGGAAACATAGATTATCATAACAGACAAAAATATTGTGTCTGAACCCGGCATTAGATTGTCATCATGGTTCAGTCAGCGATACTAAAGGAGGTTCACTCACAGCAAACTGGAACAAAGAGAAACTGTAAGGAACAGAGCAGTTTTCAATACATAGACACACAACATAGAACGACCACATAAATCCAAAGATGGTTTTCAAAAGAGAGCTTTCCATCTCGGTTTGATTTCAGTGTTTGCACAGTGTTTTCACCCTGAATTGTGGTGGAGTGTTGGGACCCCACTGCTGGCTGGCCTGTAGGTAGTTTCGTCTTAAAGGGAACCCCTGGTGTTAAGACTTGTATGGCTTAATATAACTTAAATGATGTCTCTTACTGAAATATGTAGTAGAAAACCCATGAAAGATCGTTTTATATATATTTTGGACAAAGGGGGCGCCATTTTGTTTAGGTGCGCAGTCGATGGCTTGAACAAAACTTAGACAATGCCACATTGTGCAGCTTTTGGCTGTGATTTTCAGTCAAAGGGCAACAGGAGAAGCGATGTAAGTCTTCACTGCTTTCCTAGTGACAAGAAGAGGAGAAAAAATGGGAAGAACAAAACAAAACTTCCTAAAGGCCCGTGTCTCTGTTCTCTCCACTTTAACCCTGACGACTTCAAGGCTTTTAGTCGACCACAGCTACTGAAAGAGCTTTCAGGTGGTGATGGATATAAGCGTAGGCTTAAAGAAATCGATTTTTTTCCCCACAGGAAGTCTCAACACCCCCGGATATCGAGTGAAATACGCATTGTGAAACGACAGAGGCAAGAAGCGCTAGATGCCATCCTGACAGGATGTAAACATGCCGACGCTTGTAGAGAACAGAGACACGAGTCTTTAGGAAGTTCAGTTTCTTCTTGTCGCTAGGAAAGCAGTGAAGACTTACATCTTTTCTCCTGTTGCCCTTTGACTGAAAATCACAGCCAAAAGCTGCACAATGTGGCATCATCTAAGTTTTGTTCGAGTTGTGTTGTGGTAAAAATAGCAGCAGTAGCGCCAGCCGCTCGCCGAGTGCAGCCGTTTGACGTCATCGACTGCGCACCTAAACAAAATGTTCAATATATATATAAAATGATGTGGATTTTTAAAATAACGTAAATCTTTCATGGGTTTTCCACTACATATTTCAGTAAGAGACATTGTTTAAGTTATATTAAGCCATACAGGTCTTAACACCAGGGGTTCCCTTTCAAAAGTATTCTGTGAGGATTCTGTGACGTTCACTCATCCAGGCACCCAGCTCTGTTTGCTGTGGCTCTGCTGTGTGCCCGTGAATCCAAATCCCATGCCCATTCCTTGTGCCAGTGAGGAATCAAAGTTGAAATCGATCTCTTCTCCCGAGTTCATAATGTCATGTAGAAGAATAGACTCCATGTCACAGTCCAGGCTGCTATAGAATACATCCATATCCAGGTCTGGTGGCAGCCGCTCGTGTGGGTGGAGCTGATCGGGGTGGTGGTTGTGGTAAGCTGTCCCCGTCCCTTGAGGCTGATGGTACAGTCCATATGCCATACTGTGCTGATGTGAATCGGAGTAAATATAGGCATGGGGTTGATGGTATGGAGCTGTAGTGAGATCGCAGGTGATGCCGGAAGGGTTTGGGGGAAGCATGGTGGCTGCTGGGAGATGAACGTTGACTGGGGGATTATATAGGTAAGGGGCTTTATGTATGTACGACTGCATGTGTCCATCATTGGACTGAGAGTGGACCATTGCAGGCCGAAGGTCCTGGCTCAAGCTTTGAATGATGTTGTGGCTGTGAAATGGCTTGGAAGACGGGTTAGCAGTAGGGTCATTATTGGGACCTCTGGATCCTGCACCAACCATCATGGAGTGGACCTCATTCTCTTTCCCAAGTATCATGTCCTTGACAAGGAACTGGGATCCTATGGTCAGCAAACTCTGGAGGGTGCTTGTGCCTTTGTAAGCTTGCATACTACTGGAGTTCTCCTCAATAGTCTGCATGGAGGAATGGTGCTGAAGCATGCCCACATCCGGCTGGCCGTAAACTGTCTCGCAGGTGGAGTCCTTGACGTCACTGGTGTAGTGGTAAGGAGGGTGTTTATGGCATGGGGATTGGTGGTGCTGGTAGCTGACTGTTGTTCTGAGATCTGTAGGGCAGTGGGATGTGGGTGAGTGGGCACTGGAGGGACTGGGGTAGAGGCGTGGAGATGCCGAGCAGGATATCCCCCCCTCTTCAGGATCCCCCTCTGCTAGGATGGGCGACAGGCGACCACTAAGAGTTGATGCCGAAGAGCTGCCGAGTGAATGCAGATCCGTCCAGGTCTCGAACTCCTCCCTAACCACCACCCCACCTGTTCCAGACTTCCCAGTGGGACTGCAATGCTCTGGAGAGCTACAGAACCCCATCAATGTCTCTTTTCCTTTCTCTGCTTTCCCATTCGCACTCTTACGGTTTCCTCTGCCTTTCCTCTTCACATACTTGGTGCCGTTGTCCATTGAGACAGCTCGACGGCGGGGAGACTTTCCCAGCTTCCCTCCATCAGGATTCAGCATCCACCAGGAACTCTTGCCAGTTCCCTCATTCTGCACACGGATGAAACGTGTGTGCAGGGATAAGTTGTGGCGGATGGAGTTCTAGAGAAAAAAGACGGGAGTTTTAGTATAATATAGTTACAACAGAAAAGTCTTGTCTCTCGAGGCCAGGAGAGTGAGGTTTACACATGGCCTCTGATACATTAACACAAATGGATCTGAAGCAGACAGACTTACTCGTCCACAAAATACTCACTCAGTAAAGAAGTATCAAGTATTGATCTCTCCACTATTATATATATGAATACCCTAAAAATATACTTTGTTCATTTTAAGTAAACTTAAGTTCAAGTGTATTTTCCAAGTATAGCCTACTTTATGTAGCAAGTATACTAAAATCAATATATTAGTAGGTAGTAGTAAGTAGTAAGTGAACAATTTCAATACTTCTTGTGACTTAATTGGCTCATTTTTTGTTTATCAAAATATACTTTTAAGGGTTCTTTAAAACATTCCCCACCAGCGTTTTTTGTTGTTGTTTTTTTTAAAGTTACCAGCTACCACCAATCCAGAAGGGATTCAGAGCGATGATCAAACACAGATGGAGTCGATTGAGTCCATCAACACCTCAAAGCTTCAGTCCTAGAGCTCATCCTGGGTCCACATCTCATTCAGTAACATTAGGCCGTTTTGATTTATATGCTGTTTAATGTTGATGATCACGTTATTTTACACATGCATCAGCTTATATATGATACCACTTGTTTCTGCTTCTTCTTCCTCTGTTTTGATCAGGAGATTCAGTACTCTTTCAGAAGATGCGTAATAGCGCCCTCTACTGTATAACAGTGGAAAGCCGGACATTTTCCTCAATGGCGGGGAAAGAGTTAAGTGTAACAGTTATATCTAGCCCACTGTTTAGATTAGGGAAGTACACTTTGACGTATTCTCCCAGCAAACTACAATTTTAATATTTTTTTTAATACTGCAAAAGTACTGTTAAAAAGTACGTTTTCTTTAAGTGAACTTAACACCATACTTGCAGTTTAGTATTTATATATTATTTTTGCACTTTATGGGGCAGATTTACTAAACAGGGCAAGTTAGCATGAGACTGCAATCCCATAAATTTTGGGGTTGAAAGAGAAACTCCTACAAATGCATGTTTGCGTAGTAAATCTGGTGTAGTCCCTCCTCAAACTCAACTGATGTTATTTGTGGAGACACTCAAAGACACAGAGCATTGTTTTCAAAGTATTTACACTATTCAGCAGAATTCATCTATGAATGGCATAAACATCAACATTGTTAAAAGCCAAACTTGTCTATTGTCTAACTAATGTTTGTGCTAAAGGAAAAGAGAGAAAAGGCTGGCTGCACTGGAAAGGCCATTGGAAAGTCATTAAAGCAGAGCTTCTGTTCATGATAGGTCTGCAGGTGGTTTGCAAAAATGTAATAGTAATGCCAATTGAATAAAACAATCTAAATAATATAGCTGCATGCAGCGATGACAGGCCCAAGTCTCAGTGCCAACACCACACCAGTGGCTTAAGAGAAACTGTGCAAGGTGGGCAATATGCATTTAAAGCGGGTAAATATAAAAGGGCTATGTCAAAGCCACATACGGCACATTTACTGCAGCAGCTGATGCAGCCATGACTGCAAAACACAATAGCCACATGAGATCATTTCAATTTAGATTAATTTTATGTCATAGGATATTATAGGTCACTTTCAAATGAGTGAGAAGTTATCATTTGCAGCTCAATGTATTTTTATATTTTTATTAACCTAATTATTGAACTAATTATATAAAACTGTTGTCAGTGCACTACAAATGAACTGGATCTACGCCTTTTGTTATTCAAATGGATAGAAAAAGAGAAGGCCTAAGAGATTTCTTAAAGAGGCAGAGTGAGATCAAAGGATAAGTTGGAGAATGTTTACCAGTTAGTTGAGACAGAAAATCCAACATTTGGAGAAAGTAGTCTTTGATCATGCCTAAATATATATCCAAATGCAATAGCTAATAAAAGTAATTCATTATGTCTTTACTCAACCCTGTTTAAAAATAGGCCTATGTTGTCATCTAGTGGTTATACTATGTATAACATTTGATTTTTCACAATTCACAATTTAGCATCTTCAATATATTGGCATCATGTTGAGAAAGTTTGCTGTGAATCATATGACGGCCATTGGAGAAGTACTAAAAAATCCAGAGCTTGGTTAAAAAAAATATCTGACTTCCTGTTAGTCGGAGCTAATGACTGTAAATTAGAAAGATGCTCGGCTCGATGAGATCAATATATGTACCGAGTTTGGTGACTGTAGGTAAAATTAACCCCCAACTTCAGACAAAAGGTGGCGCTATAGAGCCCCTCCTCCACGCCCATTTCTAAGGCTTTGCCCATGTCTACTGGCTGACTATTGTGTGTGTCGAGTTTTATGCAATTTGAGTCTCGAACACCCAAAAACACCCAAAAAGAACATTTAAAGTTTTATGTGTTGCCATGACAACAGTATTTAAGATATCAAGAATCCTTTCACAGGTGTACATCTGTGGTGTCTCTTGACATTATTCTGACAAAGACTGAACCAAATCGGGTTAAAATAAGAGGGCAATTTCAAAGCATTTTGAAAGTGACACACTTCCTGCTGCCAGTTGGTGGTGCTATGACTTTGACCCACAATAGCCACATTCATGTGATCGGCTTCCCACAGCGAACACACAGCTCAAGGTTCATCAAAATCAGTCAATGTTTGCAGAAGTTATAACACACTTCCTGTGTCTCTTTTTTTTTGCCATTAATTTGTTGCCTTGCCACGGCCAAACTGTATGAGATATCAAAAATGCGATCGGATGAATCCCCTAGAAGAAGTATATCAAATTCCAGAGCATTTGTTTTTCAAACAACCCATAATTGCTGGGCTGGTGTATGAATTAGAGCGCAAAAGTTGTTCGGCCCGATGAGATCTATAACTGTATGACGTTTGGTTGTGCTAAAGAGGCCCTCAAATACAACCATATAACAGGGTCCACTGCGGAGCCCCCCCACGACAACTTATGCCCGGCCCTGATGGCCGACGATTCCAACGTGTGTGCAAAGTTTCAAGAGGTTTTTGAGCATGTTAAGGGCCCCAAAAGTGCCTGAAAGTTCGAAATGTACCTAAGGTACATGTGCTTTTACAGACAAAAATTAAATGTAAATGTTTATATTTATTGAATGGTTAGAGCATAATCCCTGAATGGGTGCTTCAAGTAAAGAATTAGGTCTCAGAGGTTCATCTGACACAAGAGGTTTCTTAAGGTAACAATGCAAGGAGAGTATCCATGGAAACATGAAGAAAAGAAGAGAGACGGCATTCATCAGTGGAGGTTTTGGACGGACAAACAGGGATCCTTATTATGAAGCTACCGTAAAACAATTCTCAAATGTTCCTGTTCCAAACACATCTGGAAACTGGATAATTCTCATTGATATCAAAACAAACTCTCCTGGGTGTTGCATATAATTCTAGGCTAATCCTTTATACAGAAATGGGTGAATAACTCACTGCCAAGGCTTATTAGAGGTGCACTAATTTCTGACAATGACTGAGGATGTTTTGGATAATTAATAGTGGTTAACAGATCGTTCAATAATGAGATATATTGAATGTTCATTTAGACATCATGTGTGCAGCCCTGAGGTAAATCTAAGCGTCTCTCCAAGGCATTTTCTTGTAAACTTCCTCCCACCATCCAGTGGCTAAGATAACTGGCATTGACACTGTGTCTGGTCCTGTTAGACGAGAGACGAGAGGCTGTGTCAAAGGCTATACAGTCAACGTTTCCACTTTCTGCAGAGCAACTAAACACTTACAGAGGCTTTTAATTAACCACAGACTCCAGTCAGCTCATTGGACGCCCTCACAGCACAAATGAACACAGTACTTACTCTTTTGTGAAGTAAATGTTATATTTCAGAGCTCATTAATCACTGAAATTTTATTTTTTTCTCTACTGGCCATATTTTTACAGACTTTTAGTACAGGGTCCCTTATGAAAAACACTGCTCACATCAGTTCCATATTATTAGCTGGCCAATACTGGAATCATTTAAAGGGATAATTCACCCAAAAATGGAAAAATGTATTCTATGACTCAGACGAAATCTGAGTTATATTTAAAAATGTCCTGGCTCTTCCAAGCTTTATAATGGCATTGAATGGCTGTTTCTGTTTTGAAGTCCATAAAAATGCATCTATCCATCATAAAAGTGCATCCGTCCATCATAAAAGTGCATCTATCCATCATAAAAGTGCATCCATCCATCATAAAAGTGCATCCATCCATCATAAAAGTGCATCCGTCCATCATAAAAGTGCATCTATCATCATAAAAGTGTATCTGTCATCATAAAAGTGCATCCATCCATCATAAAAGTGCATCTATCATTATAAAAGTGCATCCATCCATCATAAAAGTGCATCCGTCCATCATAAAAGTGCATCCGTCCATCATAAAAGTGCATCCATCCATCATAAAAGTGCATCCATCCATCATAAAAGTCCATCTATCATCATAAAAGTGCATCCATCCATCATAAAAGTCCATCTATCATCATAAAAGTGCATCCATCCATCATAAAAGTGCATCCATCCATCATAAAAGTCCATCTATCATCATAAAAGTGCATCTATCCATCATAAAAGTGCATCCATCCATCATAAAAGTCCATCTATCATCATAAAAGTGCATCCATCCATCATAAAAGTGCATCCATCCATCATAAAAGCGCATCCATCCATCATAAAATTCCATCTATCATCATAAAAGTGCATCCATCCATCATAAAATTCCATCTATCATCATAAAAGTGCATCCATCCATCATAAAAGTCCATCTATCATCATAAAAGTGCATCCATCCATCATAAAAGTGCATCCATCCATCCATCATAAAAGTGCATCCATCCATCATAAAAGTCCATCTATCATCATAAAAGTGCATCTATCATCATAAAAGTGCATCCATCCATCATAAAAGTGCATCTATCATCATAAAAGTGCATCCATCCATCATAAAAGTGCATCTATCCATCATAAAAGTGCATCCATCCATCATAAAAGTGCATCTATCATCATAAAAGTGCATCCATCCATCATAAAAGTGCATCTGTCCATCATAAAAGTGCATCTATCATCATAAAAGTGCATCCATCATCATAAAAGTGCATCTATCATCATAAAAGTGCATCTATCATCATAAAAGTGCACCCATCCATCATAAAAGTGCATCCATCCATCATAAAAGTGCATCTATCATCATAAAAGTGCATCCATCCATCATAAAAGTGCATCTGTCCATCATAAAAGTGCATCTATCATCATAAAAGTGCATCCATCATCATAAAAGTGCATCCATCCATCATAAAAGTGCATCTATCATCATAAAAGTGCATCCATCCATCATAAAAGTGCATCCATCCATCATAAAAGTGCATCTATCATCATAAAAGTGCATCCATCCATCATAAAAGTGCATCCATCCATTATAAAAGTGCATCTATCATCATAAAAGTGCATCTATCATCATAAAAGTGCATCTATCCATCATAAAAGTGCATCCATCCATCATAAAAGTGCATCTATCCATCATAAAAGTGCATCCATCCATCATAAAAGTGCATCTATCCATCATAAAAGTGCATCCATCCATCATAAAAGTGCATCTATCATCATAAAAGTGCATCCATCCATTATAAAAGTGCATCTATCATCATAAAAGTGCATCTATCCATCATAAAAGTGCATCCATCCATTATAAAAGTGCATCTATCATCATAAAAGTGCATCTATCCATCATAAAAGTGCATCCATCCATTATAAAAGTGCATCTATCATCATAAAAGTGCATCTATCCATCATAAAAGTGCATCCGTCCATCATAAAAGTGCATCCATCATCATAAAAGTGCATCTATCCATCATAAAAGTGCATCTATCATCATAAAAGTGCATCCATCCATCATAAAAGTGCATCTATCCATCATAAAAGTGCATCTATCATCATAAAAGTGCACCCATCCATCATAAAAGTGCATCTATCCATCATAAAAGGCCTCCTGAAGCTAAGCCATGCGATTATGTGAGAAAAATATCCATATTTAAAACTTTATAAAGTAAAATAGCTAGCTTTCAACAGACGGCCGTATGCACTGATTTATGGCGAAAGAGTGACCCCTGACCTGATGCATGACATACTGACAAACGTGGAAGCGCTGAGGATAGAGCAAAACAAAACACCGGTCCTAAATTAGAGTCTAGAATGAGAGTTTTTAAACAGAAATGCCTTTTGATATGAGAAGAGGGGCTTGAGTTTGTTGCCCAGCACTATTTGTTTGAACCGCGAGAGGCGTCAAAGCTCATGATACTCCTACATCCTGCGTCATACATCGCATCAGGCCCGTCTGTCGGAAGCTAGTTATTTTAGTTTTTAGTTTTAAATATGGATATTTTTCTTACACAAACCCATCTCTTCGCTTCAGAAGGCCTTTATTAACCCCCGGAGCCATGTGGAGCACTTTTATGAATGAATGAATGAACCCTTTAGGGGAGACTCTGAGCAAAGTGGGTGGGATGGATCATCCAGTATCCTCAGAGCCAAATTGAGGGTATACTGATCTGTGAGGTTGGAGATGCTTTTAACATCGGATCCAGTAATTTTCCTGCCCATTTTAGTCACCTTGTCTAGCAAGCTCCTGTTCTGGACAGAGAGATGGTTCTTGACTGACTGTGACCCGCCCTCACATACTGTTGTCTGCCTGTTAAAAAGTCCTGATCCACTTCCCAAGAGTGAGGTTTACACCCATGTTCAACATGTGTGACTGGATGGTATTGAAAGCTGCAGAGACCGGATGCGTACATGAGAGGCAGGTGTTTCAAGGTGTTTGTAAATTCATTCAGGAGGGTTGGGACAGCATCTTTCCACACCCCTTTTCTCTCTATAAGCAAACTGTAATGTGTCCATGTAGCCTTGGGTTTGTGTTTTGAGACGATTTAAAATAATCCGCTCAAAACACTTCATAGCAGCAGAAGTGAGTGCCACTGGTCTAAAATCGTTCAGTCTAACTAGTTCGGGTTTCTTAGGATGTGGTAAAAAATTTTTCCATATCTTTGGGACTTTGTGTGTGTCGAGTGATTTCTGAAACAGACCTCTGAACACTGGGCTCAGTTGTTCTTTGCAGCTCTTTAGGATGGTGCCTTCCAGCCTTTCAGAGCCGGCAGCTTTCCGTATCCTTATACGGGAGAAGATCTGCCCCACTTCCTCACAGCTTATCCTGACTGATGCATAGATGCACTTTTATGATGCACTTTTATGATGATAGATGCATTATTATGATGGACAGATGCACTTTTATGATGGACAGATGCACTTTTATGATGGATAGATGCACTTTTATGGCCTTTTTAATATAACTGATTGTGTTCGTCTGAAAGAAGAATGTCATATACACCTATGACTTGAGGGGGAGTAAATCATGGGGTCATTTTCATTTTTGGGTGAACTAACCCTTTAAGTCAAGAACTTAAACATTGTCTACACATAAACATACTATCTGGTTAATAACTAAGAGGTGAGCGCTGCAGCTTCAGTTTTGTTGTGAGATTGTGTTGTCATTGAGAAAGCTGACATCTTTGGATTTCCTCCTTCCTCGCTGTGTTTAGTAGATTGCCATAGAGAGGACAGCTGGAGCTCCTGCCTCCAGTCTTGTTTGTGCTTAATTGCTGATGGATCTCTCTTTCTTTGCTCCAAGGAATGTGTCCCATAGGGCCAGATACTTTCACGCACCACCATGAGTACCATCCTGACTCCGTTTGCCACCCATCTGTCTGCTCCAGACACATCCATTGTGATGATCCCAGTCCTCTAAACCATTCCAGAAACACATGTGACTCAACTCTTCTCTTTTACTCAAAATGGCGCCGCCGTGTTTGGTCGCCGTTCAGGTCGCTCCGCGAAGACTGTGCTTTTATTTACTATTTTACTTTCTTTTACTCTCAGTTTTTACAAACTTATCATCTGCATTGATCTACTATGACAGCAAAACTCTTTTGGACATTGGTTACCTCTACACTGGATTGTTTCAGGACACTTTCACCGATACTCTGTGGCCATCTGAGATTCTTCGCAACGCCCTAGCCGAAATTGCTCAGTTGGGAGAGCGTTAGACTGAAGATCTAAAGGTCCCTGGTTCGATCCCGGGTTTCGGCAGAGGAACCATGTCTGCTCCCTTTTGACCTGTTTACATTTCACTGCCGGTTGTATATTCTGTATATAACTGTGTATGTGACAAATAAAACTCTTGAATCTCATGACTTCCTGTATAAATTAGACCAACTCAATGTATCTCTACTAAAGATACTACTACGCTCCGACTATCCATTGAGCAGGTAATCCACCTGAAGGGCACTGGTCTACTTCTCAAGTCTGGACTCTTAAGGGTTTGAGTAAAACTTCATGCAAAAAGTTTAAGTTTTGTCAACTAAAGCCTATTTCCTAGTCTTGTGTAGCTGGATCTTTAGACTGACGGCAGAAGGCCTGGACTCCATCACAGCTTTCATTGGCCAAGGACCGCCCAGAGACCGTTTGACTGCCATGCAAAGCAACCAATCACAGCTTGTTTAGTTCTGTGACATGTTTAGGGGCGTGAAAATGTAAAGTCAATGTACCTACAATAACAACTCTTGGATGTATTTTAAAGAGTCTATACAGTGACGTCTGACGCTGAGACTCCCTATTTCCAGGCTATTAATGGAAATAATTTAGATAAATATAAGATTAGTTTGTGCTTTTAAAAGGAAATAAAGAGTTCTGAGAACAATGAACACTTTGGGGTTGGCAGTGTTGGGGAGTAAAGGCCATTGACATCAGACGCAACTCCAGCATTCCAAAACACATGGACACTTCATCATCCAGTGAAGACGAGCTTTTCATTTTCTTTAAAAGACCGAACAGAAGGTTTTGGGCGTACCCAGTCTTAAGGAACAGAGAGTCTGAAGGGGAGTATGCTAATCTTGTACAGGAGCTCAAACGTTATCATGGCCGCTTCCGCACTTACTGTCGAATGAACAGTGGCACCGCATCCGACGAGACAAACCACACACTTCAGGAACCAGTCGATCCGGAGCAGCTGTTTCCAGTTGAGTCACAATGTAAACATTTCAGTGACGGAAACACATTCACTTTCCATAGTCGCGGACACAATTAGGTTTAGAAAAAATCAACAAGTTTTAACTCACCGTTACGCTACCGTTAGCCTACGGCGACTTGTACTCCCACAGGAGCTGTAATCTCGTGAGAGATGCGGTGCGGGGCAAAGGTCATTGTTGATTGAATAGCTATCTACTGGACATTTCCTCACCTTTGTTTCCTTGTATGTGATTGGTTGAAGCCTTTTCTGACGCTGTGAGAGTTTAAAAAGAATCGACATCGAAGTGAAAAAAATAAGCGTTGTTTTTTCACCGCAGCACATTCGCGTTTGACGTGGAAGCACTCATTACACAAACAGCTGATCAAAAAATAAAACCATAGAAAATTGCGTCCAGCGTGAAAGGACCCAAAGGAACATGCCAACTTCTTGGGACTTGAGCTTATTCACCGTATCCCCCAGAGTTAGATAAGTCTATACATCCCATTCTCATCTCCGTGAGTGCCATAACTCTAGCGCACCCACCCACCACTAGCCTAGCTTAGTACAAAGACTGAAGGTAAAGGGCTCCAGCTAGCCTACTGCTCAATAAGTGACACAATATGACGCCAACATTTTCCTATTTACATGTTGTGATGTGTATAGTTACATCGTGTACTAAGGCCGATGGAAAATGAAAAGATGTGATTTTCTAGACCGATATGGCTAGGAACTATTCTCTCATTCCTGCGTAATGATCAAGGAGCTGCTGCCGTCCCATGGGTGCAGAGCAAGCGGCTCCTCCCCCAGTTTCTCTTGAAGCCAATACGGAAGTGACTTAAACTGCAGTTCATCGACTGGCCACTAGAGACCGGCTCCAGAAGGGAGCGACTCTCATTGAGCTCCATGTTAAAATGCCCAACTTTACAGCAGAATAACACACGTTTACAGCCTGGGACAAACTGTGGTTTTGGTCTATACGGCTAATTTTGCCCTTCATGACGACAGTGAGGGGGTAATTTTACATTATATAAAGCCTTAAAGTTCTGCATAATTAAGGGCGTGGCCACTTTGAGTGACAGGTGGATAGCCATTTATCTACTGTCTCTTAGTCATCACGTCACCTCAGCTCCGCCCATGTCCCGCCTCTTTGCCCATTTTCTGTTATCCGGGCGTGACGCGCTGCCTAGATCGTCTCTACTTTACGCTCCAGAACCGCTCTTCAGAATCCTATGGGTGACGTCCCGGACACTACGTCCATATTTAGTTACAGTCTATGGTGCAGAGGCGCAGTGATATTACGCAGCGCCTGAAAATAGTCCCCAGCACACTTCTTGTGCAAGCAGGTTGTCACGCTGGTTATGTTGACGGACGTTAGCCTATCTTCAGGTGCTGTAATATCACTGTGCCGCTGCACCCATGGGACGGCAGCAGCTCCCTGATCATTACGCAGGAATGAGAGAACGGTCCCTAGCCATATCGGTCTACAAAAATCACATCTTTTCATTTTCCGTCGGTCTTAATACACAATGTAACTATACACATCACAACATCTAAATAGGAAAATGTTGGTGTTATTTTGTCACTTGAGCAGTAGGCTAGCTGGAGCCATTTACCTCCAGTCGTTGTGCTAAGCTAGGCTAGCAGTGGGTGTGTCAGACACAGTTATGGGATGCACGGAGATGAGAATGGGATGTATGGACTTATCTAACTCTGGGGTATATGGTGAATAAGCTAAAGTCCCAAAAAGTCGGCGTGTTCCTTTAACTAAGTAGTGACGCTACTAACCTTTTCAGTTTCCAGTAGCTAAGTACTTTTTTCCAGTGAGTAACGGTGTAGCGTGACCAAAAGCGCTTCTGTTTTGCGTTGACGAGCCTGTAATGCATTGAAGCAGCACAGCGTCTACTTATTAGATGATTAATATAAAGGTTACACTTTTGTAACATACTCAAACCAAAGATTAAAAACTTCTTTTAAATTGATTAATTGTCCTGCTTTATTGCACTCTGTACATCTTCTGTTTCTGATTTTATGATGACCTGTCATAGTTTTATAATGAACCTGAATGATCACTAACGTTGTGTTTTGTGTCATTGCTTTAGCGAAGCATCTGTCAATCAAACAGGAAACAAAATCATGATATAGATTAGTGCGCTTTAGGGCTGGCGCGATATCAGATATCTCTTACACCATGGTTATCGTGGCCATAAGAATTCACAGTAATGATATATCTACAGAAACCTTGAATAGAACAATGTTATCAGTCAAATTCATCTTTACTTGTTTATTTGGTGTTTTGCTTTCTTTTTTTAGCCAATGAATCACACCATTACATACAACAATTACAACAACTGAGACTCTGGCTTTCTCTGCTTAACCAGGAGAGAGAAAACTGTTCAGCAGCTTTAACAACACAACTAATACCGTAACCATGTCAACATGTCCATCTTGATGAGTGCTACCCTAGCAGACATGTCATATATCAGTCTGTACATGCCTTACGTGAACTTTACGCAGTGGAGAAAGACGACGCAGATCCGTGCATTAGTCGCTTCCCTGCTGTCTGTTTAATGTCAAACAACAAAAGACGAGGACATCACTCACTGCTCTTGATTAATAGCTTTTGTAAGTTTAATAAGGATTAATTTTTCATTTATACAGTAAAATATGCAATGTTATTTTACATTAGATCAATTTCTGGACCTGAAAACTAATGTTAGACCTACCTGAAAAGCACTGTTTATTTTATTAGCATCTTTGCTCGATTGTATTTATTTGTGCGGCTGCTTGTATTTCAATTATTTGTTCTTATTTTCTTTATTTTTATTTGATAGTAGTCCTTTTTTCCCTGAACATAAAAAATACTGAACCGTACCGAAACCATGAACCTAAAACCGAACCGTGAGCAATCTGAACCGCTACACCGCTAGTCATCACGTCACTTTAATTTTCATTTTTAACTTTAATTTACATGCTATTTGTTGATAATGAAGCATTAAAAATGGCATTGAAAAAGATATAAACCTACACTGTAAAACAAAAAAATCACTATTTTATGGATTTTTTGTAATTTTAAATTATGTTTAAAACTATGTCAAATTACAAACAATATCTGTAAATGAACAGCTTAACTGTTATTTTAAGGATTATATCATTAATGACAAATTACAGTAATTCTCTTTTTTATACAGGGACATTACTGTATTATTTATACAGTATTTTTTTCTCAGTTTTCTTAAATTACATACTAAAAGCTGCACATTAGCACCTTGTAAAAGGTTATCGCCCCAGCGACAGCTTACGTTATGTCTGAGAATACTGAGATACTGTAGCATTATATAAAGTGTCCCTCTGCTGCAGTGAAAGAGGTTAAGACTGTGAACCAAATGCACACAAAACTGCCACATAACATTTCTGAGTGGCATGTAAGCGTAATAATATGAGCAGAGGTGGAGGAGAACTGCGCTGATGGGGATAATGGAAGAGGTGGATGATTCTTGGCTGGCTGTGTGTTAATTGTCGTGAGCCGGCTGTGTTTCTCGCAGGAGCCGTGGGTGTGGGTGATAGTCAGCGTGGGTTAGGGAGATATAAATAGTGTCACCAGATTAGCCGAGCATCTGAGAAGCAGACAGGAGATCGGAAAATCCGGAATCCTGTGCCAGTTTGACTCCTGGGATCCCCCTGTCCACAGTCCACCCAAACCCGGCTCAAAACACCAGACGTCAGCAGGAAATCTCATCCACACGAGCAACAGCCCGCACTGCTCATCTTTGCGTGATCTCATTCCCAGAAATAAGAAATGGGCATCTAAAGAATGAACCCTTTCACTTGTCAAACAAGCAATTTCAGTTCTGAAGATTCATACATCTCTAAAGTTGTATATAGCCTTCATAAAAGTTTTTACATTTTAGATCTTGTGTTTATTGTGTCCATTCAAACATACAAAACTGCATGTGTTCATTTCACATGCACACACCGATCGGGCATAACATTATGACTGGTGAAGTGAATAACACTAATGATCTCTTCCTCACGGCTCCTGTTAGTGGGTGGGATATATTAGGCAGCAAGTGAACATTTTTTCCTCAAAGTTGATGTGTTAGAAGCAGGAAAAATGGGCAAGCGTAAGGATTTGAGCGAGTTTGACAAGGGCCAGATTGTGATGGCTAGACGACTGGGTCAGAGCATCTCCAAAACTGCAGCTCTTGTGGGGTGTTCCCGGTCTGCAGTGGTCAGGATCTATCAAAAGTGCTCCAAGGAAGGAACAGTGGAGAACCGGACACAGGGTCATGGGCGGCCAAGGCTCATTGATGCACGTGGGGAGCGAAGGCTGGCCCGTGTGGTCCGATCAAACAGACGAGCTACTGGAGCTCAAACTGCTCAAGAAGTTAATGCTGGTTCTGATAGAAAGCTGTCAGAATACACAGAGCATCTCAGTTTGTTGTGTATGGGGCAGTCATAATGTTATGCTTGATTGGTGTATGAATACCTACAAATACGAACAAGGTCCTCCTGTCCATTTGGACATCACCAGCTCTCATTTTAAGGTCAGACGTCCCATAAATAAATAAAGCTCAGACACTTAAGGCCAGATTCAGACTGTATGACTTGCCCCAGTCATGCTTTAATAACACACACACACACACACACACACACACACACACACACACACACACACAAGCTTGGCACACTGGGCACATCAACGACCAGTTGCTAAGGAGACCCATGGGAAAGGGAGGGTTCTTGTTGCCATAGCAGCCTTTTTTCCTCCCAGCCAGACTCCGATCCCTGTGGAAGTGGCATGGGTGAGTTTAGGGGGGAGGGGCCGGGATTCACTCACGCATGATGGAAGAAAGCAGAGGATACAGGTTGCTTGACTTGACTCGTACAAAAACTTGACCAGTAATACTAATGTCTCGGTTTACATGCAAACCAATAACCCTGCAATGCAAATACACAAGACTTTATTAATTAATCAGGTTATTTCCCTGGTAGTGACATCAAAACATAATTCTGATTCATATATTAATCTCTGATGTGGCATTTTGTCTGAACCGCTTCTAATTTGCTTGCACAAGATACGAACACATTTTTATAATTTCTCAGAGTTTGTGATATATATATCACTCGCTCTGTCTGCGCTTCAGTCCGCAGTAAATGTGATATGTTCTATTCACACTCAGCGCTAATAGTGATATATTCTATTCACACTCGGCGCTAATAGTGATATATTCTATTCACACTCAGCGCTAATAGTGATATATTCTATTCACACTCAGCGCTAATAGTGATATATTCTATTCACACTCAGCGCTAATAGTGATGTATTCTATTCACACTCAGCGCTAATAGTGATATATTCTATTCACACTCAGCGCTAATAGTGATATATTCTATTCACACTCAGCGCTAATAGTGATATATTCTATTCACACTCAGCGCTAATAGTGATATATTCTATTCACACTCAGCGCTAATAGTCTATGTATTCTATTCACATTCTCAGCGCTAATAGTGATATATTCTATTCACACTCAGCGCTAATAGTGATATATTCTATTCACACTCAGCGCTAATAGTGATATATTCTATTCACACTCAGCACTAATAGTGATATATTCTATTCACACTCAGCGCTAATAGTGATATATTCTATTCACACTCAGCGCTAATAGTGATATATTCTATTCACACTCAGCGCTAATAGTGATATATTCTATTCACACTCAGCACTAATAGTGATATATTCTATTCACACTCAGCGCTAATAGTGATATATTCTATTCACACTCAGCGCTAATAGTGATATATTCTATTCACACTCAGCGCTATTAGTGTGATATATTCTATTCACACTCAGCGCTAATAGTGATATATTCTATTCACACTCAGCGCTAATAGTGATATATTCTATTCACACTCAGCGCTAATAGTGATATATTCTATTCACACTCAGCGCTAATAGTGATGTATTCTATTCACACTCAGCACTAATAGTGATATATTCTATTCACACTCAGCGCTAATAGTGATATATTCTATTCACACTCAGCTAATAGTGATATATTCTATTCACACTCAGCGCTAATAGTGATATATTCTATTCACACTCAGCGCTATGATAGTGATACTATTCTATTCACACTCAGCGCTAATAGTGATATATTCTATTCACACTCAGCGCTAATAGTGATATATTCTATTCACACTCAGCGCTAATAGTGATATATTCTATTCACACTCAGCGCTAATAGTGATGTATTCTATTCACACTCGGCGCTAATAGTGATGTATTCTATTCACACTCGGCGCTAATAGTGATATATTCTATTCACTATTCACACTCAGCGCTAATAGTGATATATTCTATTCACACTCAGCGCTAATAGTGATATATTCTATTCACACTCAGCGCTAATAGTGATGTATTCTATTCTACACTCACGCTAATAGTGATTATTAGGAACACCATAGTGAATATTCTATTCACACTCAGCGCTAATAGTTCAGAACTGCCTTACATTCTATTTCTCGCTAATAGTGATGTATTCTATTCACACTCAGCGCTAAAAGCATTCTTTAGAAATGTCAGCGCCCATATTGATAGGATAGCATCTTGCAGTTAATGTGAGATCTTGTGGGATACACATCCAGGGCACTGCTAATAGCTATATTCTATTCACACTCAGCGCTAATAGTGATGCTATTCTATTCACACTCAGAGATAATAGTGATATATTCTATTCACACTCAGCGCTAATATTGAGTATTCATTGAACTCAGCGCTAATAGTGATATATTCTATTCACACCAGCGCTAAAGTGATGTATTCTATTCACACTCAGCGCATGGTGCATTATCCTGCTGGAAGTAGCACACTCAGCTAATAGTGATATATTCTGGTCACTAAAGTGATGTATTCTATTCACAGGCTAATAGTGACATGGTCTAAAAACACTCAGGTAGTGATGTATTCTATTTACAACAATGCACACTCAGCGCTAATAGTGGTATTCTATTCACACTCAGCGCTAAAAGTATTCTATTTACACTGCCGCTAATAGTGATGTATTCATCACACCCCACATTCCATTTACACCACCACCACCAGCCTGCATATTCTATTCACACTCAGCATAATAGTGATATATTCTATCACATTCTGTTAATAGTGAATATTCTATTCACACTCTACCATCTGAATATTCTATTCACACAGAAATCGAGACTCATTCACACTCAGCGCTAATAGTGATTTTCCAGTCTTCAACTGTCCAATTTACACTCAGCGCTAAAGTGATATATTCTATTTACACTCAGCGCTAATAGTGATATATTCTATTCACACTCAGCGCTAATAGTGATGTATTCCATTCACACTCAGGTTGTGATATATTCTGTGGCTTCACAAATGCTTAGTGATGCATACACTCTAATAGTGTTATATTCTACTCACGCTAGTAGTGTTATTTCTATTCACAAGCTGCTCTAGTGATATCAGCTATTGAATCAGTCGGCCCATATTCTATTCACACTCAGCATCAACAAGGCATATTCACACTCAGCGCCACAGATATATTCTATTCACACTCAGCGCTAATAGTGATATATTCTATTCACCCTCAGCGCTAATAGTTATATTCTAAACACCTAGAAATGATATATTCTATTCACACTCAGCGCTAAATCTAAAATCCCAGTGATATATTCTATTCACACTGAGCTAATAGTGAAATACTCAGACACTCCGCTAGTGGCATTCACACTCAACGCATGTGATATATTCTATTTACACTCAGCGCTAATAGTGATATATTCTATCACACAGCGCTAATAGTGGATATTCTAGGACATTGTCTAGTGATATATTCTATTCACACTCAGCGCTAATAGTGATATATTCTATTCACACTCAGCGCATGTGATATTCTATTACATAATTGCATTGATGAGATATTGATTCACAGGTGATGTATTCTATTCACACTCAGCCTTTAGGTGAGTGTATTCTATTCACACTCAGCGCTAATAGTGATATATTTACACTCTAATAGTGATATTTACACTCAGCGCTAATAGTGATGTATTCTATTCACACTCAGCGCTAATATCTATTCACACTCAGCGCTAATAGTGATATATTCTATCTTTCACACTCAGCGCTAATAGTGATATATTCTATTCACACTCAGCGCTATTAGTGATATATTCTATTCGCACTCAGCACTAATAGTGATATATTCTATTCACACTCAGCGCTAATAGTGATATATTCTATTCACACTCAGCGCTAATAGTGATGTATTCTATTCACACTCAGCACTAATAGTCAGCGAGTATATTCTATTTCACACTCACTCAGCGCTAATAGTGATATATTCTATTCACACTCAGCGCTAATAGTGATATATATTCACATATATTCTATTCACACTCAGCGCTAATAGTGATATATTCTATTCACACTCAGCGCTAATAGTGATGTATTCTATTCACACTCAGCGCTAATAGTGATATATTCTATTCACACTCAGCGCTAATAGTGATATATTCTATTCACACTCAGCGCTAATAGTGATATATTCTATTCACACTCAGCGCTAATAGTGATATATTCTATTCACACTCAGCGCTAATAGTGATATATTCTATTCACACTCAGCGCTATTAGTGATATATTCTATTCACACTCAGCGCTAATAGTGATATATTCTATTCACACTCAGCGCTAATAGTGATATATTCTATTCACACTCAGCGCTAATAGTGATATATTCTATTCACACTCAGCGCTAATAGTGATATATTCTATTCGCACTCAGCACTAATAGTGATATATTCTATTCACACTCAGCGCTAATAATAGTGATATATTCTATTCACACTCAGCGCTAATAGTGATATATTCTATTCACACTCAGCGCTATTAGTAGTGATATATTCTATTTCACACTCAGCGCTAATAGTGATATATTCTATTCACACTCAGCGCTAATAGTGATATATTCTATTCACACTCAGCGCTAATAGCGCTAATAGTGATATATTCTATTCACACTCAGCGCTAATAATAGTCAGCGCTAAATGTATTCTATTCACACTCAGCGCTAATAGTGATATATTCTATTCACACTCAGCGCTAATAGTGATATATTATTATTCACACTCAGCGCTAATAGTGATATATTCTATTCACACTCAGCGCTAATAGTGATATATTCTATTCACACTCTAAGCGCTATTAGTGATATATTCTATTCGCACTCAGCACTAATAGTGATATATTCTATTCACACTCAGCGCTAATAGTGATATATTCTATTCACACTCAGCGCTAATAGTGATATATTCTATTCATTCTATTCACACTCAGCGCTAATAGTGATGTATTCTATTCACACTCAGCGCTAATAGTGATGTATTCTATTCACACTCAGCGCTAATAGTGATATATTCTATTCACACTCAGCGCTAATAGTGATATATTCTATTCACACTCAGCGCTAATAGTGATATATTCTATTCACACTCAGCGCTAATAGTGATGTATTCTATTCACACTCACCTAATAGTGATATATCTATTCACACTCAGCGCTAATAGTGATATATTCTAATACTCAGCGCTAATAGTGATGTATTCTATTCACACTCAGCTAATAGTGATTAATTCACACTAGTGATATATTCTATTCACACTCAGCTAATAGTGATGTATTCTATTCACACTCAGCGCTAATAGTGATATATTCTATTCACACTCAGCGCTAATAGTGATATATTCTATTCACACTCAGCGCTAATAGTGATATATTCTATTCACACTCAGCGCTAATAGATGATCTATATTCTATTCACACTCAGCGCTAATAGTGATGTATTCTATTTCACACTCAGCGCTAATAGTTCACACTCAGCGCTAATAGTGATGTCATTCTATTCACACTCAGCGCTAATAGTCATATTTATTCACACTCAGCGCTAATAGTGATATATTCTCTATTTCACACTCAGCGCTAATAGTGATGTATTCTATTACACTCTGCTAATAGTGAAGTAGCCACTCAGAGAATAGTGATATATTCTATTCACACTCAGCGCTAATAGTGATGTATTCTATTCACACTCAGCTAATAGTGATGTATTCTATTTACACTCAGCGCCAATAGTGGTATTCTATTCTATTCACTAAAGTGGCCTATTCACACTCAGTGCTAATAGTGATGTATTCTATTCACACTCAGCGCTAATAGTGATATATTCTATTACACTCAGCCATAGTGATATATTCTATTCACACCAGCGCTAATAGTGATATATTCTATTCACACTCAGCGCTAATAGTGATATATTCTGTTCTCATTCTATTCACGCTCAGCGCTAATAGTGATATATTCTATTCACACTCAGCGCTAATAGTGATATATTCTATTCACACTCAGCGCTAATAGTGATATATTCTATTCACACTCAGCGCTAATAGTGATATATTCTATTCACACTGGCTAATAGTGATGTATTCTATTCACACTCAGCGCTAATAGTGATATATTCTATTTCAGCGCACACTCAGTGGAGAGTGATATATTCTATTCACACTCAGCGCTAATGCTGATGTATTCTATCCACACTCAGCGCTAATAGTGATGTATTCTATTCACACTCAGCGCTAATAGTGATATATTCTATTCACGGTCAGCGCTAATAGTGATATATTCTATTCACACTCAGCTGCTAGTGATATATTCTATTCACACTCAGCGCTAATAGTGATATATTCTATTCACACTCAGCATCAACAAGTGATATATTCTATTCACACAGGACACTCAGCGCTAATAGTGATATATTCTATTCACACTCAGCGCTAATAGTGATATGTCTATTCACACCCTAGAATCTATTCACACTCAGCGCTAATAGTGATATATTCTATTCACACTCAGCTAATAGTGATATATTCTATTCACATTAATAGTGATATATTCTATTCACACTCTAATAGTGCGCTGGCTAGTGATATATTCTATTCACACTCGCGCTAATAGCTTAATATATTCTATTCACACTCCGCTAATTCTGATGTATTCTATTCACACTCAGCGCTAATAGTGAGATATTCACACTCGCTAATAGTGATATATTCTACACACAGCGCTAATAGTGATGTATTCTATTCACACTCAGCGCTAATAGTGATATATTCTATGGTTGATTAGATAAGCCATTGATGAGATATTGCTAACAGGTGTATTCTATTACACTCAGCGCTAATAGTGATGTATTCTATTCACACTCAGCGCTAATAGTGATATATTCTATTTACACTCAGCGCTAATAGTGATGTATTCTATTCACACTCAGCGCTAAATCTATTCACACTCAGCGCTAATAGTGATATATTCTATTTACACTCAGCGCTAATAGTGATATATTCTATTCACACTCAGCGCTAATAGTGATATATTCTATTCACACTCAGCGCTAATAGTGATATATTCTATTCACACTCAGCGCTAATAGTGATATATTCTATTCACACTCAGCGCTAATAGTGATATATTCTATTTACACTCAGCGCTAATAGTGATGTATTCTATTCACACTCAGCGCTAATAGTGATATATTCTATTGATATACACTCAGCGCTAATAGTGATATATTCTATTCACACTCAGCGCTAATAGTGATATATTCTATTCACACTCAGCGCTAATAGTGATGTATTCTATTCACACTCAGCGCTAATAGTGATATATTCTATTCACACTCAGCGCTAATAGTGATGTATTCTATTCACACTCAGCGCTAATAGTGATATATTCTATTCACACTCAGCGCTAATAGTGATATATTCTATTCACACTCAGCGCTAATAGTGATATATTCTATTCACACTCAGCGCTAATAGTGATATATTCTATTCACACTCAGCGCTAATAGTGATATATTCTATTCACACTCAGCACTCAGCGCTAATAGTGATATATTATTATTCACACTCAGCGCTAATAGTGATATATTCTATTCACACTCAGCGCTAATAGTGATATATTCTATTCACACTCAGCGCTAATAGTGATATATTCTATTCACACTCAGCGCTAATAGTGATATATTCTATTCACACTCAGCATTCTAATAGTGATATATTCTATTCACACTCAGCACTAATAGTGATATATTCTATTCACACTCAGCGCTAATAGTGATATATTCTATTCACACTCAGCGCTAATAGTGATATATTCTATTCACACTCAGAGCTAATAGTGATATATTCTATTCGCACTCAGCGCTAATAGTGATATATTCTATTCGCACTCAGCGCTAATAGTGATATATTCTATTCGCACTCAGCGCTAATAGTGATGTATTCTATTCACACTCTGTGCTAATAGTGATGTATTTTATTTACACATGTAATAGTAATTACATGCTATTTATACTTTATTTTGACAGACACACACTATTTGCTCCTCAGTGTTGTTGTACATTAACAGGATGCAATAATAAACAGAGTAAGTGATTATATTTATTAAAATTATTAAATGGATGCCGCCGTAAAGGGACACTAAAAGCCCTCCCTACACCGACCCCTAACCCTACCCAATAAATACTCTTATTATTATTAAACATTTCATTAGGCACTTTATTTCCACTTTTACTTTCCATTGTTATTGAAAGTAAATGCCTTCGGAATCAGCCTCATATTTCAGAAAACTCTGAGCCGTAAACACTCCACGACACCGCACAGATAAAGCTATGAGTTATGAGTGACAACAGCAACACTGATCACTGTTCACATTAAATTAATTAAATGAGATGAAGATGTAGTTCCTTTCATTTGTACAATAATAACAAAAATGCATTATTATTATTATCTATGGAAGCTTGTTTCTGCCACGGAATAAAAAATCTTGTGAAGTTTATATCTCACAGTTGTGAGATAAAAAGATGCAATTACCTTTTTTATTGTTTATTCTGTGGCAGAAACAAGCCTCTATACAGTACACCGAGTAGAAAAATGACAGACGTCCATCCCCCTCACCAACTTCCCGAAACAAAAAAGCCCCCAATTAAGTCACTTTGAGTTGGAGTCTGATGGCAGACGCTTTCAGAGACGGAGAAGAGAAACAAATGAGATGCATTCATCTCTGAGACGCTGAAATATTAATGTGCACTTCAGCTCAGACTGCTGAGTCCGGTGTCTGCGGTGAAAGCTCTCAGCAGATCCAGCGTGAGTGTGTGTTTAACAGGACGAGACACACACACACACACACACACACACACACACACACACACACACACACACACACACACACACACACACACACACACACACACACACACAGGCTAACAAGCACTAACATCTACAGTTACACACTGCAATAAATAAATAAAAATAATGATAGTATTTCTAAAAATCGCAAT
>CM031958.1:1818552-1823552 GCA_018749465.1 Paracanthobrama guichenoti
GTCTTAGATAATGTTTCATAAAAGTCATAGTTTTAGAGATAACATCCTCAGATTTTAAATGAAGCATGAGCAGAATTGTGCCTTCAGCTTCATTAAGTTTCTACAACACAGACACATCATATGAGTAGTTCTGAGTCTTGAGCTTCAAACTCTCAAGTGTTGGCTTTCTAAATATATGTTGGTTACATGTCTATTCAGAATGACCTATGAGCCTTTTATTTTGGGTATTTCATTTATGTTATGGGTGTGGAGTAAGGGCTTAAACTATTTTCATAAGTTTAACATTACATTATCAGCTCGGAAAATACGCTGATTTGACTAGAAACACCAGAGACCGGAAATGTAAAGGGTCATTTCACAGTCGGGGGAGGAAAAAGGTGGACTGTATGACTTCTAATTGTAGAACGTTTTGACGCGTGATCACAGTTCACTTTAGTTTTATGGAAGCAATCAGAGTAAACATTTTATTAATGTTCAACAGAAGAAAGTCACACTGAACTATTCAAGCCAGAGATGAGATCGAGACAAGAGTGACTGACTGACGGAAAACAGTCTGAAAAAGGTTGAATCTACAAAAAGAGGCAGAACTTTGAGTGTCCAGATCAAAAAAAGAACAGCAGAGAAGTTCTGGGGAAAAAAAGATGGAACAAAGAGCTGCATGCCGGCAGAGATAAAGAGCATGCGGGGCTGTCTGCGGCTCCGAGCTCAGAGTTTACATGGATGGAATAGCAAACATCCAGCCTTCAGACTGACCTACTTTCATCAAACACAGATCCACTCAGGATGGCCACATCTCAGCCGCGTGTGCCCCAGTTACTCCTGTGGTTCTGTGGAGTCATTCCTGTGGCTCTGGATTCATGTGAGTGCTGGTTTATTCAACGCTCCTGATTGACTTTAGATGCTTGAGGATTCACAAGTGCTCCCGAAAGCCACAGAGATTTTACACCCACGTCTATGTCAAATCCTACACTCTAAGAAATGCTGCTGGGTGAAAAACAACCCAAGTTGGGTTGAAAATGGACAAACCCAGCGGTTGGGTTAAATATTTGCCCAACGTGCTGGGCAGTTTTGTTTAAAGGGGTGGTAAAACGCGATTTCACTTTTCTGACTTTAGCTAGTGTGTAGTGTCGCTGTTTGAGCATAAACAACATCTGCAGTTACAACGCTCAAAGTTTAAAGGGAGAGATTTGCTTTTACAGAAATCAGTGTGTAAGGACTACAGCAAACGGCCGGTAGGGACTACAGACATTCCTCCAGGGCTGCTGACATCACCAACCCCAATATTTACATAAACCCCTCCTCCGAGAATATGAAATAAGGGGGCGGGGCCATGTTTTACTGCTGTGGAGAAGAGTTGTTGTGGTGTAGTTAGTAGGCTGGAGTGCTGCCGCAATGCCGACGAAACGCTGTTATTTTCATCCGGATTGCAGGTCCACTTTGTTCAGCCTTCCTAGGGACGGGGGAGTTAGGGATCAACGGTTAAAATAATTATTTCCCAAATCTCGCTCTATGTGTTGCACATTTTACGGAGGAAAGCTCCCACAATCTTTGGATTCGCACAACGGCTTGTCCTGAAAGATGGAGCAGTTCCAACTTTAAAAACAGAAGCTGTTCATGGGACACAGCCTGTAAGTATGATTTATGTTTCGTCGATGTGTTGTCCTGTAACAGCTCTTATTGTTAATTGTACGTTGTAGCAAGGAAGTAAACAAATGACAACGCCGTTCGGCTCTGCAAACCAGTCTGTTAAACGCTCATTCATACTTAACGTTATCTGACAAACACCTAACGTTACAAACTTTTAAATCTCAACAGCGAACTGGGAATTAGTGTAAATGATTCTTTGATTAGAGCTTTTATGTATCGTTTATCTGCAGGCATGCTAAACCTGGTTCTGTGTTTGATTGGGCTACTGGAGTAAAGCCCATGTTTAGTGTTCGTTTTGGGTTAGTAGTTCTTGAGACAGATATTTGCCTATAATCGCTAGAATCAACATCGTTTCTAACACTACCACAGCACAGACTACCGGTAAAGGTAAGGGGCGGGACGTTTCCGAAAAACGTGCACTAGCGGTTAGCCAATCACAGCACACTGGGCCAGCTGACCAATCTGAGCCCATTGCGTATTTCTGAGGGACCGGCTTCATAGAACCCGGAAACCATCAGACCGGGACAGAGCAGTGTAGAATAAAGGTCAAATATATGAAAAATAATGTCATTTTTTTTTAAACGAAGCATGAACACATGTTACAGTGCACCCCACAAACACAGTCAAGCCTTCAAAAGAATGTGTTTTACCAGCCCTTTAATTATTGTTTAAAAATTACACTATAGCTGTAATGAACCCAAAAATAGGTTGGAAATTAAAAACCACACACATAATTAGAGGCAACAATAATAATCAAAAGGTGAACATTTATTAATAAGCAATTTCATAAATTAATTATTATTCATAAAACGTATTAATAAATAAGAATTTCCAACATACTTTGGCTTACTTTTAAGCAAGCAATACATTAATTTTTAAGCAATAGCTAATAAATAAATAATAGTATTAAATAAAACTACCCAGCAGATTGGGCAAATATTTAACCCAAACCATTAAAACAACCCAACCGCTGGATTAAAACAACCCATTCACTGGGTTAAAACAAACCAATCGCTGGGTTAAAATAACCCATTCTCTGGGTTAAAACAACCCATTCACTGGGTTAAAACAACCCATTCACTGGATTAAAACGACCCAATCGCTGGGTTAAAATAACCCATTCTCTGGGTTAAAATAACCCATTCTCTGGGTTAAAACAACCCAATCACTAGGTTAAAACAACCCATTCACTGGGTTAAAACAACCCATTCACTGGATTAAAACAACCCAATTGCTGGGTTAAAATAACCCATTCACGGGGTTAAAACAACCCATTCACTGGATTAAAACGACCCAATCACTGGGTTAAAATAACCCATTCTCTGGGTTAAAACAACCCATTCACTGGGTTAAAACAACCCATTCACTGGATTAAAACGACCCAATCGCTGGGTTAAAACAACCCATTCTCTGGGTAAAAACAACCCATTCACTGGGTTAAAATAACCCATTCTCTGGGTAAAAACAACCCATTCACTGGGTTAAAACAACCCATTCACTGGATTAAAACGACCCAATCGCTGGGTTAAAATGACCCATTCTCTGGGTTTAAATAACCCATTCTCTGGGTTAAAACAACCCAATCACTAGGTTAAAACAACCCATTCACTGGGTTAAAACAAACCATTCACTGGGTTAAAACAACCCATTCACTGGATTAAAACAACCCAATTGCTGGGTTAAAATAACCCATTCACGGGGTTAAAACAACCCATTCACTGGATTAAAATGACCCAATCGCTGGGTTAAAATAACCCATTCTCTGTGTTAAAACAACCCAACCACAGGGTTAAAACAACCCATTCACTGGGTTAAAACAACCCAACTTGGGTTTGTTTTTAACCCAGCATTTTTTAGTGTGCTCAATTTCCATAGAGGCTAATAGGGTCAGCACTCATCTGCATACGCTCCAGAGCTCGAGTCTTAAAGAGATAGTTCATCCAAAAATTACAATTTATGCACACCTCATGTCAGTCCAAACATGGTATTCTGTGGAACACATGAGAGGATATTTTGACAAACAGTCAGACACTCTATGTTCACGTGGACATCACAGAAATACTCAATACTCATCAAGTGTACCATTGGCCCGTATCAGCACTGCTTCCGTCATAATGAGGCTGGACCCTGGATAACCCGGCAGTGTGAAGTCTGTCAGCTGGCCAGCGGTGTGAGATACAGCCCGCCCCAGACATCCATCACCACAGACGGCTCATAACCGTGCCTCAGACTCTAAATCTGTGGGCAGTTCACTACGCTCTCCAAACACAACCACAGCTCTCACTTTTATATGCACCGGATATCGTGAACATCAGCACAGCAGTAACTGATGGAGTCGATGGGACATTTACAGCACCTCATGTCTGAAATCATGGAACGATGTCTGTGCAAGAGAAATAAACTACACTGTAAAACATGATATTTTTATAGAATACAGTGGAAACCTGTTAATATTAGTGGAACATTCACAGACGTCCCTGTGCAATACATACAATTTGATTATATTTTATTCCAGTTATTTAGTTTTTTTTCTCATTTTTGTTATCAGTAATGTACATTAGAGTGTTTTCAGTTACATTTAGTTCATGTGTGTGTGTGTCAGTGAGTGTGTGTGTCAGTGAGTGTGTGTGTGTCAGTGAATGTGTGTGTCAGTGAGTGTGTGTATGTGTCAGTGAATGTGTGTGTGTGTGTCAGTGAATGTGTGTGTGTGTGTGTGTGTGTCAGTGAATGTGTGTATGTGTCAGTGAGTGTGTGTGTGTGTCAGTGAATGTGTGCGTGTGTGTCAGTGAATGTGTGTGTGTCAGTGAATGTGTGTGTGTGTGTGTGTGTGTGTGTCAGTGGGTGTGTGTATGTGTGTGTGTGTGTGTCAGTGAGTGAGTGTGTGTTAGTGAATGTGTGTGTGTGTGTGTGTGTATGTCAGTGAGTATGTGTATGTGTCAGTGAATGTGTGTGTGTGTCAGTGAATGTGTGTGTGTCAGTGAGTGTGTGTGTGTGTGTCATTGAATGTGTGTGTGTGTGTGTGTGTGTGTCAGTGAGTGTGTGTATGTGTCAGTGAATGTGTGTGTGTGTGTGTGTGTCAGTGAATGTGTGTGTGTGTGTGTGTGTGTGTGTGTGTGTGTGTGTGTGTGTGTGTGTGTGTCAGTGAGTGTGTGTGTCAGTGAATGTGTGTATGTGTGTCAGTGAGTGTGTATGTGTGTCAGTGAGTGTGTGTGTGTCAGTGAGTGTGTGTGTGTCAGTGAATGTGTGTGTGTCAGTGAGTGTGTGTATGTGTCAGTGAATGTGTGTGTGTGTGTCAGTGAATGTGTGTGTGTGTGTCAGTGAATGTGTGTGTGTCAGTGAGAGTGTGTGTGTGT
>CM031958.1:1826052-1828552 GCA_018749465.1 Paracanthobrama guichenoti
AGCCCATGTATGCTCTATAGACTGTATTATTGGTGAATGGCTCTTGAACTGATGGAATCAGCTGGTTTTTGGAGTGCTACAGAAATCATATGTACGCTATTCAGCTGTTGGCTCTGTTTAATATAAAAATATTACCAATAAACATATTCTGTTGCTGTAGGAGTGACATTAACCTTGCTGTGTCTTCATACATCACACGTCTCATATTTCATATCAATCATGACCCTGCTGTCTTTTTGGTAAACATGTAAAAACAGTTCTTTGTTAAGGTGAAAATGATGACAACTGCAAAACCACAATTTCATTCAAATCATTTTACCACAACAAATATTGACAGGTTTTGTGATTATTTCCCTCTTTGAATAGATTATCATAATTTCGACAGTAATGATTCAGGCCAAGCACTGAAGGTAATCGTTGTTCTTCTGCTCTTGAGTCTATGGCAGCTCACAGAACCGCTTGCAGGAAAGAAATGAAATTTGGCACACAGAGAGGACAGTCCAAACATTCACCAGAGCAAATTTGGATTCTCTAACTCAATCCATCTAGCGCCACCACCTGTCCAAAGTTTGATTTACGTTTGTGCTAATAACTTTTGAACCATAAGGGCTAGAAACAAAATATGTTCCCTCTGATTCCTTCATTCGAGATGATTCGATTGCACAATATGACATCATGACATTTTTTAAATTTTGAATTCTCCGAAAATATTCAAACAAATTCAAAAAAATTTCCTAGGCCGTTGTTACAATTTTCATGAAAATTGAACCATATCATCTTCAGACCATGCCGACAAAAAGTTATGGATGTCAAGTCGATTGATCAAGACGTTCTCAACTAAAGTGACCATCAAAATGAACATGAGCTTACATCTCCGCAACGCTGAGATACGGCTACCTGCAGCGTTTGGAGGCAAAGTTGAGGCATGATGCCAAAATGACTGGAGGCTGAATCTCTGCAATGCTTTGGCATAATGACGCCACACTTTGCATGTGTCATTGTCGCCTCACTCTGACCACACCACATCAATTTCATAACTGCGCCACCTATTGGTCAAAAGTAAGAAAGCATTATTGTATTATTAGTTAGTATACAGGTGCTGGTCATATAATTAGATAAGCTCAAATTTTCTGAGATACTGAATTTGGGATTTTCCTTAGTTGTCAGTTATAATCATCAAAATTAAAAGAAATAAACATTTGAAATATATCAGTCTGTGTGTAATGAAAGAATATAATATACAAGTTTCACTTTTTGAATGGAATTAGTGAAATAAATCAACTTTTTGATGATATTTTAATTATATGACCAGCACCTGTATATGATTTTTCAGCCATTTTGCCTAAAATCATCTTAAAATGTCTTTAATGGCTCATTGTTGTAGTTGGTCTGACACCCCCAGCCATGTTGGCATGTCTTATTGTCTTCTTTGTGCTCGGCCCTGATAATAGATATATTTAATATTGTTATAATGCATTTTCAAAGTCTAAGAAGGTTTAAGACAAGGATAAACCCATAAAATCAATGTATTTAAATTAGTAAAAATAATAATTTATTTTTAAATAGTTTCTACGACCCTTTAATGTGACCCTCATATTACTAGAGAACAATTTGTCAATGTTTAATAAAAATCAGCTATTGGCACACATAAAATCCCAAATATATTCAGCAGCTTCAGTGTGAGGGTCCAGACCGTTTACTACACTTACACATTCATTTCTGTTGGGACAATGACTAGATGGAGCTTACTGCATCTGAACCAGTTTGGAATAATTCATCTTTGTTTTTTTGTTATGTTTTTGTAAGAAGTCTCTTATGGCTCCTGAAAATATAGTTTTGCCATCACAGGAATAAATTGCATTTAAAAGTATATATTCAAAAAGAAAACTATTTTAAATTGTAATCATATTTCACAATATTATCGTTTTGACTGTATATTTGATCCGATAGATGCAGAGCAGAAGAGATTCTTCTTTATTCCAAAGTTTGGACCGGTAGTGCAATAACAGCTGAAATTTGACGCTGATAAATATCATCAAACACAGAGAAGCTGAAATGCTGGAAGTGCACCGTTCTGCTGGAGTGATTTTCTGACAATTACATATCTTAGATTGTGCTTTTGTCAGATGCTTTTATCCAAAGGCGCACATTTTATCTTTTCACACTTTTCCGGGGAATTGAAGCCGTGACCTTGGTGTGGCTCCTGCCATGCTCTTCTGTTCGAGCTACAGGAGTCGTACTTATTTGACAGAAAACACCCACACAGTGTGTTCCTTCATTCTGCTGCACAGATTCAGTTCTTCTCGAGCAGAGCTTCATCTAGTGTTCTATGTGTTGTGATGTACACACATCTGGAAGGGCACACTTACTGATCTCTGAAACATCTCTGGATTAGGCACGATTTTACAACCAGTACTGATCTAATGTAATCAGATTATCTCAAGTAACACATAATTAAGACAAGTAACATCAGTAATGTAATCAGATTACTTAAAGTAAC
>CM031958.1:1843552-1889170 GCA_018749465.1 Paracanthobrama guichenoti
ACACAAGGAAGAAATTATAATAGAAATAGGATATAAAAAAAGTACTCTCTCTATATATATATATATATATATGTCTATATCTGTAGAATTATAAATAATCAAGTCAAGAGAAAAAAGGTAACAAATAAGGATAAAGTGGAATAAAATAATTGAAGTAGACTTTGCAGTGAGTAAACTGTAGACTTATAAATATGTGGTTAACAAATGTATAAAGAGTATAATGTGCAAACAGGTTTATGACAGGTTGTTACACAGTAACAACGAGAACAGAAAGTGCAGTGCAATGTCAGTGTATCGATGTTTATCCTGAAGTGAAGTCACGTGATGTTAAGTGACTGAGTTCAGGAGTCTGATGGCCTGGGGAAGAAGCTCCTCCTGAGTCTCTCAGTTTTGGCCATCAGGCTTCGGAAGCGCTTACCAGATGGCAGCAGCGTGAAATGAGGGTTTGCAGGGTGATTAGAGTCCTTGATGATCTTAGTAGCTCTGCCTTTGCAGCGTTTGGTGTAGACGCGTCCTGCAGAGACGGAGAGCTGACCCTGAGATACGCTCGGATAAGCGCACTACTCTTTGCAGGGCTTTGCGGTCATGACTGGTGCTGTTCCCATACCACGCTGTGATGCACTGAGTTAAAACACTTTCTATCGCCCCTAAATAGAAAGTTTTCAGGATAGCTGGTGAAACCCTGAATTTCCTCAGCTGGCGCAGGTGGTACAGTCTTTGCCTGGCTTTTTTTTCACCTGTGTCTGAATGTGAGCAGTCCAGGTCAGGTCCTCGGAGATGTTTACTCCCAGGTACTTGAAGCTGCTCACTCTCTCTACTGGTGACCCGCTGATCATGAGGGGGAGTATGTCCGTTGCTGTCTCTTCCTGAAGTCCACAATCATTTCTTTGGTCTTGCCAACATTCAGAGAGAGACAGTTGTCCTGGCACCATGATGTTAGATGCTCCACCTCGTCCAAGTATGCCGTCTCATTGTTGTTGGAAATGAGGCCCAGGACAACAGTATCATCAGCAAATTTGATGATAGAGGTGGAGCTGTGTGTGGACAAACAGTCATGCATGTAGAGAGAGTAGAGCAGGGGGCTCAGGACACAGCCCTGTGGAGCTCCCACACTCAGGGTGATGGAGGTGGAGGTGGACTGGCCTATTCTCACCACCTGAGGCCTGCCAGTGAGGAAGTCCTCAATCCAGTGGCAGAGAGAAGGATTCAGGCCGAGATCCAGGAGTTTGGAGGTTAGCTTGGTGGGAACTATGGTGTTAAAGGCTGAGCTATAGTCAATAAATAGCAGTCTTACGTAGTTCCCACTTTTGCTGTCGATGTGAGTGAGGAGGAGTGGAGGACATGAGAGATGGCATCTTCAGTCGATCTATTGGGACGATAGGCAAACTGAAGAGGGTCCAAAGTGTCAGGAATGAAGGCGCAAATGGTGTTTTTAATGAGTCTCTCAAAGATCTTCATGACTATAGACGTGAGAGCCACTGGACGATAGTCATTTAGGCAAGAGGGTTTACTGTTCTTAGGGACAGGGATGATGGTGGATTTTTGAAGGAGGTGGGGACCACAGATGTAGCGAGGACTCATTAAAGATAGATGTAAACAACCCGGCGAGCTGATCAGCACAGGACCGCAGAACACGACCTGAAATACCATCCGGCCCGGCAGCTTTCCTGACGTCCACACGCTTGAGTGCTCTCCGAACTTCATCCTCCGAGACAGAGATCACGTGATTGTTGCTGCTCTGAGTAATTTCCTCTAACGCGCCACTTGGCGGAGTCGCATTGCCGCGGTTACAGTCAAAGCGAGCATAGAAAGAGTTTAACTCGTTCACGAGCAACGGATCAGCGTTCACCTCTGCAGAGGATTTAGATCCAAAGGAGCAGATGGACCTCAGACCTTGCCACATGCGCCGCGAGTGGACCGTCGCGAATCGGACCGTCGGATTCCTTCAAAGACTTTTCCGTATGATCCACGGCCCAGCAGTCTCGAACATACATAATACTTCAAGATGTCACCTGTTAACAAAACAAAGACATGGTCAATTTACAGTATAAAATGCATAGAAGTGCCTCGTAGAGCATCTTCGGGCCAGAGGGTGCCCCGTCTCTGAGTCAGGAGGTCCTTCCTCAGAGGAATGGGCCAAGGAGGTGCTGTCGCGAGGAGCGCTAGTTCCGGGAACCAAGTCCTGTTGGTCCAGTACGGAGCGACCAACAGGACCTGCTCCTCGTCCTCCCTGACCTTGCACAGTGTCTGTGCGAGAAGGCTCACTGGAGGAAACACATACTTGCGTAGGCCCTGGGGCCAGTTTTGTGCCAGAGCATCCGAGCCGAGGGTCCCCTCAGTCAGGGACTAGAACAACTGGCAGTGGGTCGTGTCTAGGGCGGCAAACATTTCTACCTGTGCGGTCCCCAAGCGACTCCAAATCAGCTGGACCACCTGGGGATGGAGTGTGGCGTATGGACGGTGCTCATAAATGATCAACGGACCAATACTTTGATTAGTTGTAATGACTCAAACAAGACCGGCGCCGTGAAGTCTACAGACTGACAGGTTAACGGTGCTAAAAGGACACAAACCATGCCTCGTGCAGCTCACCGTCATAAACAGCCCCTCCCTCACACATACCAAAGGACATCCGATCAGATTATATGACTTTTAACTTAGTTATTCTTCATTTTAGGTGTGCTGTTCCCTGTATGTATGCATGCTTTTTGTTATAACCACTTTAGATGTGTTTTGACAGGTTAGAAACTTATAGCCAGCGAATGCTTAAGGAAGAATGACGTCAATCCTCGCCATTCCTTTAACTCTTAAGTTAAACTCCCCATGCTTGGTCTCGAAATCTTTGTCTCGCAATTTGTTGGCCAGCTAGGTGCGTTGTGTGGTACTACGATGCATCAAACTCTTTCTTTCATACCAAAACCCCCAAGTCTGCTTATCTAAAGAGAGCCATAAAACATGTTAATGAGGCGAGACCCAAGACAAAGGGAGATTTCCCGCTTCTGAGTTCCTTCGCTCTGATTGGCTGTTCCGACAAAAGAGGCGTGCCCCGCCACGGCCCTTTAAGACGGGCTACAGACGCTTCTCCTCTCTTGTCTTCTCTCTTCGTTTTGCTTCCTGTTGCCACCTCTTTTGGCTTTCCTCTTCCTCTTCGTCATCTTCCAACGGATCTCATCACACAAAGGAACCAAAGTTGAATTTCCCGCGGACTCCAAGGAACCACCCGGCAAGACTGAAACACGGACCGGATTGCGGAATTCCCCTAAACGCACGCACTCACGACCAAAGAAACATATGCAAGTATCCCTTAAGCTGTCGTTATAAAGTCTTGAGCTTATACCAATAAGTTGGACTGATTTCTTGCTGGTGCTCAATAGTTGTGTCGATAGTATTACCGTTGCCTTGTCTCGCTCTCTCTCTCTCTCTCTCTCTCTCTCTCTCTCTCTCTCTCTCTCTCTCTCTCGCTCTCTCTCTCTCACACACTCTCTCCCTCTCTCTCCTTCCGTCTTTCAGTTAATTTGTGTATGTTTGTTTATTGTTTGTTGATTTTATTAAAATATATATATTCACACGTGATTGCGCTTGGTTTGCTCATACATAGGTCACTTTTACGGTGAACCGACCCTGTTAGAAATTAAAAGAAAGATACTTCTCCTGGCCAGAGAAACGTGTTTAAGAGTTATTAAAAGGGAGACAGTTGGTGGACAATTATCTGTCCTTTGAACTCAATTCTAGAATCAAAGAAATTTCTAAAAGTTGAATCAAGCCCTAGATATTAATAATTGTTTTAATCCGTTTTAATCAATTGTTAATATCAAAATTCCCCTCTGTGCCAATTTATGCATATTTGATCGTAACACGATTAAACGCATGCATAAATCCCGCACCATTTCCCCTGGGGCTCGATATTCGCTACAGGAGTCTCCACTCTCCCGGGAACACTGGCTGTCGTGAGAGCTCGTCGGCTGCACGATTGAGCAGGCCCGGAATATGAATGGCATGAAGCGACCTCAGATGCTTCTGACTCCATAGGAGGAGATGGCGGGCGAGTTGTGACATGCGACGGGAGCGTAGACCACCCTGTTTGTTGATGTACGCAACGGCCGTAGTGTTGTCCGTATGGACCAGAACGTGCTTGCCTCTGAGCTGCGTTTTTGAAGCGGCTGAGTGCAAGACGAACTGCTAACAACTCCAGGCAATTGATATGCCATTGCAGTTGGGGCCCCGTCCACAGATCCGATACTGCAAGCCCGTTGTACGTGGCATCCCAGCCGGTGGATGAGGCATCCGTGGAGACAACAGCATGCCTGGACACTTGTTCTAGAGGCACTCCTGTCCATAGAAATGAAGGGTCCAACCACGAGGGTTCCGCTGTGCCACGCCCATCTCAAGACTCGTGTAGCCAGCGTTGAAGCGGTCTCATATGAAGCAATCCCAAAGGCGTTACTGCGGCTGCGGATGCCATATGCCCCAGGAGCCTCTGAAAATGTTTCAGTGGTACCGCTATCCTGCATTTGAACGAATTCACGCAGTTCAACACCGACTGGACGCACTCCTCAGTGAGGCGTGCTGTCCGGGCGACCGAGTCTATCTCCATCCCGAGAAAAACTCAAAATATCATAATTTTAAGAGACACTTAATGACCTTTGGTCCTTCAAAAGTACAATATTGCGTCACAGTGCGCTGCCAATGCTCAATATTGCTGTTTGGTACAATATTGTGTCACATGACACATCAAAACGCATTATGGTCCAAAATGGTCACTGATGTTTGTTATCGAGGAATGACATTAGAGAAATCACAATCTGGAGACAAAAATCTCTCTGTCATAAAAATGTAAATAAGCTTAGTATTATCACTATATTTGTAGGTATCATTGAAAACAATCAGATTTGAAACATTTTTCAAATGAAATATTGATCACAAGAAATATTTTTGTATTCGTATTTTAACCCGTTATGACATTTTGGGACTTTTGAACTCAATAGTTCGGTAAAGATTAATTATTTATAATGAATCCTCACATGAGAAATTAAGAGGGGGAAGTAGAGTCGTTTAATGTAGTCTATTTAAAAATTTATATATTTTTAATATTATGAATGGACACCAGAATATAGGGCATGCATAACACACAGTAGATTATAAACATGTTATTGCTCTCATTTACATGTAGGCCTAGGTTATAATTATAGCAAGAGATCAATCCCTTACGAAAATGAACCATGGTTTTACTACTCTAACCATAGTTTAACCATGGTATTTGTGGTAAAACTGTGGTTATATAAATGGTAATCAATTAGCCAAAAAGCCATGGTTATTTTTCGTAAGATGCACTTTTATGATGGATGGATGCACTTTTATGATGGATGGATGCACTTTTATGATGATAGATGCACTTTTATAATGGATAGATGCACTTGCACTTTTATGATGATAGATGCACTTTTATGATGGATAGATGCACTTTTATGATGGATAGATGCACTTTTATGATGGATGGATGCACTTTTATGATGATAGATGCACTTTTATGATGGATAGATGCACTTTTATGATGATAGATGCACTTTTATGATGGATGGATGGATGCACTTTTATGATGATAGATGCACTTTTATGATGAATAGATGCACTTTTATGATGGACGGATGCACTTTTATGATGATAGATGCACTTTTATGATGGACGGATGCACTTTTATGATGATAGATGCACTTTTATGATGATAGATGCACTTTTATGATGGACAGATGCACTTTTATGATGGACGGATGCACTTTTATGATGATAGATGCACTTTTATGATGGATGGATGCACTTTTATGATGGATGGATGCACTTTTATGATGATAGATGCACTTTTATGATGGATGGATGCACTTTTATGATGATAGATGCACTTTTATGATGATAGATGCACTTTTATGATGGACGGATGCACTTTTATGATAGATGCACTTTTATGATGGATGGATGCACTTTTATGATGATAGATGCACTTTTATGATGCATAGATGGGGGGAGTAAATTATGGGGTAAATTTAATTTTTGAGTGAACTATCCCTTTAAATGCTCTCATTTAAACTAACGAAATTAGGTAAATGCAACATTTAACCATGCTTTGATCGCATTTACTGATGTTTTTCGTCAGCACAGGCATTTTGTCTCCTCTCAGTTGTAATGTTATGGCTGTTAAAGCGGCGAATAAACGCTCTCTCTTCAGCAAGTTCAACTGAATTAACTGAAAGCACAGCGAAATGAAACCGTACTGCAGCATTCATCCATGTTAAAATTATATTCGTCGAGATGTTTGACCTTGTTCATGATTGTCTCAATATGGCGGACCGCGGGAAAAAGCTTCGCACCTGAAACACAAACCTTAAAGTTAAACACACATTTCTTTACTAACTGTAACGGACTCTGCCACACCCCGCGCACCAGACTCCTTCACTCCGCCTACTCATTCCATGTCACCTGAATACTGAGCACCTGCAATCAATCTCACCCTCACTATTTAACCAGCACTCACCTCGCTCACTGTGTCTGGTCTCGTCTTTACTACCCGGACTCTACCTGCACTACCAAGCGACCTAAGAACTCTCTCTCTCTCTCTCTCTCTGAGTATTTCCTGGACTTCTCTTCCAAGCATTCCCTGAATTCTCCAAACCCTCTCAGAGTCTTCGCCAGCCAGCTTTCAACCATACCGCTATCAGTTAAGATTGCCATTGCCATTACCTTCACTGCCTTGCATCCGCTACTGTCTTTGTGTTCTGCCAAAATAAATCCTGTTCAATCTAACGTCTGTGTTTGAGTCTTCCCTGATGACAGAAGACCAGACCCACCGGCAGGCCGAAGCAGGAGCAGCTGAGCACCTGTCACCTGATTCCAACACAATCACCGAGTTAACCCACACACTCCAACTAGCGCTACGCCTCTGCAGAACTCACCCTCAGGATCGGATGTTTACATCAGGAGCTCATCTCATTTCTGGTGCTGGAGGGATCCACAGCCGACATCGTCCTGGGACACCCGTGGCTAACCATTCACTCTCCGAGCATCTGTTGGAAGTCTGGGGAGGTATTGAAATGGAGTCTTACTAACTGTCTCTTCTCTATTCAGAAAATCCCACCACGGAAAATCAAGTTCAAGTCTCCGTCCCGAGTCCCCCTTGCCTCCACCACTGTTGAAAGCCCTCCCTCCGCCATAGCCACCACCCTTCCTGAACAGTACCGGGCGTTCCAGGACGTCTTCAGCACACAGTTGGCCACTAAACTACCACCTCACCGGCCATGGGACTGTGCAATTGACCTGCTGCCTGGGACCTCCTTTCCCCCGAGGACGTATCTACCCTCTGTCCATCCCGGAAAAGCAGGCCATGGAGGAGTACATCCAGGAGGCTCTCAAACAGGAATATATCCGACCTTCGACATCCCCTGCCACTGCCAGCTTCTTCTTCGTGGCCAAGAAGGATGGAGGCTTGAGGCCCTGTATTGACTATCGCCATCTCAATGCTCATACTATCAAATTCCGCTATCCACTTCCCCTGGTTCCAGCCGCTCTGGTCCTCCAAAAACTCAGAGAACACCATCTCTTCCTGAAGTTGGAGAAATGCGAGTTCCACCGCAGCCAAACCCAGTTCCTAGGTTATATCATCGACCAGAGTGGCGTCAAGATGGACCAGGGGAAGGTGAGAGCAGTGCAGACCTGGCCTACACCTACGACCATCAAAGGGCTACAGAGATTCCTTGGCTTAGTCAATTTCTATCGGAGATTTATCCGTAATTTCAGCTCCATCGTTGCCCCGTTGTCTGCACTGCTTCGGAAAGGGCCCAAGTCTCTGTCCTGGACAACGGACGCCGCCACAGCCTTCTCCACACTCAAACTGGCATTCTGTTCTGCTCCTACCCTTGTTCACCCAAACCCCGCACTCCCCTTCGTGGTAGAAGTCAACGCATCCTGCACTGGGGTAGGGGCCGTGCTCTCGCAGCGGCAGGGTGAGCCTCCACGTCTCCATCCATGCGCCTACTTCTCCAAGAAGCTGTCCCCGGCGGAGAAAAACTATGACATTGGAAACCGTGAGCTGTTCGCCATCAAGCTAGCACTGGAGGAGTGGAGACACTGGCTGGAGGGAGCCCTGCACCCCTTCCAAGTCATCACCGACCACAAAAATCTCGAATATTTACGCACAGCCAAACGACTCAACCCTTGCCAAGCCCGCTGGGCACTGTTCTTCACCCGGTTCAACTTCACAGTAACGTACTGCCCTGGAACCAAGAACCTCAAAGCCGACGCACTATCCCGCCAGTCCAATCCCGAGAACTCCTCCGAAGAACCTGAACCGATCCTCCCTCCAGCCATCGTGGTAAGCCCCATTCAATGGCGTATTGACCAGCTCATCGCCGATGCAACTCACGGGGAACCAGCTCTGCCGGGGGGTCCAGAGGGTCGGATCTATGTGCCATCCAGTCTCCGCCTGACCCTCTTGGACCAAGCTCACACATCTCCAGGCTCTGGACACCCAGGCAGCCAGCGCACCCTCTCGCTCCTGCAAGATCGCTACTGGTGGCCCAGTATGGCTCAGGACGTCTCCCGCTATGTGGAAGGATGCTCAGTCTGCGCCACTACTCGAACCCCTCGAAGATTGCCCGAAGGTAAACTCCTTCCACTTCCCATCCCACGCCGCCCTTGGTCCCATCTGGGGGTGGACTTTATGACCGATCTACCACCCTCGGACGGTAACACCTGTGTCCTTGTGGTGGTGGATCGGTTTTCCAAGGCATGCAAGCTCATCCCATTGAAAGGACTGCCCACGGCTCTGGAAACGGCGGAGGCTCTGTTCCAAAATGTTTTTAGACATTTCGGCCTCCCCGAGGACATCGTGTCAGACCGTGGGCCACAATTCATTTCCCGAGTCTGGAAGGCATTCTTTGAACTCCTTGGAGTTTCCATCAGTCTGACCTCCGGGTACCATCCTCAAAGTAACGGCCAGACTGAGCGGAAGATTCAGGAAATCGGGAGATACCTCCGAGCCTACTGTGGTCGCCATCAGGACAGCTGGAACCGGTACATTCCGTGGGCTGAATATGCCCAAAACTCTCTGAGGCAAGAATCCACTCACCTCACACCCTTCCAGTGCTATCTTGGCTATCAACCTCCTCTCTTCCCTTGGACAGGTGAGCCCACGGAAGTTCCAGCTGTCCACCACTGGTTCCAGGAGAGCGAGAGGGTCTGGGACTCAGCTCACGTCCACCTACAGCGGGCAGTCCGTAGACAGAAACTTCAGGCAGACCGACGGAGAGGACACACTCCACAGTATCACCCGGGTCAACTGGTCTGGCTCTCCACCCGGGACATGCGTCTACGGCTGCCCTGCCGAAAGCTGAGTCCCCGCTACGCAGGTCCCTTTAAGATCTTGAGGCAGATAAATGAAGTCACCTACCGTCTCCAGCTTCCCCCACAGTATCGTATATCACCATCTTTTCATGTCTCACTGTTAAAACCCTTCACTGAACCTCTTGTGTCTCCCCCCACAGAGTCTGGTGCCGAAGCCATACCACCGCCTCCCCTGGATCCGGAGGACCTGAACATCTACAGGGTGTACAAGATCTTGGACTCCCGGCAACGAGGCGGTCTCCTTCAGTATCTGGTCGATTGGGAGGGATACGGCCCCGAGGAACGGTGCTGGGTAACCCGAGATGACATTCTGGACCCGTCCCTTCTTCAGGAATTTCACACCGCCCATCCTGATCGACCGGCACCTCGGGGCCGAGGCCGTCCTCGTCGTCGCCCTCTGCGGTCCTCCGGAGCGGCCCGTGGGGAGGGGGGTACTGTAACGGACTCTGCCACACCCCGCGCACCAGACTCCTTCACTCCGCCTACTTGTTCCATGTCACCTGAATACTGAGCACCTGCAATCAATCTCACCCTCACTATTTAACCAGCACTCACCTCGCTCACTGTGTCTGGTCTCGTCATTACTACCCGGACTCTACCTGCGCTACCAAGCGACCTAAGAACTCTCTCTCTGAGTATTTCCTGGATTTCTCTTCTGAGCATTCCCTGAATTCTCCAAACCCTCTCCGAGTCTTCGCCAGCCAGCTTTCAACCATACCGCTATCAGTTAATATTGCCATTGCCATTACCTTCACTGCCTTGCATCCGCTACTGTCTTTGTGTTCTGCCAAAATAAATCCTGTTCAATCTAACGTCTGTGTTTGAGTCTTCCCTGATGACGCTACCCTAACGTCATGTGTGGGGAAACACTGGGTTTGTCATTATACTTTTACATACAGCTAAATGTCGCTTTTGACATGATACCACTTGTACAATAAAATAATAAGAGTATATTTCTAAAGAATTTACCAGAAATTATGAATAATCTTCTCGTGCCAGCTTCAACTGGACTTCAAATTTGAACGAAGCTGCGCAATCCCATAATGCCACACCACAGTAAGTTATTGTGAAACCGCGTAAACTACAGTAACAACACCTCCTGGTAAATGATTGACACTTGACATGGAAATATACTGTTGTTGTATAATGCATTGCGAATTACAGTTACACGGCAAAAAATGCTTTTCTTACATATATAGTATTTTTGTCCAAATATCTAAAAATTCAAATGACATAAGATATTTTGTCTTGTTTTCTGGAAAATAAAATCAAAATGAAGTGAAGGAGCCTCTAAACAAAGAGGGCCAGATGGAAACTTTGAGGTAACATACACTTAATGTAAAGATTATTTTTAAATACAAAAATATAAATTTTTATATATCTATACAATATTTAGATCAAAGTAAAGATTTTTAACTTAATTTTGTAATATGGTATTAAATATTGCATCTTCTTATTCAAGAAAACAAATGTAGAGATCTTTAAGATATCAAACAATACAACAAGTAAATATTGAATTATATTTTCCATTAAAAAATAGCTATAAAAGTTGTCCTCACCCTCAGGATTTGTCAACACCCTCAGGATTTGTCAACTTTGTCAGTATGTCAACACTGTCAGTATTAGTCAACGCCGTCAGTATTCATCAACACCGTCAGTATTTGTCAACTCCATCAGTATTCGTCAACACCGTCAGTATTTGTCAACTCCATCAGTATTCGTCAACACCGTCAGTATTTGCCAACTCCATCAGTATTTGTCAACATTGTCAGGATGTCAACTTTGTCAGTATGTCAACGCCGTCAGTATTTGTCAACTCTGTCAGTATTCGTCAACACATCAGTATTTGTCAACTCCGTCAGTATTCGTCAACTCCGTCAGGATTTGTCAACTCTGTCAGTATTCGTCAACACGTCAGTATTCGTCAACTCTGTCAGTATTCGTCAACACCGTCAGGATTTGTCAACTCCGTCAGTATTTGTCAACACTGTCGGTATTCATCAACACCGTCCGTCAGTATTTGTCAACTCCGTCAGTATTTGTCAACACCGTCAGTATTTGTCAACACCGTCAGGATTTGTCAACTCCGTCAGGATTTGTCAACTCCGTCAGGATTCGTCAATACCGTCAGTATTTGTCAACTCCGTCAGTATTCATCAACGCCGTCAGTATTCATCAACACTGTCAGTATTTGTCAACTCTGCCAGTATTTGTCAACACCGTCAGGATTTGTCAACACCATCAGTATTCTTCAACGCTGTCAGGATTCGTCAACTCCGTCAGTATTCTTCAACACCGTCAGGATTTGTCAACACCGTCAGGATTCGTCAACTCCGTCAGGATTTGTCAACACCGTCAGGATTTGTCAGCTCTCTCAGTATTCGTCAACTCCGTCAGTATTCGTCAACTCCGTCAGTATTCGTCAACAGCATCAGTATTCGTCAACTCCGTCAGTATTCGTCAACACCGTCAGCATTCGTCAACACCGTCAGGATTTGTCAACTCTGTTAGTATTTGTCAACACCGTCAGGATTTGTCAACTCCGTCAGTATTTGTCAACACGTCAGTATTTGTCAACTCTGTCAGTATTTGTCAACACCGTCAGTATTTGTCAACTCCGTCAGTATGTCAACACCGTCAGTATTTGTCAACACTGTCAGTATACATCAACACCGTCCGTCAGTATTTGTCAGCTCCGTCAGTATTCGTCAACACCGTCAGTATTCGTCAACACCATCCATCAGTATTTGTCAACACTGTCAGTATTCATCAACACCATCCATCAGTATTCGTCAACTCCGTCAGTATGTCAACACCGTCAGTATTTGTCAACACTGTCAGTATTCATCAACACTGTCCGTCAGTATTCGTCAACTCTGTCAGTATTCGTCAACACCGTCAGTATTTGTCAACACTGTCAGTATTCGTCAACACCGTCCATCAGTATTTGTCAACTCCGTCAGTATTCGTCAACACCATCAGTATTCGTCAACACCGTCCATCAGTATTTGTCAACTCCGTCAGTATTCGTCAACACCGTCCATCAGTATTTGTCAACTCCGTCAGTATTCGTCAACACCGTCCATCAGTATTTGTCAACTCCGTCAGTATTTGTCAACACTGCCAGTATTCATCAACACCGTCAGGATTTGTCAATTCCGTCAGCATTTTACACCGTCAGGTGAAGGTTTTTGTTCATCTTGAAAGAAATGTCTTATTCTTTTTCAATTTATTGTGTAAAAATGTTAAAACATCAACTGAACTACATGATATTATGTCTTAATTACCTAAGAACATTGGTGATATAGGCTTAATATTAAGAGGAGGAGGATAATTAAGGAATTTAGAAACTGGGTTGTTCATAATAGTGTGAAAACAAACGAAAAATAAACAGAAAATGTATTTTATGATTTAGATCCTTTACTGAAAACCAATATTACATAACTGAAGATTTTACACTGATTTTGGATGGACTAAATTAAATTATCATGCTTTTAAGTGTTTGACGGAGTTGACACAAATTAAGTTATGGAGTGAATAAATATAATTTTTAGAAAAATATTTAGAAATAAGCTTGCTCCCTTACATGGTTCATTATCTGAGACCTTTGTCTACAAAAATACCAATTTTTAATAATGTAGTTAGTTTTTATTTTTTAACCTCTAAAACAGATTTTGTCCCTTATCTCAAGAATCAGTGATATCATAAAGATATCTGCATAATTTCCCTTTTACCATTTTATAAATACATGTTATATCCCTAAACCCAACACCAAACTAAATAATTTTATAGAGGATCCAAAACATAATGCATAGAAATGTTTCTAAAGAGAAAACAACAATTTTAGTAACTATAGAGCTCCAGAGGTCACGTGACCAATTCTGTTTACGACGCCATTTTGGCAGGCAGGAACAGCCGGCGCCAGCATGAGTTTCAAGGCAACGGAGTTCACTGTGCACTTTAATTCAAAAGACATAGACTTGTACATAGCAAAACTTAATAGATTAAACATAACAGATCCCTATAATGCCCTCGGGCTGCTTTTCACGTGAATCGATACAGGAACGGATAGCTTTCCTGTCAGGACACCTGTTGCACCAGCTGTGCACTTGCACTTACAACTAGCCTAGTTTTAAAGTAATTGGGCACTAAGTTACAACTTTTAGTTTAGATTGCTTGACGTCAACCTCCAGAGCTCTATAGCATTAAAACGATATTCTGATCCACTACTCCCACTCAAACCTCTAAACATAGCCATTTCTTAAAAATGTGTATACAGTTATAAAGAAAAACATAACAGAAAAGTGTAATCACAATAATTTCTTTACTGTGAAAGTGTCAAAAGCGGTACCAATAGTATGAATGACCATGTGCCGCAGTCCTCTGGTGATATATAATAGTTCTGTGTCAGGGACAGAGCAGAAAATAAAGGTGCTGTATGTAAGTTTTTCACTTTACTAAAGCATAAAAATACCATAATGCATGCAGATGTTTAGGAAACACGCTAAATTCACCTACTCGTCTCTCTGAAAAACAATACGGTCACTGTTGGGGATGGAGATCAGGAGGATGTGGTTCCTCGCAGTCATAAGGATTCTAAAGATGTGGATTAAAGCGAACATATGAAATTGATGTCTTTGGGTGAGTTTATGTTGAGATTTGGTGTATTTTCTGGTCCTATGTCTAAGAAAACGCCATTTGTGTCCCACGGGCGAACAAAATAAGCAATGCATGATAAATAACAGAAAAATTAATTTGAAGGAGTTTGCAGCAGAAGTCACAAACAGAGCCAAATGTTTTTTTGTTAATATTATGTCAACAATACGTAAAAATACACATATTCTTGTGAGATCACAAACTTCTAAACAAACCAATGTATAAATCGTGAACCTATCTTTAGAACAAATTATCTTTATTAGTACTGTATTAGTGGCAGATAATTATGGGTATACACTTGACATTCCTCCGTCCTCAGGGTGAGTAAGATCAGGGGTGTGTTGACTGAGAATCACACACACCCAAATCCAGACTAATCACAACCCAAGCCCAAATGACAGACTGAAGTTTCCACAGCCATTTCCCAACAGTGTGTGATTTGATCTGGGACTGAGGGCTTTGTGTGGTTAGTGTGTTAGCGGTTCATCTCCTCACCGCTGTGAGCTTTACTGAGACTCAGGACACGGCGCCTGTGATGAAGGCAGTCACTGTGGATAAAAGAGCTGTGCTTGGAAGGAAAATTATTTTCATAGCATAAAATGAAATGAATTAGACTATTTTTGAGGCAGGTGGCAACTATTATGGACAAAATAATTATGTGTTCACTGTGTAGAAACAGATGAAATGTGAAACAGTTTTCTTCGTTGTGTGTTCATTCCAAACAGTGTTTGCTGAGGAAGCGTGTTACACATCAGACATGAGGAAAGAAGGGATTAAAGGACTGAAAAGAGTGACATCATTCACCACAATCCTCAAAACATACACAAGTTTATGCTTGGTCTCCGCCTAACACAGCCACACACACACACACACACACACACACACACACACACACACACACACACACACACACACACACACACACACACACACACACACACACACACACACAGAGAGAGCCAGAAGTGTGCAGAAATAACTCTGATCTCACACTCCTATTATCATACTCAAACACAGAGGGCATGTTACTAGAACAGGGCGTAAACTGAGCGTTCTGACTTCTACACACATCCTTTATGTCAGTGTGTGTGTTATTGAGTGAGTGAGTGTGTGTGTGTACCTACTTTGTACCCAGAAGTGAGCAAAACCTGACAAAATCTCCAAATACCTCCCTTTAGGGACGTCCTCGTGTAAAACTGGTATAAAAATAAAGTCATTTATAATTAATATATTAAGTATTTTTTTTTAAATGTAAAAATGCAGTAAGTTTTCTGTGATGGGTAGGTGTAGGGTGTGTGTTTGGTAAAATGTTCAGTTATCTATATATAAAAAGAATAGAAGTCTATGCAATCTCCCCATTTAGATAGCTAAATAAACGTGTGTGTGTGAAACCGAGTGTGAGTGTGTTTGCACGATTGTGTATGCGCATGAGTGTGTGCGCGTGATTGTGTATGCGCATGAGTGTGTGCGCGTGATTGTGTATGCGCATGAGTGTGTGCGCGTGATTGTGTATGCGCATGAGTGTGTGCGCGTGATTGTGTATGCACATGAGTGTGTGCGCGTGATTGTGTATGCACATGAGTGTGTGTGGGCGTGATTGTGTATGCACATGAGTGTGTGGGCGTGATTGTGTATGCGCATGAGTGTGCGCGTGATTGTGTATGCGCATGAGTGTGTGTGCGTGATTGTGTATGCACATGAGTGTGTGCGCGTGATTGTGTATGCACATGAGTGTGTGTGCGGCGTGATTGTGTATGCACATGAGTGTGTGTGGGCGTGATTGTGTATGCACATGAGTGTGTGTGGGCGTGATTGTGTATTCACATGAGTGTGTGCGTGTGATTGTGTATGCGCATGAGTGTGTGTGGGCGTGATTGTGTATGCGCATGAGTGTGCGCGTGATTGTGTATGCGCATGAGTGTGTGCGCGTGATTGTGTATGCACATGAGTGTGTGTGGGCGTGATTGTGTATTCACATGAGTGTGTGCGTGTGATTGTGTATGCGCATAAGTGTGCGTGATTGTGTATGCACATGAGTGTGCGCGTGATTGTGTTATGTGCATGAGTATGCACATGAGTGTGTCTTGCGTGATTGTGTTATGTGCATGAGTATGCACATGAGTGTGTGCGCGTGATTGTGTTATGTGCATGAGTATGCACATGAGTGTGTGTGCGTGATTGTGTTATGTGCATGAGTGTGTGTGGGCGTGATTGTGTATGCGCATGAGTGTGCGCGTGATTGTGTATGCGCATGAGTGTGTGTGGGCGTGATTGTGTATTCACATGAGTATGTGCGTGTGATTGTGTATTCACATGAGTGTGTGCGTGTGATTGTGTATGCGCATAAGTGTGCGTGATTGTGTATGCACATGAGTGTGCGCGTGATTGTGTTATGTGCATGAGTATGCACATGAGTGTAAAAGCGTGATTGTGTTATGTGCATGAGTATGCACATGAGTGTGTGTGCGTGATTGTGTTATGTGCATGAGTATGCAAATGAGTGTGTGCGCGTGATTGTGTATGCACATGAGTGTGTGCGGCGTGATTGTGTATGCGCATGAGTGTGCGTGATTGTGTATGCACATGAGTGTGTGCGCGTGATTGTGTATGCACGAGTGTGTGCGCGTGATTGTGTATGCACATGAGTGTGTGCGCGTGATTGTGTTATGCGCATGAGTGTGTGCGCGTGATTGTGTATGCACATGAGTGTGTGCGCGTGATTGTGTATGCGCATGAGTGTGTGCGCTTGATTGTGTATGCGCATGAGTGTGTGTGCGTGATTGTGTATGCACATGAGTGTGTGTGGGCGTGATTGTGTATGCGCATGAGTGTGCGCGTGATTGTGTATGCACATGAGTGTGTGCGCGTGATTGTGTATGCACATGAGTGTGTGTGGGCGTGATTGTGTATTCACATGAGTGTGTGCGTGTGATTGTGTATGCGCATGAGTGTGTGTGGGCGTGATTGTGTATGCGCGCATGAGTGTGCGCGTGATTGTGTATGCGCATGAGTGTGTGCGCGTGATTGTGTATGCACATGAGTGTGTGTGGGCGTGATTGTGTATTCACATGAGTGTGTGCGTGTGATTGTGTATGCGCATAAGTGTGCGTGATTGTGTATGCACATGAGTGTGCGCGTGATTGTGTTATGTGCATGAGTATGCACATGAGTGTGTGTGGCGTGATTGTGTTATGTGCATGAGTATGCACATGAGTGTGTGTGCGTGATTGTGTTATGTGCATGAGTGTGTGTGGGCGTGATTGTGTATGCGCATGAGTGTGCGCGTGATTGTGTATGCGCATGAGTGTGTGCGCGTGATTGTGTATGCACATGAGTGTGTGTGGGCGTGATTGTGTATTCACATGAGTGTGTGCGTGTGATTGTGTATGCGCATAAGTGTGCGTGATTGTGTATGCACATGAGTGTGCGCGTGATTGTGTTATGTGCATGAGTATGCACATGAGTGTGTGCGCGTGATTGTGTTATGTGCATGAGTATGCACATGAGTGTGTGTGCGTGATTGTGTTATGTGCATGAGTGTGTGTGGGCGTGATTGTGTATGCGCATGAGTGTGCGCGTGATTGTGTATGCGCATGAGTGTGTGCGCGTGATTGTGTATGCACATGAGTGTGTGTGGGCGTGATTGTGTATTCACATGAGTGTGTGCGTGTGATTGTGTATGCGCATAAGTGTGCGTGATTGTGTATGCACATGAGTGTGCGCGTGATTGTGTTATGTGCATGAGTATGCACATGAGTGTGTGCGCGTGATTGTGTTATGTGCATGAGTATGCACATGAGTGTGTGTGCGTGATTGTGTTATGTGCATGAGTGTGTGTGGGCGTGATTGTGTATGCGCATGAGTGTGCGCGTGATTGTGTATGCGCATGAGTGTGTGCGCGTGATTGTGTATGCACATGAGTGTGTGTGGGCGTGATTGTGTATTCACATGAGTGTGTGCGTGTGATTGTGTATGCGCATAAGTGTGCGTGATTGTGTATGCACATGAGTGTGCGCGTGATTGTGTTATGTGCATGAGTATGCACATGAGTGTGTGCGCGTGATTGTGTTATGTGCATGAGTATGCACATGAGTGTGTGTGCGTGATTGTGTTATGTGCATGAGTATGCAAATGAGTGTGTGCGCGTGATTGTGTATGCACATGAGTGTGTGCGCGTGATTGTGTATGCGCATGAGTGTGCGTGATTGTGTATGCACATGAGTGTGTGCGCGTGATTGTGTATGCACGAGTGTGTGCGCGTGATTGTGTATGCACATGAGTGTGTGCGTGATTGTGTTATGCGCATGAGTGTGTTATGCGTGATTGTGTATGCAGCATGAGTGTGTGCGTGATTGTGTATGCGCATGAGTGTGTGCGATTGATTGTGTGCGCATGAGTGTGTGTGCGTGATTGTGTATGCACATGAGTGTGTGTGTGGCGTGCGTGATTGTGTATGCGTGATGAGTGTGTGTGCGCGTGATTGTGTATGCACATGAGTGTGTGTGTGGCGTGATTGTGTGTATGCACATGAGTGTGTGTGGCGTGATTGTGTATGCACATGTGTGTGTGTGTGCGTGTGTGTGTATGCACATGAGTGTGTGTGCGCGTGATTGTGTTATGCGCATGAGTGTGTGCGCGTGATTGTGTATGCACATGAGTGTGTGCGTGATTGTGTATGCGCATGAGTGTGTGCGCGTGATTGTGTATGCACATGAGTGTGTGCGGCGTGATTGTGTTATGTGCATGAGTATGTGTGTGTGCGTGATTGTGTTATGCACATGAGTGTGTGCGTGATTGTGTTATGCATGCATGATTGTGTGTGCGCGTGAGTGTGTGCTTGGCGTGATTGTGTATGCACATGAGTGTGTGCGCGTGATTGTGTGCGCATGCACATGAGTGTGCGTGATTGTGTATGCACATGAGTGTGTGCGGCGTGATTGTGTATGCGTGTGTGTGCGCGTGATTGTGTATGCACATGAGTGTGTGCGCGTGATTGTGTATGCACATGAGTGTGTGTGCGGCGTGATTGTGTATGCATGAGTGTGCGCGCGTGATTGTGTTATGCATGAGTATGCAGTGTGTGCGCGTGATTGTGTTATGCACATGAGTGTGTGCTGCGTGATTGTGTATGCATGAGTATGCATGATTGTGTGCATGAGTGTGTGCGTGCGTGAGTGTGTATGCGTGATTGTGTATGCATGATGCGTGATTGTGTGCATGCATGAGTGTGTGCGTGATTGTGTTATGCACATGAGTGTGTGCGCGTGATTGTGTATGCACATGAGTGTGTGCGCGTGATTGTGTTATGCGCATGAGTGTGTGCGCGTGATTGTGTATGCGCATGAGTGTGTGCGCGTGATTGTGTATGCGCACATGTGTGTGTGCGTGATTGTGTATGCACATGAGTGTGTGCGAGTGATTGTGTATGCGCATGAGTGTGTGTGCGGCGTGATTGTGTATGCGCATGAGTGTGTGTGCGTGATTGTGTATGCACATGAGTGTGTGTGCGCGTGATTGTGTTATGCGCATGAGTGTGTGATTGTGATTGTGTTATGCGCATGAGTGTGTGTGCGCGTGATTGTGTTATGCGCATGAGTGTGTGTGCGTGATTGTGTTATGCGCATGAGTGTGTGTGCGTGATTGTGTTATGCGCATGAGTGTGATTGTGTATGCGCATGAGTGTGATTGTGTATGCATGCATGTGTGAGTGTGATTGTGTTATGCGCATGAGTGTGTGTGCGTGATTGTGTTATGCGCATGAGTGTGATTGTGTATGAGTGTGATTGTGTATGTGCATGAGTGTGATTGTGTTATGCGCATGAGTGTGTGCGCGTGATTGTGTTATGCGCATGAGTGTGTGTGCGTGATTGTGTTATGCGCATGAGTGTGATTGTGTATGCGCATGAGTGTGATTGTGTATGTGCATGAGTGTGATTGTGTTATGCGCATGAGTGTGTGTGCGTGATTGTGTTATGCGCATGAGTGTGATTGTGTTATGCGCATGAGTGTGATTGTGTATGCGCATGAGTGTGATTGTGTATGTGCATGAGTGTGATTGTGTATGCACATGAGTGTGTGTGTGTGATTGTGTTATGCGCATGAGTGTGATTGTGTTATGCGCATGAGTGTGATTGTGTTATGCGCATGAGTGTGATTGTGTTATGCGCATGAGTGTGATTGTGTATGCGCATGAGTGTGATTGTGTATGCGCATGAGTGTGATTGTGTTATGCGCATGAGTGTGATTGTTATGCGCATGAGTGTGATTGTGTATGCGCATGAGTGTGATTGTGTTATGCGCATGAGTGTGATTGTGTATGCGCATGAGTGTGATTGTGTTATGCGCATGATGAGTGATTGTGTATGCGCATGAGTGTGATTGTGTATGCGCATGAGTGTGATTGTGTTATGCGCATGAGTGTGATTGTGTTATGCGCATGAGTGATTGTGTATGCGCATGAGTGTGATTGTGTATGCGCATGAGTGTGATTGTGCATGCGCATGAGTGTGATTGTGTATGCGCATGAGTGTGTATGTGCTTGAGTGAGTTTGTGTGTGTCTGTGTGCATGTGAGTGTGTGTGAGTTTGTGTGTGTGTGATTGTGTATGTGCTTAAGTGAGTTTGTGTGTGTGTGTGTCTGTGTGCATGTGAGAGTTTGTGAGTGTGTGTTAGTTTGTGTGAGTGAGTGTGTGTGAAAGTTTATGAGTGTGTGTGTGTGATTGTGTATGTGCTTGAGTGAGTTTGTGTGTGTGTGTGTGTGTGTGAGTCTGTGTGCATGTGAGTGTGTGTTTGTTTGTGTGAGTGAGTGTGTGTGAAAGTTTATGAGTGTGTGTGTGTAAATGTTTGTGTGTTAACGTTTGACTCCAGAGGGCAGGCCGTGCAGATCTAGGTTAATTACAGAGCAGAAATGCTCCTCGGACGCTTCCGTGTGCTTGATTTGAATTTATTTCACGCAGATCTGTATCATCCCTTAGAAAGCCCGAGCTCTGCTGGTATACGGCTCATCTGGACAGAACTTTTATAACTTTTGCCCTTTATCACAGTGAGCAGACAAAGAGCATTAAACACTTGAGCTTTCTCACGCTCAAACAGGAACATCACACACCGAAGACAGATGGGAGACAGCAGAATGTTTAAGTCAGAGAAACATTTTACACAAGAATGAATGTACAAATGCGTTCACTTTTTTCCAAGAAAGAGTGGTAATGTTCTCGTTTCAAATTATTAGTCTAAGAAATTAGGTGACATGAGAAATGACACATTACTCGAATGAGAGCTTGATATGTCACAGTTTATCATCATCCAGTTCATCATAGACTATTATTACAAAAGAGATTTCTGGTCTAAAGGCTCGACCGGAGTGAAGCACAGGTCAGTCAGCCGCACTACATGAGGCGTTTGGGGTCAATCTTCTCCAGGTGCACCAGAGGCTTCAGCTGCTCGGCAAAGCTCCTCATGTCCTCAGACATCGTGTCCTGTCCCGCAGGAGCCAGAACGCTCAGCTCCACCAGATAGGACAGAGACAGCGGCTCTGTATTCTCTGTGTTCCCTGGGACAAGGACGCGGGACAGTTTGCTCACCACCACCTTCATCGCGCCCTTCCGGAACACCTGACCCTTGGCCACGAACTCATGGTCCATGCGGAAGCCCATCTCGTTGAGGAAATCCGGTAAGCTGTGTGAGGCGGCCACATCCACGCAGTTCCGCACCAGGGCGTGCCGGCTCTTGTCGCCCACCTCGGGCTGGCCAAGATAGCGCAGGTGCCAGGGGGCAGTGGGGTGTAGGAGCGAGCGGCGCGCGCGCAGGAGGAACGGGTTGCCCTGCTGACCCTTCAGGAGATACACCAGCTCGTGATCAGCAAAGCTCTCCGGCTCCATGTTATCACACAGACCTCTGAGGCGATGTAGGAGACTCTCCAGGGACTGATCCAATACACTGCCTGTGACAGACAACACAACAATACAAGTTTATTGGTCATGAGCACAGATATACACTGAAATCGCTCCCTATCCCCTATATAGTGCACTGTCTGACCGTTCCATATCCCCTATATAGTGCACTGTTTGATCGCTCCCTATCCCCTATATAGTGCACTGTCTGACCGTTCCCTATCCCCTATATAGTGCACTGTCTGACCGTTCCCTATCCCCTATATAGTGCACTGTCTGACCGTTCCCTATCCCCTATATAGTGCACTGTCTGATCGTTCCCTATCCCCTATATAGTGCACTGTCTGATCGTTCCCTATCCCTATATAGTGCACTGTCTGACCGTTCCCTATCCCCTATATAGTGCACTGTCTGACCGTTCCTATCCCATATGTAGTGCACTGTCTGACAGTTCCCTATCCCCTATGTAGTGCACTGTCTGACCGTTCTGTCTGACCGTCCCTATCCCCTATAGTGCACTGTCTGACCGTTCCCTATCCCCTATATAGTGCACTGTCTGATCGTTCCCTATCCCCTATATAGTGCACTGTCTGACCGTTCCCTATCCCCTATATAGTGCACTGTCTGACCGTTCCCTATCCCATATGTAGTGCACTGTCTGACAGTTCCCTATCCCCTATGTAGTGCACTGTCTGACCGTTCTGTCTGACCGTTCCCTATCCCCTATATAGTGCACTGTCTGACCGTTCCCTATCCCCTATATAGTGCACTGTCTGATCGTTCCCTATCCCCTATATAGTGCACTGTCTGATCGTTCCCTATCCCCTATATAGTGCACTGTCTGACCGTTCCCTATCCCCTATATATAGTGCACTGTTTGATCGCTCCCTATCCCCTATATAGTGCACTGTCTGACCGCTCCCTATCCCCTATATATAGTGCACTGTCTGATCGCTCCCTATCCCCTATATAGTGCACTGTCTGACCGTTCCCTATCCCCTATATAGTGCACTGTCTGACCGTTTCCTGTCCCCTAAATAGTGCACTGTCTGATCGTTCCCTGTCCCCTATATATAGTGCACTGTCTGATCGTTCCCTGTCCCCTATATATAGTGCACTGTCTGACCGCTCCTCCCTATCCCCTATATAGTGCACTGTCTGACCGTTCCCTATCCCATATATAGTGCACTGTCTGATCGTTCCCTGTCCCCTATATATAGTGCACTGTCTGACCGTTCCCTATCCCCTATATAGTGCACTGTCTGACCGTTTCCTATCCCCTATATAGTGCACTGTCTGACCGTTCCCTATCCCCTATATAGTGCACTGTCTGACCGTTCCCTATCCCCTATATAGTGCACTGTCTGACCGTTCCCTATCCCCTATATAGTGCACTGTCTGACCGTTTCCTATCCCCTATATAGTGCACTGTCTGATCGTTTCCTATCCCCTATATAGTGCACTGTCTGATCGTTTCCTATCCCTATATAGTGCACTGTCTGACCGTTCCTATCCCCTATATAGTGCACTGTCTGACCGTTCCCATCCCATATGTAGTGCACTGTCTGACAGTTCCCTATCCCCTATGTAGTGCACTGTCTGACCGTTCTGTCTGACCGTTCCCTATCCCCTATATAGTGCACTGTCTGACCGTTCCCTATCCCCTATATAGTGCACTGTCTGATCGTTCCCTATCCCCTATATAGTGCACTGTCTGACCGTTCCCTATCCCATATGTAGTGCACTGTCTGACAGTTCCCTATCCCCTATGTAGTGCACTGTCTGACCGTTCTGTCTGACCGTTCCCTATCCCCTATATAGTGCACTGTCTGACCGCTCCTATCCCCTATATAGTGCACTGTCTGATCGCTCCTATCCCCTATATAGTGCACTGTCTGACCGTTTCCTATCCCCTATATAGTGCACTGTCTGACCGTTCCTATCCCTATATAGTGCACTGTCTGACCGCTCCCTATCCCATATGTAGTGCACTGTCTGACAGTTCCCTATCCCCTATGTAGTGCACTGTCTGACCGTTCTGTCTGACCGTTCCCTATCCCCTATATAGTGCACTGTCTGACCGTTCCCTATCCCCTATATAGTGCACTGTCTGACCGTTCCCTATCCCCTATATAGTGCACTGTCTGAATCGTCTAAAACCCCTATGACAGATTTCAGCCGCAGCTTCAGCACCTGTTTATAAGGAAGGGCGGGGCTTCAGATTCTCAAGAGCATTTGATTGGACAGAAAATCTGATGAGAAGTGCAAAGTGATGTCATCAAAATCATTGATCCATGTTGGTAGAAGTGAGATATTTGAATGCTTCTATCTTCTAAATGTGACTTTTGTCATTGTTTTGGAGCACACTATAGATTCTATACGCTTATCTTACAATTCTATATGATATCTATTCTGTCTGCTATGCGCTTATAGATAACAGTAAGACTAACATTCATACTAAGAACAAAAAAAAAAAAAAAACGTAAATTTTGATTTCATGGGGACTTTAAAAGTGCAGCAAGCGATTTCTGAGAAACGCTGTGGACCACCGAGCGCCGAAACACCTCAGCCAATCAGCAGTAAGGGGTGTGTCCACTCATTAGGAGGGGAGGTGCTTGTGTTGCGTAGGTTGTCTGTGAATTTGGGGGCGGTGCCATAAAGCTAGGGGTGTGGTCTTTTGGCTAGGGGAGTGTTTGTTTTGGTGCTTTCAGTTTCTCAGAAATCGCTTACTGCACCTTTAAGGTTAGTGACGCATAAACTAACAATGAGCAATACATTTGTTAATATAAGCTGTTTATAGTTAGTTCATGTTCACTCAGATCCACTGAATAATATTAACAGATACTACTTCTGATAGTTAATCTCAACATTTAATAATACATTTTAAGATTAAATGTTAACATTAGTTAATGCACTGTGAACTAACATTTACAAAGGCTAATAAAGTCTGTAAGAATATATTTATTGTTAACTAACGAGACCTTATTGTTACCAAAAAAGTTTAAGTTTAAGGAACGTTGTATAAGTTAAATAAGCTCCATTAAGATTAGAACACAGCTAATCCTTACACATTAATATGTGTATGTTTATGCAGTGATGAGCTGATGGCTTCACCTTGCAGCAGATACTCCATCATGTTGATGGTTCCACCCGTGACGGGCATCACAGTGACCGGCGGAGCCTCCATCTCAGCTCGGCTCGACTCGGCTCACAGCAGCGCTTCAGACGAGCGGGTCAACATTCACAACCGCACACCTGGAGACCACAACAAACACCGCCGGACTATATTACGCTCTGGACAATGCGTGCAAAATAACATATACTGCACTTGTTATTAAAAAAAGAAAACGAAACGGATGAAATTTTCGCCTAAAACGCTATCCGAAAATAATAGCTACAACACATTCTGCCTCCATGAGCATAATGCGCATGCGCAGTAACGATAGAGCGTACTGCGCCTGCGCGACGGTTATTACGTTAATTTAGCGCCATCTAATATAATTCATAACATAACAAAAAGAAGCAATGAATTTTAATATTAGACGGTGTATTCTATATTTGTAGGTGCTGAGCAGCTTAAGTAATAGTGTTTTTGTGCCACATGTGCAGTGAATGTACATAAGAATCTTCAGAAAACTGTCCTGTAGTTCTACACAATGTTTCATGTCACACAGACGTTTATTAAAGGGTTAGTTCACCTAAAATTGAAAATGATCCAATAATTTACTCACTAATTAAGTCATCCTCTGTGTATGACATTCTTTCAGAAGAATACAATCAGAGTTATATTAATAAATGTCCTGACTCTTCCAAGATTTATAATGGCATTGAATGGCTGTTTCTGTTTTGAAGTCCATAAAAGTGCATCCATCCATCATAAAAGTGCATCTATCATCATAAAAGTGCATCCATCCATCATAAAAGTGCATCCATCATCATAAAAGTGCATCCATCCATCATAAAAGTGCATCCATCCATCATAAAAGTGCATCTATCATCATAAAAGTGCATCCATCCATCATAAAAGTGCATCCATCCATCATAAAAGTGCATCCATGCATCCATCCATCATAAAAGTGCATCTATCCATCATAAAAGTGCATCCATCCATCATAAAAGTGCATCTATCATCATAAAAGTGCATCCATCCATCAAAAAGTGCATCTATCATCATAAAAGTGCATCCATCCATCATAAAAGTGCATCCATCCATCATAAAAGTGCATCCATCCATCCATCCATCATAAAAGTGCATCCATCCATCATAAAAGTGCATCCATCCATCATAAAAGTGCATCTATCATCATAAAAGTGCATCCATCCATCATAAAAGTGCATCCATCCATCATAAAAGTGCATCTATCATCATAAAAGTGCATCCATCCATCATAAAAGTGCATCCATCCATCATAAAAGTGCATCCATGCATCCATCCATCATAAACGTGCATCTATCATCATAAAAGTGCATCCATCCATCATAAAAGTGCATCTATCATCATAAAAGTGCATCCATCCATCATAAAAGTGCATCTATCATCATAAAAGTGCATCCATCCATCATAAAAGTGCATCTATCATCACAAAAGTGCATCCATCCATCATAAAAGTGCATCCATCATCACAAAAGTGCATCTATCATCATAAAAGTGCATCCATCCATCATAAAAGTGCATCTATCATCATAAAAGTGCATCCATCCATCATAAAAGTGCATCTATCATCATAAAAGTGCATCCATCCATCATAAAAGTGCATCCATGCATCCATCCATCATAAAAGTGCATCTATCATCATAAAAGTGCATCCATCCATCATAAAAGTGCATCTATCATCATAAAAGTGCATCTATCATCATAAAAGTGCATCCATCCATCATAAAAGTGCATCCATCCATCATAAAAGTGCATCTATCATCATAAAAGTGCATCCATCCATCATAAAAGTGCATCTATCATCATAAAAGTGCATCCATCCATCATAAAAGTGCATCCATCCATCATAAAAGTGCATCTATCATCATAAAAGTGCATCCATCCATCATAAAAGTGCATCCATCATCATAAAAGTGCATCTATCATCATAAAAGTGCATCCATCCATCATAAAAGTGCATCTATCATCATAAAAGTGCATCCATCCATCATAAAAGTGCATCCATGCATCCATCCATCATAAAAGTGCATCTATCATCATAAAAGTGCATCCATCCATCATAAAAGTGCATCTATCATCATAAAAGTGCATCCATCCATCATAAAAGTGCATCCATCCATCATAAAAGTGCATCTATCATCATAAAAGTGCATCCATCCATCATAAAAGTGCATCTATCATCACAAAAGTGCATCCATCCATCATAAAAGTGCATCCATCATCATAAAAGTGCATCCATCCATCATAAAAGTGCATCTATCCATCATAAAAGTGCATCTATCATCATAAAAGTGCATCCATCCATCATAATAGTGCATCTATCCATCATAAAAGTGCATCTATCCATCATAAAAGTGCATCTATCATTATAAAAGTGCATCCATCCATCATAAAAGTGCATCCATCCATCATAAAAGTGCATCTATCATCATAAAAGTGCATCCATCCATCATAAAAGTGCATCTATCATCACAAAAGTGCATCCATCCATCATAAAAGTGCATCCATCATCATAAAAGTGCATCTATCATCATAAAAGTGCATCTAGCATCATAAAAGTGCATCCATCCATCATAAAAGTGCATCCATCATCATAAAAGTGCATCCATCCATCATAAAAGTGCATCCATCATAAAAGTGCATCTATCATCACAAAAGTGCATCCATCCATCATAAAAGTGCATCCATCATCATAAAAGTGCATCTATCATCATAAAAGTGCATCCATCCATCATAAAAGTGCATCTATCATCATAAAAGTGCATCCATCATCATAAAAGTGCATCCATCATCATAAAAGTGCATCCATCCATCATAAAAGTGCATCTATCCATCATAAAAGTGCATCTATCATCATAAAAGTGCATCCATCCATCATAATAGTGCATCTATCCATCATAAAAGTGCATCTATCCATCATAAAAGTGCATCTATCATCATAAAAGTGCATCCGTCCATCATAAAAGTGCATCCATCATCATAAAAGTGCATCTATCATCATAAAAGTGCATCTATCATAAAAGTGCATCTATCATCATAAAAGTGCATCCATACATCATAAAAGTGCATCCATCCATCCATCCATCCATCCATCATAAAAGTGCATCTATCATCATAAAAGTGCATCCATCCATCATAAAAGTGCATCTATCATCATAAAAGTGCATCCATCAATCATAAAGTGCATCCATCCATCATAAAAGTGCATCTATCATCATAAAAGTGCATCCATCCATCATAAAAGTGCATCCATCCATCATAAAAGTGCATCTATCATCATAAAAGTACATCCATCCATCATAAAAGTGCATCCATCATAAAAGTGCATCTATCATCATAAAAGTGCATTTATCATCATAAAAGTGCATCCATCATCATAAAAGTGCATCTATCCATCATAAAAGTACATCCATCCATCATAAAAGTGCATCCATCATAAAAGTGCATCCATCATCATAAAAGTGCATCTATCATCATAAAAGTGCATCCATCATCATAAAAGTGCATCTATCCATCATAAAAGTGCATCCATCCATCATAATAGTGCATCTATCCATCATAATAGTGCATCTATCCATCATAAAAGTGCATCTATCATCATAAAAGTGCATCCATCCATCATAAAAGTGGATCCATCCATCATAAAAGTGCATCTATCATCATAAAAGTGCATCCATCCATCACAAAAAGTGCATCTATCCATCATAAAAGTGCATCTATCATCATAAAAGTGCATCTATCATCATAAAAGTGCATCCATCATCATAAAAGTGCATCTATCCATCATAAAAGTACATCCATCCATCATAAAAGTGCATCCATCATAAAAGTGCATCCATCATCATAAAAGTGCATCCATCATCATAAAAGTGCATCTATCCATCATAAAAGTGCATCCATCCATCATAATAGTGCATCTATCCATCATAATAGTGCATCTATCCATCATAAAAGTGCATCTATCATCATAAAAGTGCATCCATCCATCATAAAAGTGGATCCATCCATCATAAAAGTGCATCTATCATCATAAAAGTGCATCCATCCATCACAAAAAGTGCATCTATCCATCATAAAAGTGCATCTATCATCATAAAAGTGCATCCATCCATCATAATAGTGCATCTATCATCATAAAAGTGCATCTATCATCATGAAAGTGCATCCATCCATCATAAAAGTGCATCTATCCATCATAAAAGTGCATCTATCATCATAAAAGTGCATCTATCCATCATAAAAGTGCATCTATCATCATAAAAGTGTATCTATCCATCATAAAAGTGCATCTATCATCATAAAAGTGCATCTATCCATCAAAAAAGCGCATCTATCCATCATAAAAGTGCATCTATCCATCATAATAGTGCATCTATCATCATAAAAGTGCATCTATCCATCATAAAAGTGCATCTATCATCATAAAAGTGCATCTATCCATCATAAAAGTGCATCTATCCATCATAAAAATGCATCTAGCATCATAAAAGTACATCTATGTGTCATATACACCTAGGATGACTTGAGGGGAGTAAATCATGGGCTAATCTTCATTTTTGGGGAACTATCCCTTTGCAGTCATATATCTTAATGAACCAATTTTGCCAGCTTCACCTGCTGAAGAAAGAAGATACAAAACAGGTGTCAGTAATATGTCCGTTTTACTAAGTTCTGCTCATTCAAAACAATTATCACAATTATAAAAAGTCATATCTTGAATGAACAGAAACAGTCTGCAGCTTGAACACTGTAATCAGCGGGCTCGGACTCTTATTGTGAAAAATATTTAGAAAATAAATGACCGTGTGGAGACTTTTAATGTGAAGGCCCGTGCCGGATGTGTGTCGAAGATGAGCTCAACTCTAATGCTTCCTGTCGACATCTAATGAAGGTATTTTATTATTATATTTTCATGCTGTTGGTTATGTTTGAACGCAGTAGTTTCTGAAATCGAGGCGGTTTTGCTGTCGTTAATAGCTCTAGAGGTGCGTTTCCGTGTGCTATGTTGTTCTGTCAGTGCTAGCTTAGCTTTAGTTACTCATGTTGTTCTGTCAGTGCTAGCTTAGCTTTAGTTACTCATGTTGTTCTGTCAGTGCTAGCTTAGCTTTAGTTACTCATGTTGTCATACAGCTTCAGAACAGGCGAGTAAACATCTCAAATATAGTTGCTTTTCAGTTCGTCGTTTTAAAGTGTGTCGTTATTGTTCTGTTTGTTATAAAGTGCTAAATGCTAGCAGTAGCTAATGTTAGCACAACTGATGTTTATATGTGGATTTCCCCGTATATATAATGTGTGTATGTGTATATATATGTGTGTGTATATATTCTAAATATTTGCTGTAATGGCATCTTTTTATGAGTGTCTTATACTGAGGTCTCAGTTTTAGCCATTATAGGCATTACCTGTCCTTCAGTATATCAGGGCCCAGTTTTCTACTGGCCCAGTCAAAATGCACAAGTTATTGAGTTCATTGTTTTTGACCCGTGTAATAATCAGTGCTTAAGAGTTCCAGGGAGATCTAATGGGTTAAAGGCACAATTTTTCTTTTTTTTGCGGGTATGATGTCATCACACACACACACACACACACACACACACACACACACACACACACACACACACACACACACACGGGCCGTGTCCTGGATAAAATCGAGGATTTCTCACATATATATCTCTACAAACCCGATTCCAAAAAAGTTGTGACTGTACAAATTGTGAATAAAAACAGAACGCAATGATGTGGAAGTTTCAAATTTCAATATTTTATTCAGAATACAAAAAAGATGACATGCCAAATATTTAAACTGAGAAAATGTATAATTTTAAGGGAAAAATAAGTTGATTTTAAATATAATGGCATCAACACATCTCAAAAAAGTTGGGACAAGGCCATGTTTCCCACTGTGTGGCATCCCCTCTTCTTTTTCTAACAGTCTGCAAACGTCTGGGGACTGAGGAGACAAGCTGCTCAAGTTTAGGAATAGGAATGTTGTCCCATTCTTGTCTAATACAGGCTTCTAGTTGCTCAACTGTCTTAGGTCTTCTTTGTGGCATCTTCCTCTTTATGATGCTCAAATGTTTTCTATGGGTGAAAGATCTGGACTGCAGGCTGGCCATTTCAGTCCCCGGATCCTTCTTCTACACAGCCATGATGTTGTTATTGATGCAGTATGTGGTCTGGCATTGTCATGTTGGAAAATGCAAGGTCTTCCCTGAAAGAGACGACGTCTGGATGGGTGCATATGTTGTTCTAGAACTTGGATATCCCTTTCAGCATTGATGGTGCCTTTCCAGATGTGTAAGCTGCCCATGCCACACGCACTCATGAACCCCATCCCATCAGAGATGCAGGCTTCTGAACTGAGCGCTGACAACAACTTGGGTTGTCCTTGTCCTCTTTAGTCCGGATGACATGGCGTCCCAGTTTTCCAAAAAGAACTTCAAATTTTGATTGGTCTGACCACAGAACAGTTTTCCACTTTGCCACAGTCCATTTTAAATGAGCCTTGGCCCAGAGAAAACGCCTGCGCTTCTGGATCATGTTTAGATATGGCTTCTTTTTTGACCTGTAGAGTTTTAGCCGGCAGCGGCGAATGGCACGGTGGATTGTGTTCACGACAATGTTTTCTGGAAGTATTCCTGAGCCCATGTTGTGATTTCCATTACAGTAGCATTCCTGTATGTGATGCAGTGCCGTCTAAGGGCCGGAGATCACGGGCATCCAGTATGGTTTTCCGGCCTTGACCCTACACACAGAGATTGTTCCAGATTCTCTGAATCTTTGGATGATATCATGCACTGTAGATGATGAGAACTTCAAACTCTTTGCAGTGTTTCTCTGAGAAACTCCTTTCTGATATTGCTCCAGTATGTTTGGCCGCAGCATTGGGGGAATTGGTGATCCTCTGCCCATCTTGACTTCTGAGAGACACTGCCACTCTGAGAGGCTCTTTTATACCCAATCATGTTGCCAATTGACCTAATAAGTTGCAGATCGGTCCTCCAGCTGTTCCTTATATGCACATTTAACTTTTCCGGCCTTTTATTGCTCCCTGTCCCAACTCTTTTGGAATGTGTAGCTCTCATGAAGTCCAAAATGAGCCAATATTTGGCATGACATTTCAAAATGTCTCACTTTCAACATTTGATACGTTATCTATATTCTATTGTGAATAAAATATAAGTTTATGAGATTTGTAAATTGTATTTTGATTAATATCAGAAAAATGAGCTTTATTGCCAGGTATGTTTACACATAGGAATTTGTCCATTTAATATGTCAAATGAACAACTTTGACGGCTCTATAAATTGTTTTTCCCCCTCAAATGATCTGTTAGTAGAAGAACAGTTCCTTAAAAAGACCTTAAATTTGACAAACAAATCAGCTGTGAAGAGTAGCTTTTATCATCTGAGATCAATTGCAAAAGCATTTTTATCATCAAAAGATCTGCAGCTGTATCACCCAGTAGCCCAAGACTGGTTTCCCGCTGAAGCTAAGCAGGGCTGGGCCTGGTCAGTACCTGGATGGAGACTCCTGGGAAAACTAGGCTTCTGCTGGAGGAGGTGTTAGTGAGGCCAGCAGGGGGCGCTCACCCTGTGCTCTGTGTAGTGATGGGGACACTGTACTGTAACAAGCACTGTCCTTCGGATGAGACGTTAAACCGTGCTCCTGATTCTCTGTGGTCATTAAAAATCCCATGGCACTTCTTGAAAAGTGTAATAAAATGCCTTGCCTTAATTCTAAATGTTTCTCTTGTTAGGTTTGAAATCTGCTGTTTAAATGTGAATGGTGTGATACGCTTCCCATCCCAAAGTGTTTGTACATGAGACGTGCCTTACTTTCATTTGTCTCTGCATATTAAGACCGATAACAGAAAGCATTTGAACCCTTTTCAGCTCATCTAAGATCACTCCAGTGAGGTCTGCTCGATAAACTCTTGATTTATTCCATCAACAGCTCCGAGCCTGAAGACTTTGTATGTGCGCGTGGAGAAAGAGGATAATGGCAGATGACAAGGATGTGCTCCGAGACGTGTGGTTCGGGAGGGATCGGCCTGTTTCACTCTCTCTCCAGAGGAAACCACAGAGAGAGAGGCAGAGCCCTACTATGTAAGTGAAGATGACACACTCTCTCGTTCTGCCGTGTGTTCGTGTCACCTGACCTGTGCTGTGTTTCTGTCAGCTGCTCCTCCCACGGGTCAGTTATCTGGCGCTGGTCACCGATAAAGTCAAGAAGCACTTCCTCAAAGTCATGAAGGCCGAAGACGTGGAGGAGATGTGGTTTGAATATGAGGGAACGCCTCTGAAGTGGTACGTTGAGCTAACACGCCTGAAATAAGTCATGAGTGTCGTGGATGCTAGTCAAGGCACTGGAACAATTCAGGCTAAATGTTTCCTCTGCGGTCGTCATGATGCTTCGAAGCAATTCCTTAATAAATAAGCTTGATGAAAGAAAAAAAACACAAAATATGTAATTTGGTGCAGATGCTGCACAGAAAGTGATGAAATTCTGATGCTTGTAATGTAGATCAGTGAGATCTTTATAGCAGTACAGCATAAAATACCAATATCTGCCAATGATATTAGATCTTAGTAAGATGATGCACTGCCTGGCCAAAGAAAAAAGCCGCCGTTTGGATTTAAAGTGCTTAAGAGCCAATGATTGGAAAAATGAATGCACCTCTTGATGAAAATAAATGCTGTGATGTTATTTCTAGAGATGTTTCCCTTCCCGATACTGATTCCGAGGGTATCGGCCGATGCCGAGTACTGATCCGATACCTGGGTGTGTGTCTGTGTACACTACTAGCCCTGTATGAATTGCTAGAATTATTTTATGGTGTGCTTCAGACCTATCCCTTAATAAAACATACAGAACTGCTGTATTTATTACAGTGTTTTTATTATTTGACAGTAATATTATTTATTTTTCTTAAGCGAAAAAAAATGCAGCCACAAATATAACACATAAACTGAAATAATTATAGTTAACAAAAACTAAAACCATAAAAACATCTCTTTAATGTTAACTGACAAAACTTAAACTTATTTTTCATTTAGTTTCATTAACCTGATATACCAAACTAAAGCTGAAATAAATCATTTTTAAAAATAACAACTTAAAAAACAATAGAATTACTAAAATGAAAGCTGAATTGAATTCAAAATATTAACAGAAACTATATAGTATCTCCGTGATCTTATAATATCGCTATATGGCTAAATCTGTGACGTGTGTGTTTTATATATGAATGCAGAAATGGTTTCAACTAGGAGCGCACAAGTGCACCATGGAGAGAAAAGTCAAGCCCTGTAATATAGTTATCGTTAAAGTTATCTTTATAGTCATTGTTCTTGGTGTGAAACGGTCCTCTGTGCCAGACTAGCCGTTTTCGGTTACACTTTATTTTAAGGCGTCATTAGCCGTGTTTCCATTACCCTTCAAATTCTGCAAATTGAAAATGCGCCCAATGGAAACGCGGCAATTTTGCAAAAACTCCATATATCTCAAAAAGTCTTTACGCTCGCATGAGCTGGGTTTTCAAGCAATTTGAAAAGGACATTTTTGCAAAGCTGCAGTGGAAGCAGTATTGCTGCCACATACATATTTTTCCCCACTCAATTATGTCGAAATAACGAGATGTTATGTCATTAAAACAGCATGTTTTCTCCTAATAAGGACATGTGTTGTATAGTGATGTGTACAAAATGTGCCTTTTTCACATTAGAGAATTTATATAGCATATGTGCCTTTGTCACACTTCCATGTTTGAAAAGCAGAAGCAAACTCAGTGATTTTTTTATTTTTATGTAGCCTTTCATAACAAATAGCCATCGTCTAAATCTAAATTTCAAACTTTTGGGGCCATGGACCGCTCATGATTAGTCTCAGTGGCGTAACTTTAACCTAGTAAGGACGGACCCGGTGCAGCCACAAAGATCATAACTAAGACATATGTTTATTAAGAAATGTATTAAAAACAGAAAAGACGCAGAAACAGGCCAGTGCTTTACGATTACGCACGTCAATCCATTCCCAATGTTCTTGGTTTGCTTCTTATTTATTAAATATACAGGAAATTAGTTGATGAAACATTGATTAAAATTAAATTACAATTTATACAAAGCGGAATTCACTTTAAAGAAAGACTTTCTACAAAACAAAACTCAATGAAGTGGTCAAAATCATGTCTGACCCACTCCATGTCTCCAGACATAATCACATCTTATGATCACTTCTCTCACTTTTCATAATCAACATATGAAATAAAAAATAAAAAATCATAGGCTAATATTTAAACATAAGCTTAACTATGAAACTAAATAGGTAGCGTTGTTTCTTTAACCCTCTGTCCGACGAAGAAGCGTATGTATTTTTCCTTTATGACAGTGGAAGCGGCTCACAATACTCCGTCATTTTTCCACCATACGGATCAGTGCAAGACATCATTATAAACCATGAACTGTCTGCTTCAATTTGTGTACACTCACAATAACAACAAAAGGCCGTGGACTCAGGGCGCGGATTATTTAGCATGCATTCCACTCCAAATGCTGTCTTTATTTCAAAAATGTATTTTGTTTATTAAACGCATAAAGTTTTTAATTTCAAAAGCATCTCTAAATCCAGTTCATATTTCCAGCAAACGAAATTCAGAGCTAAAATAAGTGGCGAGTTACCACCATGCAAATTCAAACATTTCGCCCTTCTCCCTCGAAAGTGGTTAAAACAACATAATATCTCGTTATTACGACCTAATTGAGTGGAAAAAAACAATATGTGGCAGCAATGCGTCACTGCCGTGCGTAAAAGTCGATCATTCAGATGATGCTGACAGAAGACGTGCTCTTTATTAAACTCCTAAAGGACAATAGAATTACAGGAATACTGGATTCTAAACCATGAAATGCCACAATATCATGAAGACCTTGAAGCAGACATGAGGAGACACACACACCTCCTACGTGGCGCTCACAAGTGTGAGGCCTTTCTTTGCCATTAATGCTTGGATAACACGCCTACGTCTCCGATTAAAAATAATGGCTAATAATAAACCCCACTTTCTAAAGACATGTCAGCAAACCACAATGTGTGGATTTCAGAGCGGGCTTGGCTGGACACCCCAGACTCGTTTTGGCTGGTTACGGGATGCATGAGATTTTGTGTGGCCTTCCAAAAATTCACTTCCTGCACCTGTACTTGAATCTGATTTTTTGTTTATAGTCTTAAATCCTGGCAGCTTCATATCTGTTGAAGAACAGTAGCAATTCTGAGTAAACGCTGTACTAGTCTTAAACCACAAGGTGGCAGGACACAACCAGATCTGCTTGCTTGAGCACTGAGAGCTGTTTGTCTCTTCCATTGTTTTAAGGCACTATCCCATCGGCGTGTTGTTTGACCTCCATGCTTCAAACAGCACTCTGCCCTGGAACGTCTCCGTGCACTTTAAGGTGTGTGCTCCGCTTCACTCCTCCATGCTGGTGTTAATATGCCGCAGTCCTAATGTACTCTGTGTGTTGTAGAACTTCCCAGAACAGGACCTGCTTCACTGCCCGTCGAACTCCGTGATCGAAGCACACTTCATGTCGTGCATTAAAGAGGCCGACGCACTCAAACACAAGAGCCAAGTCATCAACGACATGCAGAAAAAAGACCATAAACAACTGTGGATGGGTCTGCAGAACGGTAAAATCTCTTCGGATGCATACTCTGAATACACTGTTGTGGCAAATTCTAAGTCTCCCTTGTTTTTCATGCTTTGATGGACAACAGACCTTGGTCTTTGGTACACGGCTGAGGCCTACTAATAATGAATTTCCTCCACAACTACACGACTTCTGCCCGTATTTGTGACCCGTGTAGTTAGTCTGGAGTTGACAGGTTGCACAGAAAAACATATAGTGTGTGATGAACACAGACTCAAATACTATCGGTCTTAAATAGTGTTCGAAATTAGTGTTAGTGTGTCCCAAGTCGTAGTATGTCAAAATGAGTATTTCAAAGATCTACACACTCTAACGGCTAATATAGCCCGCAAACCATTGTGCATTACAAATACTAATAACAACTGTTGAAAAAACTACAAACATGGTGGATGTGAATCCGAAGATTAGATAAAGGGGTTTGAGTGACTAATAACTAGAGATCGACTGATATATCGTTTTCCCGATATTTAAGCATTTTCCCATAATCCGGTATCAGTTTTGTAATATCAGTTTCACTGATAAATGGGGCCATCTTGTGACCGTTTTGAGAATTGCTCACAAGCCCGCAATTAAAGGTGCCCTAGAATGGAAAACTGTATTTACCTTGGCATAATTGAATAATAAGAGTTCAGTACATGGAACTGACATACCATGAGCCTCAAACACCATTGTTTCCTCCTTCATATGTAAATCACTGAAAAATGGGCAAATCCCAACATAACACCGACTGTGACGTAACAGTTGGGATCATTAGTATGAACGCCTCCGCAAATTTGCATATAGCCAGCCCATGTTCAGGCCGGCAGTGTTAGCGTGGACCTGCACGAATCAACAGAAGTTCTGCAGGTATTGTGAAGATGAGGACAATATAGTGAAAACGGCCGATCACGGATATAAATGTGACGTTCCAGCTGTGCAGGGGATGTGAGCACTTTCATAGCCTTCCCACAGGACAGAGCTGTCAACAGGCATGGCTGATGTTTATCTATGACAGGATACAGCACCAATTTAATTCAAAGTTGTTCGTTTGCGCTGACTAGTGTCAATTCCGTTAAAAAATATGACAAAATGTTCATTGACGACCTTTTTTTCCATGACTAAGACAAAACGAGATGACACAAACGTCCTTAAATGATTATTGTGACTATATAAACATGCAATATCGTTGATGAAAAAAGACAAGACTAAAATGTAATTTAAAAATAAAAACTTGAACAAAAAGCACTCTGGGTTTGTCAGGGGGGGAAAAGAGGAGCGTTCATGCTTGCGGTTGCCAGATTTCAGTAATTTAAATCCCCAATCTGAGCTTTTCTGTCAAAAGAACATGTATACTGTCTGGTGTTTTACTTAAACGTGCAATCTGGCACCCATGTGCACGCAAGCTCTCTCTGATCTGAAAACACCAATAAACAAGTCAGCTGCATTTCAGCATCTCCATTTGAGATTTTCTGCTTAAAGTGTCATTCGGTCGCTCTGTTTGTGGTTGTGTTAGCTGATTAGGTACACTTGTGTGAGCTACTGAAATGAGCCAATCAGAGCAGAGCTCATCATCATAAGGCAAAAACAGACCATTTCATTCTAGGGACAATTTCTAGGGTTGTAAATGGACCTGTAAAACTGTATGTGGACAATTTTAACCCTTAAATAAGCCATGTACCCTCTATGTAGATATCAGAGAACAATTTAAAATATTGTTTGAACTCATTCTAGGGCACCTGTAAAGCCCTGCGTCTGCATGGGAGATGGGTCAACAACAGTGTTCAAAGATAAAATGACTTGCATCCCTAAATGAATAAACTTTATTTAACATAACAGCCAGTAATGCACAAGTGAGATATGCACATATAAGATATGGTACATTAATGCTTATGTAGTTTAAACTTGGCGCTAAAAATACAGACAAACTCAGTCACGTAATCCATCAAGTCATGTGCCAATAAAGGCACAACTTTACATCAATGAAATAAAACAGTCGTGAATGAGAGCATGTAGGAAATAAAAGTGCTGAATGTAACTCTGCTATCTATCATTAGTCTCTTGAAGTTATAGAAGGTATATGTAACCTTTATTTCGCTAATAAACATGTATAATTACAGCTCTGTGGGAATGAATTATCTCCGAGAGGCGGATAAAAACAGCACTCCGTCAGCAGGTATTTCATCATCTAGTGAGCGAAAAAACCATTATTAGTAATTCTGATGGCGTGCCAGGTGAGATGGACTCGGTAACTGTGCTGGCGTATTCGCAGTTTTTCTGACTATGTTTGCGTATTCAGAGAATAGTCCAGCGTGCTCCGTTCTCTTCAGCCTATCAAACAACACAGAAACCTTTGAGAACTGTAGTTTAAAATGAATGCTCATGTTTATGAGAGTTGACCAGTCATTTATTCATGCTCTTCCTTTGAAAACATTAGACACCTTGCCTGTTGTTAATATGCTGTTGTTATAAATAAAAAGATGCAACAGCAGTAATGTGGTTTTATTATTATTATTATTATTATTAGGGATGGGCGATATGGCCTAAAATAGATATTGCGATAAACATTGCAGCCTCTTGCGATTAACAATATATACGTTGTATGTAGTTTTGAGAACATTTATTGTGCAAAACTGTGATTACACAACATAATTCAAGCACACTAGCTGCAGAGACCTTAACAAAGAAAAAGCAGAAGGTTTTAGTAAGGTCCTGTGCGTGCTTATCCATATAATGGCAGTGAATAGTGACCGGCTAAAACTTTATGAGCGTTTCTGACCTGCAGCCTAAAGTCACACATTTGCTTTTAAACATTTAGTTCTCTTAATGAGATGAAAACTGGCGTGTTGTTAATAAAGGAGCGGAGACTGTGAATTAGGCAATAGGGATGTCCCCATACCGTGGTACCAATGCCATACAGATGTAAGGTACTCCGTACCAATTTCAGTACCACAAACCATTTTAACCATTCAAAAAAAATAAATACAATTCAATAAGTTTGTTATTTATGATGATCTCCGGAACGCGGAGATGATGTCGCTATGCTAAAATCGCTTATTTCTCTGGATTTAAACATTCTTGAAACATTTGGGATAATGTACAAATCAACACAATATCTAACATGTTTTGTGGATATTTTAATCCAAAAATCTTACATACTGTGCCTTTAAATATTAATATTAATTATTAATATTTATTTAATCAAAATATACAAATTTTATATTAATAAATATTAATCTCATCAGCGTTAAGTATTAAATGCATCATCACATGTTTCTCTCGATACGGTTGGGAATGAAGTGAGATGTGCAGGATGATTGACAGAGTCGCACTTGTAATCCACAGAGCGGCCCGTTAGAGACTTCTCTTAATCCCAGAGCGGCCTACTCTTCTGCTACACACTCCAGCGGATCTACTTTTTATTCACAGAAAGAGTACATACTTTTAGCGTGTAGTATAAGTAGGTGAACTGGGGCGCAGCTTCTGATTCAATGAAGAGGCCGACTGATAAATTAGTGTCTCAAAGTCGTGTCACTTCTGGTGTGGACCGACAAGCGACTGGAGTCGCATCGCATCTGGTTGGGATACGGTGTAACCACGTTTACAAAAGACCGCAAGTGTATGATGCATAGAGTTTAGAAGTCGTGTAGTGTATTCCAGCCTTTAGCTCTAAATATATCAAATTTATCATGCATTGTTCTGTGTGTTGTTCCAGCCGTTCTTCTGCAGGGGTTTCAGTAGTTAATTTAAAGGTGAAAATGTGAAGCTCTGCAGATAAACTGAGAAAGGTGTGAGTTTCAGAAGCATAGATGCTTGATGATAACACACACAGCTGTCCTCTGCACTGATGAGAGAGAGAGAGAGAGAGTGTGTGTGTGTGTGTGTGTGTGTGTGTGTGTGAGAGAGAGAGAGACAGAGAAAGTAAAAATTAGCGGATGTTGATTTTCACCTGCACGTGAGAATGCAGCCAGTGTGACACACACACACACACACACTTTTTCTCACACGCTCTCTTACACACACGCACACATGGGTTTGCTCACAATCCTTAACTGTTTTGTTTTTCTTCTTGATCACATCATGAAAAGTTCAGCCAGAAATGAAAATTCTCATGTTGTTCCAAACCTGGATGGCTTTCATCACAAAAGAGATGTTAGGCAGATGTCAGGCACTAACAGCCTCAGTCGCCATCCACTTTCATTGCGTCTTTCTTCCACACAGTGAAAATCAGTGGTGACTGAGGCTGTCGTTCGTCTCCTTTTTGTGTTCTGTGGAAGGAACTCAGGCGTTTGTACAGTCCTAAAGAGAGCCACTGTCATCGATTTAAAGTGATTTTGTTTCTTTTATCAGATAAATTCGACCAGTTCTGGGCCATGAATGAAAACTCATGGAGTATCCTACTGAAGAGGCGGCTTCGCTATATTCCCTTCAGGATATATCAGGTATTTGTTCATTTACTCATTGCACTGAGCTCCCTAGTGAACAGTGTCTGCACATTATTTCAGTGGCGTGCGTCCACGATACCAACATAATGACCCGACCACGATACCAGACTAAATACCTTGATACGATACTGAATCTATACCACGGCACAAAACAAAAACAAAGTATCTGAATATGACAGAACTTACAATTAGGGTTGTGCCGATGGACGATGGCGAGCCACCATTGTGATGCCACGCCCCCCGTTGCGTGTCTTGCGAGTGCGACACACACTAATCCTAACTTCTGTAGTTAACCTAAAAACTTTGCAGGGATTGCTCTGTAAATTAAATCGAGACTATAACTAATGCATGTATGCTATTTTAAATACTGTAGTCTATGCCAGAGGCGTGGCGCGTGACCATACCGTGTCAGGCTACACAAATATTGATCTTGGCGTTGTTAGCCTCTTGTCTTTTTACATGTCTTACACTGTGCATTTAACTTAAAATATTTAATTTTGTATAAGAAAACAGCCCTTATTAATGAATTATTGTAGTGTCTGAGGAGATGCTCACAGCTCTTCTGTGGCTCCTGCAAGATAAACCCAGACTTCAGCCAACCTCAAACAACTTCTGTCTAATACTTTTAAAGACAATTTGCCTTGGCCATAATGTCAAATCAAATGAAAGAAGGTGATTCTGATAACACACATTTATTAAAACACAGAACAACAACAAATAAAGAACAAGAAAAGCGGGAACAACGCTCAGACCAAAACTACAAGGATTTACAGTTCACTTATAATCAATTGTGTTGTGTAAAGCATAGCATAGGCTACAAAATAAGTTATTGATATATTCATGAACTACGAATAAATGTTTAAAAAAACAATATGCAAAGTCAAAATTGAATAGCTCTGTAACGGACTGCGAGAAGTGCATGAACCTATTGGAAAGCCATGAGTCATTAGCTGGGTTAGTAAAATAACAAAATTATAGTTAAGTAGAAAATAATATTTACGTGAGAGATATGGTAAATATACTCCCTCACTCCTTTACGCATTATGGATTAAATGGGCACTAACCCGCTTGAGTTGCTTCTTGTAAAGGCAAAAGCAAAAGGCGTGTCGAACCTCAAGGTCGAATTGTGTCAACTCAGTGCCGCGCACCTCCACCCTACACTATATCTACTGCCAGTTACAGATGGTGTGTTCCGGCTTTACAGAATCAAAGTCTTGCTGTTAGTTGTGGGCTGATGGATGGGTTCTCTTCCTTTGAGTTTTTATAGAATTTTACATGGCTGCTGTTTACCTATCACACAACTGCCAATTATAGGCTAAGTGATTAGGCAAACACACTTCATGAACTCTCAGAGACAGCCTGACACCTAATTACCTAACCCAGCTGTCAATCAAACTCATCAGTCATTATGCAGACTAGACTGTAAAAAACACATTTTATTTATTTTGGTATTTGAGATGTTATAATAATTTTGTAATTACGTTACAATTATTGTACTGTTATTTAACAAATATTTGTATAATAAGCTGGGGGCCTACTCCTCATAGTGCCCTGTGCCCGTCAGGCCCGCCCGCTAGCTACGCCCTGGTCGTGTTACCTCTCTTAGCTGGAGCTGTTGCCCCACACACTCTACAGTAGGAGTGTGCTGCTGCTCGTCGGACGGTTTCACCAGCTCCTCCGTTTTGCTTTCAAGCCGCATTTACTCCAGATGGCGTATCACGATGATCGTTGCAGCTCGTGCCTCTAAATTCCGCGGGTACATTGCATTATCAACACGCATTATCTCGAATTAAAATCTCTTATCGTAGGCCAATTTTGTATCACTTATATTGCATATCATTCACATCGCCCATTACTAGATCCAGTACAACTTACCGAAATCTGTATCATGTCTCATAGAATCACTCAGTCAGTGTTTCAGCGGCGGAGGGGCGTCGGTAGCGGCGTGTAAACAGTCACGCAACATCACATTTACCTCAGAAAGCCCATATCCAGTGTCCATAAACTTCGTTAGTCAGCTAGAAAATTAACTCCAGAGAGGAGCATTTTGATGAATATATGCATCATATTACATATTCATTATAATTTTAATGTTCTTCAATATTTAATGCATGTTTGAATAAATCTGGCAAGTTTTATGACAGCCACCTTTTCAGTGTTTGTAGAAATATTTCATATAACTATTATTATTATTATTATTATTATTATTTATTATTATTATAGTATAATTTAATATAATATAATTTAAGTGTTTGTATACAAATCAGTAATTTTTTTTTACCTTCAATATTACAGTAGGCTACAACTGACTCCATGCTTTACAGCATTATGATTTTTCCATGTATTGTCCCTGATATATATCCAAAATAATCCATATTCAGTCGAATCGAAATCAAATTGAATTGATAAATCTGTCAGTACCCAGCCCTACAGTGGAGACATAATAAGTTCTAATTTAAAAATGTTGATTATATAAATAAAACTACACTATATATGCATATTTTGTAAAAAAACTGAAAATATATAGAGCGTAGGGAGATGGCCATAGACGGATAACTGACAATGGGCAAAGAGGCGGGACGTGGGCGGAGCTGAGGTGACGTGATGACTAACAGACAGCAGACAAACAGCAATCCACCTGTCACTCAAAGTGGCCACGCCCCTTAATTATGCAGAACTTTAAGGCTTTATATAATGTAAACCAATGAGATATAAAAAATATTCACCCCCTCACAGTCGTCATGAAGGGCAAAATTAGCCGTATAGACCAAAGCCACAGTTTGTCCCAGGCTGTAAACATGTGTTATTCTGCTGTAAAGTTGGGCATTTTAACATGGAGCTCAATGAGAGTCGCTCCCTTCTGGAGCCGGTCTCTAGTGGCCAGTCCATGAACTGCAGTTTAAGTCACTTCCGTGTTGGCTTCAAGAGAAACTGGGGGAGGAGCCGCTTGGAGATGACACGATTACATCATTCGCAGCTAAAAGAGCTCTTGGTGCATTCTTCAGTTTCTATTCTCTGGTCGGTGTAATTTTCTGTACAGCATCATGGGTAATGTGTTTTACACTAGATTTGAGTGAGAAAGCGGCTATCATACCAAGATCGCTTTAGACATTTTACATGATATTAGGGCTGGTGTATCGATTCAGATGTTTCCAATTCGATTCGATTTCAATTCTCGATTCAACTCAATGAATATAGATTTAATACAAATACTATAGGTATTTATAAAAAGAACAGTGAACATAAGTTTACAAAGTGTGTACTTAAAAAGAAATGAAGAACGCAAACCTGTATATTAAACTCTTTTTATTTCAGGTGCACTTTCGGGTACATTAAAACAGAACCCGTCTCTATATTTCAAATGCATACAATTTGTTAAATCGATGATTTTCAGCAATTTTCAGCACCACGGCAAGCTTTTCTTGCGATATTTGCACGCCTATGCGTTGTGTGCGGTTACTTTCCCGTTCACGAGACGCGTGTTCATTCCTGGACACAAGTAGTTGCCGTGGTAATGAACAACAATACCTTAACGTGCTGACTTATATGGACTATCTTTAATTTGAGAAATCTGTTTATAATGTAAGCTATTAGGTTTGAATTATTGCTCCTCGCTGAGCTCAGTTGATTTGAATATGTCTATAATGGCATCGTCGTGCTTCAGTGAGCGCTCAAGTTTTGATCATAATACAAAGCAAGCATTTGCGTGTATGTGATCTGTTTTATAGCGTTTGTGTGCTCGGCTGTGGGGGTGTTACAGCGTCTGGGTGATGATGTCTCATCAAATGGTTTACTTGAGATTGGTAGTATTACACAGCATTACCTCAGCATTACAAAATGCTGACAAACGTAACTGTAAATAAATTTGCATGCCACCTCGGTGATCAAACTCGTGCATTCGGATGGCGATTTATTCCCGGTGGAGGACCCTAAGGACCCTAACCTAACCCTCGCGCTCGTAGATATTCCAATACATTTCTTGATATTTGATATCCGTTCAAATTAGATTTTTCTCAAAAATTACAGCCCTACACAGGTGCTGGTCATATAATTAGAATATCATCAAAAAGGTGATTTATTTTCACTAATTCCATTCAAAAAGTGAAACTTGTATATTATATTCATTCATTACACACAGACTGATATATTTCAAATGTTTATTTCTTTTAATTCTGATGATTATAACTGAACACTAAGAGAAAATCCCAAATTCAGTATCTCAGAAAATGAGAATATTACTTTAGACCAACACAAAGAAAGTCTTTTAGAAATCTTGACCAACGAAGGAAGTATGAGCGTGTCCAGCACTTCCAATGCTTAGCCGGGGCTCCTTTGGCCTGAATCACTGCAGCAATGCGGCGTGGCATGGAGTCCATCAGTCACCTTGCACTGCTCAGGTG
>CM031958.1:1893237-1980737 GCA_018749465.1 Paracanthobrama guichenoti
ATCCATCCATCATGCGCGCATCCATCATCATAAAAGTGCATCTATCATCATAAAAGTGCATCCATCCATCATAAAGTGCATCTATCATCATGTGCGCATCCATCATCCATCATGTGCGCATCCATGCATCCATCCATCATAAAAGCGCATCTATCATCATAAAAGTGCATCCATCCATCATAAAAGCGCATCTATCATCATAAAAGTGCATCCATCCATCATAAAAGTGCATCCATCCATCATCAAAAGTGCATCTATCATCATAAAAGTGCATCCATCCATCATAAAAGTGCATCTATCATCACAAAAGTGCATCCATCCATCATAAAGAGTGCATCCATCATCATAAAAGTGCATCCATCCATCATAAAAGTGCATCTATCCATCATAAAAGTGCATCTATCATCATAAAAGTGCATCCATCCATCATAATAGTGCATCTATCCATCATAAAAGTGCATCTATCCATCATAAGAAGTGCATCTATCATTATAAAAGTGCATCCACATCCATCATAAAAGTGCATCCATCCATCATAAAAGTGCATCTATCATCATAAAAGTGCATCCATCCATCATAAAAAGTGCATCTATCATCACAAAAGTGCATCCATCCATCATAAAAGTGCATCCATCATCATAAAAGTGCATCTATCATCATAAAAGTGCATCTAGCATCATAAAAGTGCATCCATCCATCATAAAAGTGCATCCATCATCATAAAAGTGCATCCATCCATCATAAAAGTGCATCCATCATAAAAGTGCATCTATCATCACAAAAGTGCATCCATCCATCATAAAAGTGCATCCATCATCATAAAAGTGCATCTATCATCATAAAAGTGCATCCATCCATCATAAAAGTGTGCATCTATCATCATAAAAGTGCATCCATCATCATAAAAGTGCATCCATCATCATAAAAGTGCATCCATCCATCATAAAAGTGCATCTATCCATCATAAAAGTGCATCTATCATCATAAAAGTGCATCCATCCATCATAATAGTGCATCTATCCATCATAAAAGTGCATCTATCCATCATAAAAGTGCATCTATCATCATAAAAGTGCATCCGCCCATCATAAAAGTGCATCCATCATCATAAAAGTGCATCTATCATCATAAAAGTGCATCTATCATAAAAGTGCATCTATCATCATAAAGTGCATCCATACATCATAAAAAGTGCATCCATCCATCCATCCATCCATCCATCATAAAAGTGCATCTATCATCATAAAAGTGCATCCATCCATCATAAAAGTGCATCTATCATCATAAAAGTGCATCCATCAATCATAAAAGTGCATCCATCCATCATAAAAGTGCATCTATCATCATAAAAGTGCATCCATCCATCATAAAAGTGCATCCATCCATCATAAAAGTGCATCTATCATCATAAAAGTACATCCATCCATCATAAAAGTGCATCCATCATAAAAGTGCATCTATCATCATAAAAGTGCATTTATCATCATAAAGTGCATCCATCATCATAAAAGTGCATCTATCCATCATAAAAGTACATCCATCCATCATAAAGTGCATCCATCATCATAAAAGTGCATCCATCATCATAAAAGTGCATCTATCATCATAAAAGTGCATCCATCATCATAAAAGTGCATCTATCCATCATAAAAGTGCATCCATCCATCATAATAGTGCATCTATCCATCATAATAGTGCATCTATCCATCATAAAAGTGCATCTATCATCATAAAAGTGCATCCATCCATCATAAAAGTGGATCCATCCATCATAAAAGTGCATCTATCATCATAAAAGTGCATCCATCCATCACAAAAGTGCATCTATCCATCATAAAAGTGCATCTATCATCATAAAAGTGCATCTATCATCATAAAAGTGCATCCATCATCATAAAAGTGCATCTATCCATCATAAAAGTACATCCATCCATCATAAAAGTGCATCCATCATAAAAGTGCATCCATCATCATAAAAGTGCATCTATCATCATAAAAGTGCATCTATCCATCATAAAGTGCATCCATCCATCATAATAGTGCATCTATCCATCATAATAGTGCATCTATCCATCATAAAAGTGCATCTATCATCATAAAAGTGCATCCATCCATCATAAAAGTGGATCCATCCATCATAAAAGTGCATCTATCATCATAAAAGTGCATCCATCCATCACAAAAGTGCATCTATCCATCATAAAAGTGCATCTATCATCATAAAAGTGCATCCATCCATCATAATAGTGCATCTATCATCATAAAAGTGCATCTATCATCATGAAAGTGCATCCATCCATCATAAAAGTGCATCTATCCATCATAAAAGTGCATCTATCATCATAAAAGTGCATCTATCCATCATAATAGTGCATCTATCATCATAAAAGTGTATCTATCCATCATAAAAGTGCATCTATCATCATAAAAGTGCATCTATCCATCATAATAGTGCATCTATCCATCATAAAAGTGCATCTATCCATCATAATAGTGCATCTATCATCATAAAAGTGCATCTATCCATCATAAAAGTGCATCTATCATCATAAAAGTGCATCTATCCATCATAAAAGTGCATCTATCCATCATAAAAAATGCATCTAGCATCATAAAAGTACATCTATGTGTCATATACACCTAGGATGACTTGAGGGGGAGTAAATCATGGGCTAATCTTCATTTTTGGGGGAACTATCCCTTTGCAGTCATATATCTTAATGAACCAATTTTGCCAGCTTCACCTGCTGAAAGAAAGAAGATACAAAACAGGTGTCAGTAATATGTCCGTTTTACTAAGTTCTGCTCATTCAAAACAATTATCACAATTATAAAAAGTCATATCTTGAATGAACAGAAACAGTCTGCAGCTTGAACACTGTAATCAGCGGGCTCGGACTCTTATTGTGAAAAATATTTAGAAAATAAATGACCGTGTGGAGACTTTTTAATGTGAAGGCCGTGCCGGATGTGTGTCGAAGATGAGCTCAACTCTAATGCTTCCTGTCGACATCTAATGAAGGTATTTTATTATTATATTTTCATGCTGTTGGTTATGTTTGAACGCAGTAGTTTCTGAAATCGAGGCGGTTTTGCTGTCGTTAATAGCTCTAGAGGTGCGTTTCCGTGTGCTATGTTGTTCTGTCAGTGCTAGCTTAGCTTTAGTTACTCATGTTGTTCTGTCAGTGCTAGCTTAGCTTTAGTTACTCATGTTGTTCTGTCAGTGCTAGCTTAGCTTTAGTTACTCATGTTGTCATACAGCTTCAGAACAGGCGAGTAAACATCTCAAATATAGTTGCTTTTCAGTTCGTCGTTTTAAAGTGTGTCGTTATTGTTCTGTTTGTTATAAAGTGCTAAATGCTAGCAGTAGCTAATGTTAGCACAACTGATGTTTATATGTGATTTCCCATATATAATGTGTGTATGTGTATATATATGTGTGTGTATATATTCTAAATATTTGCTGTAATGGCATCTTTTATAGAGTGTCTTATACTGAGGTCTCAGTTTTAGCCATTATAGGCATTACCTGTCCTTCAGTATATCAGGGCCCAGTTTTCTACTGGCCCAGTCAAAATGCACAAGTTATTGAGTTCATTGTTTTTGACCCGTGTAATAATCAGTGCTTAAGAGTTCCAGGGAGATCTAATGGGTTAAAGGCACAATTTTTCTTTTTTTTTGCAGGTATGATGTCATCATACACACACACACACACACACACACACACACACACACACACACACACACACACACACACACACGGGCGTGTCCTGGATAAAATCGAGGATTTCTCACATATATATCTCTACAAACCCGATTCCAAAAAAGTTGTGACTGTACAAATTGTGAATAAAAACAGAACATAATGATGTGGAAGTTTCAAATTTCAATATTTTATTCAGAATACAAAAAAGATGACATGCCAAATATTTAAACTGAGAAAATGTATAATTTTAAGGGAAAAATAAGTTGATTTTAAATATAATGGCATCAACACATCTCAAAAGTTGGGACAAGGCCATGTTTCCCACTGTGTGGCATCCCCTCTTCTTTTTCTAACAGTCTGCAAACGCCTGGGGACTGAGGAGACAAGCTGCTCAAGTTTAGGAATAGGAATGTTGTCCCATTCTTGTCTAATACAGGCTTCTAGTTGCTCAACTGTCTTAGGTCTTCTTTGTGGCATCTTCCTCTCTTATGATGCTCAAATGTTTTCTATGGGTGAAAGATCTGGACTGCAGGCTGGCCATTTCAGTCCCCGGATCCTTCTTCTACACAGCCATGATGTTGTTATTGATGCAGTATGTGGTCTGGCATTGTCATGTTGGAAAATGCAAGGTCTTCCTGAAAGAGACGACGTCTGGATGGGTGCATATGTTGTTCTAGAACTTGATATCCCTTTCAGCATTGATGGTGCCTTTCCAGATGTGTAAGCTGCCCATGCCACACGCACTCATGAACCCCATCCCATCAGAGATGCAGGCTTCTGAACTGAGCGCTGACAACAACTTGGGTTGTCCTTGTCCTCTTTAGTCCGGATGACATGGCGCCCCAGTTTTCCAAAAAGAACTTCAAATTTTGATTGGTCTGACCACAGAACAGTTTTCCACTTTGCCACAGTCCATTTTAAATGAGCCTTGGCCCAGAGAAAACGCCTGCGCTTCTGGATCATGTTTAGATATGGCTTCTTTTTGACCTGTAGAGTTTTAGCCGGCAGCGGCGAATGGCACGTGATGGATTGTGTTCACGACAATGTTTTCTGGAAGTATTCCTGAGCCCATGTTGTGATTTCCATTACAGTAGCATTCCTGTATGTGATGCAGTGCCGTCTAAGGGCACGGAGATCACGGGCATCCAGTATGGTTTTCCGGCCTTGACCTCTTACACACAGAGATTGTTCCAGATTCTCTGAATCTTTGGATGATATCATGCACTGTAGATGATGAGAACTTCAAACTCTTTGCAGTGTTTCTCTGAGAAACTCCTTTCTGATATTGCTCCAGTATGTTTGGCCGCAGCATTGGGGGAATTGGTGATCCTCTGCCCATCTTGACTTCTGAGAGACACTGCCACTCTGAGAGGCTCTTTTTATACCCAATCATGTTGCCAATTGACCTAATAAGTTGCAGATCGGTCCTCCAGCTGTTCCTTATATGCACATTTAACTTTTCCGGCCTTTTATTGCTCCCCTGTCCCAACTCTTTTGGAATGTGTAGCTCTCATGAAGTCCAAATGAGCCAATATTTGGCATGACATTTCAAAATGTCTCACTTTCAACATTTGATACGTTATCTATATTCTATTGTGAATAAAATATAAGTTTATGAGATTTGTAAATTGTATTTTGATTAATATCAGAAAAATATGAGCTTTATTGCCAGGTATGTTTACACATAGGAATTTGTCCATTTAATATGTCAAATGAACAACTTTGACGGCTCTATAAATTGTTTTTCCCCTCAAATGATCTGTTAGTAGAAGAACAGTTCCTTAAAAGACCTTAAATTTGACAAACAAATCAGCTGTGAAGAGTAGCTTTTATCATCTGAGATCAATTGCAAAAGCATTTTTATCATCAAAAGATCTGCAGCTGTATCACCCAGTAGCCCAAGACTGGTTTCCCGCTGAAGCTAAGCAGGGCTGGGCCTGGTCAGTACCTGGATGAGACTCCTGGGAAAACTAGGCTTCTGCTGGAGGAGGTGTTAGTGAGGCCAGCAGGGGCGCCACCCTGTGCTCTGTGTAGTGATGGGGACACTGTACTGTAACAAGCACTGTCCTTCGGATGAGACGTTAAACCGTGCTCCTGATTCTCTGTGGTCATTAAAAATCCCATGGCACTTCTTGAAAAGTGTAATAAAATGCCTTGCCTTAATTCTAAATGTTTCTGTTAGGTTTGAAATCTGCTGTTTAAATGTGAATGGTGTGATACGCTCCCATCCCAAAGTGTTTGTACATGAGACGTGCCTTACTTTCATTTGTCTCTGCATATTAAGACCGATAACAGAAAGCATTTGAACCCTTTTCAGCTCATCTAAGATCACTCCAGTGAGGTCTGCTCGATAAACTCTTGATTTATTCCATCAACAGCTCCGAGCCTGAAGACTTTGTATGTGCCGCGTGGAGAAAGAGGATAATGGCAGATGACAAGGATGTGCTCCGAGACGTGTGGTTCGGGAGGATCCCGGCCTGTTTCACTCTCTCTCCAGAGGAAACCACAGAGAGAGAGGCAGAGCCCTACTATGTAAGTGAAGATGACACACTCTCTCTCGTTCTGCCGTGTGTTCGTGTCACCTGACCTGTGCTGTGTTTCTGTCAGCTGCTCCTCCCACGGGTCAGTTATCTGACGCTGGTCACCGATAAAGTCAAGAAGCACTTCCTCAAAGTCATGAAGGCCGAAGACGTGGAGGAGATGTGGTTTGAATATGAGGGAACGCCTCTGAAGTGGTACGTTGAGCTAACACGCCTGAAATAAGTCATGAGTGTCGTGGATGCTAGTCAAGGCACTGGAACAATTCAGGCTAAATGTTTCCTCTGCGGTCGTCATGATGCTTCGAAGCAATTCCTTAATAAATAAGCTTGATGAAAGAAAAAAACACAAAATATGTAATTTGGTGCAGATGCTGCACAGAAAGTGATGAAATTCTGATGCTTGTAATGTAGATCAGTGAGATCTTTATAGCAGTACAGCATAAAATACCAATATCTGCCAATGATATTAGATCTTAGTAAGATGATGCACTGCCTGGCCAAAGAAAAAAGCCGCCGTTTGGATTTAAAGTGCTTAAGAGCCAATGATTGGAAAAATGAATGCACCTCTTGATGAAAATAAATGCTGTGATGTTATTTCTAGAGATGTTTCCTTCCCGATACTGATTCCGAGGGTATCGGCCGATGCAGTACTGATCCGATACCTGGGTGTGTGTCTGTGTACACTACTAGCCCTGTATGAATTGCTAGAATTATTTTATGGTGTGCTTCAGACCTATCCCTTAATAAAACATACAGAACTGCTGTATTTATTACAGTGTTTTTATTATTTGACAGTAATATTATTTATTTTCTTAAGCGAAAAAAAATGCAGCCACAAATATAACACCTCAAACTGAAATAATTATAGTTAACAAAAACTAAAACCATAAAAACATCTCTTTAATGTTAACTGACAAAACTTAAACTTATTTTTCATTTAGTTTCATTAACCTGATATACCAAACTAAAGCTGAAATAAATCATTTTTAAAAATAACAACTTAAAAAACAATAGAATTACTAAAATGAAAGCTGAATTGAATTCAAAATATTAACAGAAACTATATAGTATCTCCGTGATCTTATAATATCGCTATATGGCTAAATCTGTGACGGTGTGTTTTATATATGAATGCAGAAATGGTTTCAACTAGGGCGCACAAGTGCACCATGGGAGAAAAGTCAAGCCCTGTAATATAGTTATCGTTAAAGTTATCTTTATAGTCATTGTTCTTGGTGTGAACGGTCCTCTGTGCCAGACTAGCCGTTTTCGGTTACACTTTATTTTAAGGCGTCATTAGCCGTGTTTCCATTACCCTTCAAATTCTGCAAATTGAAAATGCGCCCAATGGAAACGCGGCAATTTTGCAAAAACTCCCATATATCTCAAAAAAGTCTTTACGCTCGCATGAGCTGGGTTTTCAAGCAATTTGAAAAAGGACATTTTTGCAAAGCTGCAGTGGAAGCAGTATTGCTGCCACATACATATTTTTTCCCCCACTCAATTATGTCGAAATAACGAGATGTTATGTCATTAAAACAGCATGTTTTCTCCTAATAAGGACATGTGTTGTATAGTGATGTGTACAAAATGTGCCTTTTTCCACATTAGAGAATTTATATAGCATATGTGCCTTTGTCACACTTCCATGTTTGAAAAGCAGAAGCAAACTCAGTGATTTTTTTTATTTTTATGTAGCCTTTCATAACAAATAGCCATCGTCTAAATCTAAATTTCAAACTTTTTGGGGCCATGGACCGCTCATGATTAGTCTCAGTGGCGTAACTTTAACCTAGTAAGGACGGACCCCGGTGCAGCCACAAAGATCATAACTAAGACATATGTTTATTAAGAAATGTATTAAAAACAGAAAGACGCAGAAACAGGCCAGTGCTTTCGTTACGCACGTCAATCCATTCCCAATGTTCTTGGTTTGCTTCTTATTTATTAAATATACAGGCAATTAGTTGATGAAACATTGATTAAAATTAAATTACAATTTATACAAAACGGAATTCACTTTAAAGAAAGACTTTCTACAAAACAAAACTCAATGAAGTGGTCAAAATCATGTCTGACCCACTCCATGTCTCCAGACATAATCACATCTTATGATCACTTCTCTCACTTTTCATAATCAACATATGAAATAAAAAATAAAAAATCATAGGCTAATATTTAAACATAGCTTAACTATGAAACTAAATAGGTGACGTTGTTTCTTTAACCCTCTGTCCGACGAAGGCGTATGTATTTTTTCCTTTATGACAGTGGAAACGGCTCACAATACTCCGTCATTTTCCACCATACGGATCAGTGCAAGACATCATTATAAACCATGAACTGTCTGCTTCAATTTGTGTACACTCACAATAACAACAAAGGCCGTGGACTCAGGGCACGGATTATTTAGCATGCATTCCACTCCAAATGCTGTCTTTATTTCAAAAATGTATTTTGTTTATTAAACGCAAAGTTTTTAATTTCAAAAGCATCTCTAAATCCAGTTCATATTTCCAGCAAACGAAATTCAGAGCTAAAATAAGTGGCGAGTTACCACCATGCAAATTCAAACATTTCGCCCTTCTCCCTCGAAAGTGGTTAAAACAACATAATATCTCGTTATTACGACCTAATTGAGTGGAAAAAAACAATATGTGGCAGCAATGCGTCACTGCCGTGCGTAAAAGTCGATCATTCAGATGATGCTGACAGAAGACGTGCTCTTTATTAAACTCCTAAAGGACAATAGAATTACAGGAATACTGGATTCTAAACCATGAAATGCCACAATATCATGAAGACCTTGAAGCAGACATGAGGGAGACACACACACCTCCTACGTGACGCTCACAAGTGTGAGGGCCTTTCTTTGCCATTAATGCTTGGATAACACGCCTACGTCTCCGATTAAAAATAATGGCTAATAATAAACCCCACTTTCTAAAGACATGTCAGCAAACCACAATGTGTGGATTTCAGAGCGGGCTTGGCTGGACACCCCAGACTCGTTTTGGCTGGTTACGGGATGCATGAGATTTTGTGTGGCCTTCCAAAAATTCACTTCCTGCACCTGTACTTGAATCTGATTTTTTGTTTATAGTCTTAAATCCTGGCAGCTTCATATCTGTTGAAGAACAGTAGCAATTCTGAGTAAACGCTGTACTAGTCTTAAACCACAAGGTGGCAGGACACAACCAGATCTGCTTGCTTGAGCACTGAGAGCTGTTTGTCTCTTCCATTGTTTTAAGGCACTATCCCATCGGCGTGTTGTTTGACCTCCATGCTTCAAACAGCACTCTGCCCTGGAACGTCTCCGTGCACTTTAAGGTGTGTGCTCCGCTTCACTCCTCCATGCTGGTGTTAATATGCACTTGGTCCTAATGTACTCTGTGTGTTGTAGAACTTCCCAGAACAGGACCTGCTTCACTGCCCGTCGAACTCCGTGATCGAAGCACACTTCATGTCGTGCATTAAAGAGGCCGACGCACTCAAACACAAGAGCCAAGTCATCAACGACATGCAGAAAAAGACCATAAACAACTGTGGATGGGTCTGCAGAGCAGTAAAATCTCTTCGGATGCATACTCTGAATACACTGTTGTGGCAAATTCTAAGTCTCCCTTGTTTTTCATGCTTTGATGGACAACAGACCTTGGTCTTTGGTACACGGCTGAGGCCTACTAATAATGAATTTCCTCCACAACTACACGACTTCTGCCGTATTTGTGACCCGTGTAGTTAGTCTGGAGTTGACAGGTTGCACAGAAAAACATATAGTGTGTGATGAACACAGACTCAAATACTATCGGTCTTAAATAGTGTTGAAATTAGTGTTAGTGTGTCCCAAGTCGTAGTATGTCAAAATGAGTATTTCAAAGATCTACACACTCTAACGGCTAATATAGCCCGCAAACCATTGTGCATTACAAATACTAATAACAACTGTTGAAAAAACTACAAACATGGTGGATGTGAATCGAAGATTAGATAAAGGGGTTTGAGTGACTAATAACTAGAGATCGACTGATATATCGTTTTCCGATATTTAAGCATTTTCCCATAATCCGGTATCAGTTTTGTAATATCAGTTTCACTGATAAATGGGGCCATCTTGTGACCGTTTTGAGAATTGCTCACAAGCCCGCAATTAAAGGTGCCCTAGAATGGAAAACTGTATTTACCTTGGCATAATTGAATAATAAGAGTTCAGTACATGGAACTGACATACCATGAGCCTCAAACACCATTGTTTCCTCCTTCATATGTAAATCACTGAAAAATGGGCAAATCCCAACATAACACCGACTGTGACGTAACAGTTGGGATCATTAGTATGAACGCCTCCGCAAATTTGCATATAGCCAGCCCATGTTCAGGCCGGCAGTGTTAACGTGGACCTGCACCGAATCAACAGAAGTTCTGCAGGTATTGTGAAGATGAGGACAATATAGTGAAAACGGCCGATCACGGATATAAATGTGACGTTCCAGCTGTGCAGGGGATGTGAGCACTTTCCATAGCCTTCCCACAGGACAGAGCTGTCAACAGGCATGGCTGATGTTTATCTATGACAGGATACAGCACCAATTTAATTCAAAGTTGTTCGTTTGCGCTGACTAGTGTCAATTCCGTTAAAAAATATGACAAAATGTTCATTGACGACCTTTTTTTCCATGACTAAGACAAAACGAGATGACACAAACGTCCTTAAATGATTATTGTGACTATATAAACATGCAATATCGTTGACGAAAAAAGACAAGACTAAAATGTAATTTAAAAATAAAAACTTGAACAAAAAGCACTCTGGGTTTGTCAGGGGGGGAAAAGAGGAGCGTTCATGCTTGCGGTTGCCAGATTTCAGTAATTTAAATCCCCAATCTGAGCTTTTCTGTCAAAAGAACATGTATACTGTCTGGTGTTTTACTTAAACGTGCAATCTGGCACCCATGTGCACGCAAGCTCTCTCTGATCTGAAAACACCAATAAACAAGTCAGCTGCATTTCAGCATCTCCATTTGAGATTTTCTGCTTAAAGTGTCATTCGGTCGCTCTGTTTGTGGTTGTGTTAGCTGATTAGGTACACTTGTGTGAGCTACTGAAATGAGCCAATCAGAGCAGAGCTCATCATCATAAGGCAAAAACAGACCATTTCATTCTAGGGACAATTTCTAGGGTTGTAAATGGACCTGTAAAACTGTATGTGGACAATTTTAACCCTTAAATAAGCCATGTACCCTCTATGTAGATATCAGAGAACAATTTAAAATATTGTTTGAACTCATTCTAGGGCACCTGTAAAGCCCTGCGTCTGCGGGGAGATGGGTCAACAACAGTGTTCAAAGATAAAATGACTTGCATCCCTAAATGAATAAACTTTATTTAACATAACAGCCAGTAATGCACAAGTGAGATATGCACATATAAGATATGGTACATTAATGCTTATGTAGTTTAAACTTGGCGCTAAAAAATACAGACAAACTCAGTCACGTAATCCATCAAGTCATGTGCCAATAAAGGCACAACTTTACATCAATGAAATAAAACAGTCGTGAATGAGAGCATGTAGGAAATAAAAGTGCTGAATGTAACTCTGCTATCTATCATTAGTCTCTTGAAGTTATAGAAGGTATATGTAACCTTTATTTCGCTAATAAACATGTATAATTACAGCTCTGTGGGAATGAATTATCTCCGAGAGGCGGATAAAAACAGCACTCCGTCAGCAGGTATTTCATCATCTAGTGAACGAAAAAACCATTATTAGTAATTCTGATGGCGTGCCAGGTGAGATGGACTCGGTAACTGTGCTGACGTATTCGCAGTTTTTCTGACTATGTTTGCGTATTCAGAGAATAGTCCAGCGTGCTCCGTTCTCTTCAGCCTATCAAACAACACAGAAACCTTTGAGAACTGTAGTTTAAAATGAATGCTCATGTTTATGAGAGTTGACCGAGTCATTTATTCATGCTCTTCCTTTGAAAACATTAGACACCTTGCCTGTTGTTAATATGCTGTTGTTATAAATAAAAAGATGCAACAGCAGTAATGTGGTTTTATTATTATTATTATTATTATTAGGGGATGGGCGATATGGCCTAAAATAGATATTGCGATAAACATTGCAGCCTCTTGCGATTAACAATATATACGTTGTATGTAGTTTTGAGAACATTTATTGTGCAAAACTGTGATTACACAACATAATTCAAGCACACTAGCTGCAGAGACCTTAACAAAGAAAAAGCAGAAGGTTTTAGTAAGGTCCTGTACGTGCTTATCCATATAATGGCAGTGAATAGTGACCGGCTAAAACTTTACGGCGTTTCTGACCTGCAGCCTAAAGTCACACATTTGCTTTTAAACATTTAGTTCTCTTAATGAGATGAAAACTGGCGTGTTGTTAATAAAGGAGCGGAGACTGTGAATTAGGCAATAGGGATGTCCCCATACCGTGGTACCAATGCCATACAGATGTAAGGTACTCCGTGCCAATTTCAGTACCACAAACCATTTTAACCATTCAAAAAAAAATAAATACAATTCAATAAGTTTGTTATTTATGATGATCTCCGGGAACGCGGAGATGATGTCGCTATGCTAAAATCGCTTATTTCTCTGGATTTAAACATTCTTGGAAACATTTGGGATAATGTACAAATCAACACAATATCTAACATGTTTTTGTGGATATTTTAATCCAAAAATCTTACATACTGTGCCTTTAAATATTAATATTAATTATTAATATTTATTTAATCAAAATATACAAATTTTATATTAATAAATATTAATCTCATCAGCGTTAAGTATTAAATGCATCATCACATGTTTCTCTCGATACGGTTGGGAATGAAGTGAGATGTGCAGGATGATTGACAGGTCGCACTTGTAATCCACAGAGCGGCCCGTTAGAGACTTCTCTTAATCCCAGAGCCGGCCTACTCTTCTGCTACACACTCCAACGGATCTACTTTTTATTCACAGAAAGAGTACATACTTTTAGCGTGTAGTATAAGTAGGTGAACTGGGACGCAGCTTCTGATTCAATGAAGAGGCCGACTGATAAATTAGTGTCTCAAAGTCGTGTCACTTCTGGTGTGGACCGACAAACGACTGGAGTCGCATCGCATCTGGTTGGGATACGGTGTAACCGTTTACAAAGACCGCAAGTGTATGATGCATAGAGTTTAGAAGTCGTGTAGTGTATTCCAGCCTTTAGCTCTAAATATATCAAATTTATCATGCATTGTTCTGTGTGTTGTTCCAGCCGTTCTTCTGCAGGGGTTTCAGTAGTTAATTTAAAGGTGAAAATGTGAAGCTCTGCAGATAAACTGAGAAAGGTGTGAGTTTCAGAAGCATAGATGCTTGATGATAACACACACAGCTGTCCTCTGCACTGATGAGAGAGAGAGAGAGAGAGTGTGTGTGTGTGTGTGTGTGTGTGTGTGTGTGTGTGTGTGTGTGAGAGAGAGAGAGAGACAGAGAAAGTAAAAATTAAGCGGATGTTGATTTTCACCTGCACGTGAGAATGCAGCCAGTGTGACACACACACACACACACACTTTTTCTCACACACGCTCTCTTACACACACACGCACACATGGGTTTGCTCACAATCCTTAACTGTTTTGTTTTTCTTCTTGATCACATCATGAAAAGTTCAGCCAGAAATGAAAATTCTCATGTTGTTCCAAACCTGGATGGCTTTCATCACAAAAGAGATGTTAGGCAGATGTCAGGCACTAACAGCCTCAGTCGCCATCCACTTTCATTGCGTCTTTCTTCCACACAGTGAAAATCAGTGGTGACTGAGGCTGTCGTTCGTCTCCTTTTGTGTTCTGTGGAAGGAACTCAGGCGTTTGTACAGTCCTAAAGAGAGCCACTGTCATCGATTTAAAGTGATTTTGTTTCTTTTATCAGATAAATTCGACCAGTTCTGGGCCATGAATCGAAAACTCATGGAGTATCCTACTGAAGAGGGCGGCTTCCGCTATATTCCCTTCAGGATATATCAGGTATTTGTTCATTTACTCATTGCACTGAGCTCCCTAGTGAACAGTGTCTGCACATTATTTCAGTGGCGTACGTCACGATACCAACATAATGACTTCGACACGATACCAGACTAAATACCTTGATACGATACTGAATCTATACCACGGCACAAAACAAAAACAAAGTATCTGAATATGACAGAACTTACAATTAGGGTTGTGCCGATGGACGATGGCGAGCCACCATTGTGATGCCACGCCCCCCGTTGCGTGTCTTGCGAGTGCGACACACACTAATCCTAACTTCTGTAGTTAACCTAAAAACTTTGCAGGGATTGCTCTGTAAATTAAATCGAGACTATAACTAATGCATGTATGCTATTTTAAATACTGTAGTCTATGCCAGAGACGTGACGCGTGACCATACCGTGTCAGGCTACACAAATATTGATCTTGACGTTGTTAGCCTCTTGTCTTTTTTACATGTCTTACACTGTGCATTTAACTTAAAATATTTAATTTTGTATAAGAAAACAGCCCTTATTAATGAATTATTGTAGTGTCTGAGGAGATGCTCACAGCTCTTCTGTGGCTCCTGCAAGATAAACCCAGACTTCAGCCAACCTCAAACAACTTCTGTCTAATACTTTTAAAGACAATTTGCCTTGGCCATAATGTCAAATCAAATGAAAGAAGGTGATTCTGATAACACACATTTATTAAAACACAGAACAACAACAAATAAAGAACAAGAAAACGCAGGAACAACGCTCAGACCAAAACTCGGGATTTACAGTTCACTTATAATCAATTGTGTTGTGTAAAGCATAGCATAGGCTACAAAATAAGTTATTGATATATTCATGAACTACACGAATAAATGTTTAAAAAAACAATATGCAAAGTCAAAATTGAATAGCTCTGTAACGGACTGCGAGAAGTGCATGAACCTATTGGAAAGCCCTGAGTCATTAGCTGGGTTAGTAAAATAACAAAATTATAGTTAAGTAGAAAATAATATTTACGTAGAGAGATATGGTAAAATATACTCCCCTCACTCCTTACGCATTATGGATTAAATGGGCACTAACCCCGCGAGTTGCTTCTTGTAAAGGCAAAAGCAAAGGCGTATTCGAACTCGGGTCGAATGTGTCAACTCAGTGCCGCGCACCTCACCCCTACACTATATCTACTGCCAGTTACAGATGGTGTGTTCCGGCTTTAAAGAATCAAAGTCTTGCTGTTAGTTGTGGGCTGATGGATGGGTTCTCTTCCATGAGTTTTTTATAGAATTTTACATGGCTGCTGTTTACCTATCACACAACTGCCAATTATAGGCTAAGTGATTAGGCAAACACACTTCATGAACTCTCAGAGACAGCCTGACACCTAATTACCTAACCCAGCTGTCAATCAAACTCATCAGTCATTATGCAGACTAGACTGTAAAAAAACACATTTTATTTATTTTGGTATTTGAGATGTTATAATAATTTTGTAATTACGTTACAATTATTGTACTGTTATTTAACAAATATTTGTATAATAAGCTGGGGGGGCCTACTCCTCATAGTGCCCTGTGCCCGTCAGGCCCGCCCGCTGGCTACGCCCCTGGTCGTGTTACCTCTCTTAGCTGGAGCTGTTGCCCCACACACTCTACAGTAGAGTGTGCTGCTGCTCGTCGGACGGTTTCACCAGCTCCTCCGTTTTGCTTTCAGCCGCATTTACTCCAGATGACGTATACGATGATGCGTTGCAGCTCGTGCCTCTAAATTTCGCGGGTACATTGCATTATCAACACGCATTATCTCGAATTAAAATCTCTTATCGTAGGCCAATTTTGTATCACTTATATTGCATATCATTCACATCGCCCATTACTAGATCCAGTACAACTTACCGAAATCTGTATCATGTCTCATAGAATCACTCAGTCAGTGTTTCAACGGCGGAAGGACGTCGGTAACGGCGTGTAAACAGTCACGCAACATCACATTTACCTCAGAAAGCCCATATCCAGTGTCCATAAACTCGTTAGTCAGCTAGAAAATTAACTCCAGAGAGGAGCATTTTGATGAATATATGCATCATATTACATATTCATTATAATTTTAATGTTCTTCAATATTTAATGCATGTTTGAATAAATCTGGCAAGTTTTTATGACAGCCACCTTTTCAGTGTTTGTAGAAATATTTCATATAACTATTATTATTATTATTATTATTATTATTTATTATTATTATAGTATAATTTAATATAATATAATTTAAGTGTTTGTATACAAATCAGTAATTTTTTTACCTTCAATATTACAGTAGGCTACAACTGACTCCCATGCTTTACAGCATTATGATTTTTCCATGTATTGTCCCTGATATATATCCAAAATAATCCATATTCAGTCGAATCGAAATCAAATTGAATTGATAAATCTGTCAGTACCCAGCCCTACAGTGGAGACATAATAAGTTCTAATTTAAAAATGTTGATTATATAAATAAAACTACACTATATATGCATATTTTGTAAAAACTGAAAATATATAGCGTAGGGAGATGGCCATAGACGGATAACTGACAATGGGCAAGAGAGGGGCGACGGGCGGAGCTGAGGTGACGTGATGACTAACAGACAGCAGACAAACAGCAATCCACCTGTCACTCAAAGTGGCCACGCCCCTTAATTATGCAGAACTTTAAGGCTTTATATAATGTAAACCAATGAGATATAAAAAATATTCACCCCCTCACAGTCGTCATGAAGGGCAAAATTAGCCGTATAGACCAAAGCCACAGTTTGTCCCAGGCTGTAAACATGTGTTATTCTGCTGTAAAGTTGGGCATTTTAACATGGAGCTCAATGAGAGTCGCTCCCTTCTGGAGCCGGTCTCTAGTGGCCAGTCCATGAACTGCAGTTTAAGTCACTTCCGTGTTGGCTTCAAGAGAAACTGGGGGAGGAGCCGCTTGGAGATGACACGATTACATCATTCGCAGCTAAAGAGCTCTTGGTGCATTCTTCAGTTTCTATTCTCTGGTCGGTGTAATTTTCTGTACAGCATCATGGGTAATGTGTTTTACACTAGATTTGAGTGAGAAACGCTATCATACCAAGATCGCTTTAGACATTTTTACATGATATTAGGGCTGGGTATCGATTCAGATGTTCCAATTCGATTCGATTTCAATTCTCGATTCAACTCAATGAATATAGATTTAATACAAATACTATAGGTATTTATAAAAAAGAACAGTGAACATAAGTTTACAAGTGTGTACTTAAAAAGAAATGAAGAACCGCAAACCTGTATATTAAACTCTTTTTATTTCAGGTGCACTCGGGTACATTAAAACAGAACCCGTCTCTATATTTCAAATGCATACAATTGTTAAATACGATGATTTTCAGCAATTTTCAGCACACGGCAAGCTTTTCTTGCGATATTTGCCGCCTGTCGTGTGTGCGGTTACTTTCCGTTCACGAGACGCGTGTTCATTCCTGGACACAAGTAGTTGCCGTGGTAATGAACAACAATACCTTAACGTGCTGACTTATGTGGACTATCTTTAATTTGAGGAAATCTGTTTATAATGTAAGCTATTAGGTTTGAATTATTGCTCCTGCGCTGACTCAGTTGATTTGAATATGTCTATAATGGCATCGTACGTGCTTCAGTGAACGCTCAAGTTTGATCATAATACAAAGCAAGCATTTGCGTGTATGTGATCTGTTTATAGCGTTTGTGTGCTCGGCTGTGGGGGTGTTGCAACGTCTGGGTGATGATGTCTCATCAAATGGTTTCGCAGATTGGTAGTATTACACAGCATTACCTCAGCATTACAAAATGCTGACAACGTAACTGTAAAAATAAATTTGCATGCCACCTCGGTGATCAAACTCGTGCATTCGGATGGCGATTTATTCCCGGTGGAGGACCCTAAAGGACCCTAACCCTAACCCTGCGCTCGTAGATATTCCAATACATTTCTTGATATTTGATATCCGTTCAAATTAGATTTTTCTCAAAAATTACAGCCCTACTACACAGGTGCTGGTCATATAATTAGAATATCATCAAAAAGGTGATTTATTTCACTAATTCCATTCAAAAAGTGAAACTTGTATATTATATTCATTCATTACACACAGACTGATATATTTCAAATGTTTATTTCTTTTAATTCTGATGATTATAACTGAACACTAAGGAAAATCCCAAATTCAGTATCTCAGAAAATGAGAATATTACTTTAGACCAACACAAAGAAAGTCTTTTTAGAAATCTTGACCAACAGGAAAGTATGAGCGTGTCCAGCACTCAATGCTTAGCCGGGGCTCCTTTAGCCTGAATCACTGCAGCAATGCGGCGTGGCATGGAGTCCATCAGTCTGTGGCACTGCTCAGGTGTTATGAGAGCCCAGGTCGCTCTGATAGGGGCCTTCAGCTCTTCTGCATTGTTGGGTCTGGCGTATCGCATCTTCCTCTTCACAATAGCCCATAGATTTTCTGTGGGCTTAAGGTCAGGCGAGTTTGCTGGCCAATTAAGAACAGGGATACCATGGTCCTTAAACCAGGTCCATGAAATCTGCATCTCCATAAAGCTGGTCAGCAGCAGGAAGCATGAAGTGCTCTAAAACTTCCTGATATATGGCTGCGCTGACCTTGGACCTCAGAAAACACAGTGGACCAACACCAGCAGATGACATGGCACCCCAAACCATCACCGACTGTGGGAACTTTACACTGGACCTCAAGCACCGTGGATTGTGTGCCTCTCCTCTCTTCCTCCAGACTCTGGGATCCTGATTGACTTTCATCAGAGCACATAACTTTGGAGCACTCAGCAGCGGTCCAGTCCTTTCTGTCTTTAGCCCAGGCGAGATGCCGTCTGTTGTTCAAGAGTGGCTTGACTCGAGGACTGCGACAGCTGAAACCCATGTCTCGCAGACGTCTGTGTGTAGTGGTTCTTGAAGCACTGACTCCAGCTGCAGTCCACTCTTTGTGAATCTCCCACACATTTTTGAATGGGTTTTGTTTCTCAATCCTCTCCAGGGTGCGGTTATCCCTATTGCTTGTACACTTTTTTTCTACCACATCTTTTCCTTCCCTTGGCCTCTCCATTAATGTGCTTGGACACAGAGCTCTGTGAACAGCCAGCCTCTTTTGCAATGACCTTTTGGGTCTTGCCCTCCTTGTGCAAGGTGTCAATGGTCGTCTTTTGGACAGCGGTCAGGTCAGCAGTCTTCCCTATGATTGTGTAGCCTACAGAACCAGACTGAGAGAGCATTTAATGGCCTTTGCAGGTGTTTTGAGTTCATCAGCTGATCAGAGTGTGGCACCAGCTGTCTTCAATATTCAACCTTTTCACAATATTCTCATTTTCTGAGATACTGAATTTGGATTTTCCTTAGTTGTCAGTTATAATCATCAAAATTAAAAGAAATAAACATTTGAAATATATCAGTCTGTGTGTAATGAATGAATATAATATACAAGTTTCAATGGAATTATGAAATAAATCAACTTTTGATGATATTCTAATTATATGACCAGCACCTGTATAACGTTAATTACTGCTGTGATAACGGCTCATTTAAAATGTTTATGTATTTTTCTCTTTTGAGCGGTGATGAAAGATTATTCTTATAAATAGGCCTACTTTCCAGCATTTCAGTAATAAAAGTGTAGGCTAGATCTTTAAAATGCGTCCAAATTACAGTGAAGCGCAATGATACGGTGCTCTTCAGTGGTCAAAAAGGATATAAACAGTGAATTTTGAAGCGATGTCTTCATAAACTCAGAGATGTGGATTCGGATGGCAGTTAAATTACCACATGACCTTGGTGTTTGTCAAAAAACAGTAGGCAATTCGGCTGGGGATTTTTACGCGGGTGGTGGGAGAAAAACACTGACATTCTGGATTCGGACGGCAATAAAATCACTGACTAGTCCCTCTCAATGATGACAATACCTTACGACCCCACGAGAAACAACTACCGTCCAAATCTGTCATAGCTGATAAAACACTGATGAGAATATTGCTCGAGAATAAATGACATTCAGGCAAGCAACTGTTGTGTTTCTCTGTTTAGATTAAGGAGCTTTACACACAGCCTTATCAGAGATAAATAGGCCTATTTGATGACCTGTCGTGGTATACATTTCATGCAGACTTGATCATGTAGAGTTGGCGTGTACAGTGCTCATTTACATATAGCCAACAAAAAATTTCCCCACAACAAAATTGTGGCCAGTGAAAATGGTGAGTGGCTAATAACTTTGGATAACCACTAGCCACAGTGACTGCTGAGGAAAAGGTTAATGTCAAGCCCTGGTGCCACACATTGGTCAAGCTGTTGTTTTAAACCACTTTGCCTAAAGTCATTCCCAGAATGCTAGATTCACGTTGCCATTTTGACTGTTTGAATGTTCCGATTGACAATTACAGTACTTTTTAAATATTTGAGTTGATACAGTCATTTGAATGTTTATTCGAATATTTTGATTACTTTTTTTTTGTGTTTGAATAATGTTCTAAATGTCTTTTAAGAAGTCGGCATGAAAGTGAAGTAGCCGTCTTTTCTTCTCTATTATGTCGTATATCCGAGGGAAACGCAAACAAAAATTGATTGGATGGTTGTGGTTTGCTATTGGTGGATCTCATGTGACTGATAGGTTGCCCCGCCCTAATTTTTTTGACCATTTGAATGTAGTCACTTGGAATATTTCAATTCCACATTTTTTTCAGTTTTCAATATTCAAATTTCCAAACGGTTTTGTCTTTTTGACCATGAACCTGGATAAAGCCCAGGCTCTGATTATTGCTGTAGTTCTCATCATATTGTGAAGGGTAGAGTCGGCCTGTGATCATGGGCTGAGACCTGAGAGCGTCTCTTTTCTCCGGTGAAAGGCTAATGATGTCTGTTGTGTGGTTCATGTGCTGCTCTGCCAGGTTGGGTGTCAGGGGAGTTGAAAAGAAAGTGTCGGCACCCAGAGTATCACACTCCTCATCGGCATCAGGAGCCTTTCGGATAATGCTGAGCTCAATAATTAATGCTGCCTTTTAAAAATGCATCGAAGTAGCTGTCACTTCTCACACTCTCTCTTCTCCGGCTCTGGGGATGATCTCGGCGCAAGTGAGCGGTGAGTCAGTTTTTCTGGTAACCCGATCGAGGCTGTGGCATCCTGAGACACCTTCTCTTCCTGAGAGCCGAGGGTGTCGGTGTCAGCTGGACTACCTGAGCCGTTGTGTCACCAGTTTCCTTTTCACAGCACCAAGATTGACTCCTATTGTTTGCAAGGCCTCTGTTTGTCACCGCAGGTCCAGATCTTACAGGATGATACCCTCTGTCACTGACCACATGCAAGTCGTGTGTGTGAAAACTGGATCCTGTCCAGCATTCGACACCTTGCCTGCTCGCTCAAGGCCAAAGGAAAGACTATGCCGTGACTACCAGCTGTTAATCCACTCAATATCTCATTCCGCTATTCACAGCATTACACCTGACTAGTGTGGTTTAAACCGCCGCTAACTGACATGATATTAACAAGTGAGATATGTTGCTAACCAGCCAAACAACATCATACAAAGTATGACAGTGATAATCTCAGGCACTGATTATGTGCTTTATTTAATGTTAAAAGCAACTATTATTACAATATTGCGTTACACCCTGAAAAACATGGAAAGTGGATGTTACATTACTTTTGTTACATGTTCTTACCTGGGCTGGGCTTGCTTGTTTGTTTTCTAACTAAAAAACGTTTTGTCAAATATAAAGGCCCTTTCACACCATAAGTGAAATAGACCTCAGGCTGAAAAATGTAAATTCACGCCTGTATGAGCTGTTCAAAGTAGTATCATTTAGACAGCAGGACATTTTCTTTTAACTCAAAACTGACCTGAAAAACTTCACTTTCTATTGAAAGGGCTGTTGGGTGATTTCAGAACTTCAGTTTCTCATATCAGTACAGGGCTCCAGACCAAATGGTGGTATTTTGCGACCTTTTTCCTGCTGGTGTGACTAAATGTTGTTAGAGGTCGCACTGGCCCACGTGCCCAACTGATAAGAGCTGCCATTTCTGTTACATATGAGAAACCTCAAGCAGCAAACCAAATGAAGCGGAACGGAACCGCGCTACTGGAATTAATAACCTCGCTACTGCGAGATCTAGTGCAAGCGTTCGGTGCCGAATTCTCTGTTATACACCACAGAGATCAGATCAAACAGAGCTGACGTGGAGACCAGGAGAAACATTGAGCCATGAGCAAAGATCAGATCACAAATCACCATTCACCATGATTTACTGTAGAGACTCCATGATTTACTGTAGAGGCGACTCCATGATTTACTGTAGAGGCGACTCCATGATTTACTGTAGAGGCGACTCCATGATTTACTGTAGAGGCGACTCCATGATTTACTGTAGAGGCGACTCCATGATTTACTGTAGAGGCGACTGATTTACTGTAGAGGCGACTCCATGATTTACTGTAGAGGCGATTTACTCCGATTGACTCCATGATTTACTGTAGAGGCGACTCCGTGATTTACTGTAGAGGCGACTCCTGTAGAGGCGACTGATTTACTGTAGAGGCGACTCCGTGATTTACTGTAGAGGCGACTCCGTGATTTACTGTAGAGGCGACTCCGTGATTTACTGTAGAGGCGACTCCGTGATTTACTGTAGCGACTCCGTGATTTACTGTAGAGGCGACTCCGTGATTTACTGTAGAGACTCCTCGTGATTTACTGTAGAGAGCGACTCCGTGATTTACTGTAGAGACTCCGTGATTTACTGTAGAGACTCCGTGATTTACTGTAGAGACTCCGTGATTTACTGTAGAGACTCCTCGTGATTTACTGTAGAGAGAGACTCCGTGATTTACTGTAGAGAGAGACTCCGTGATTTACTGTAGAGACTCCGTGATTTACTGTAGAGACTCCTCATTTACTGTGATTTACTGTAGAGACTCTCATGATTTACTGTAGAGAGACCACGTGATTTACTGTAGAGACTCCACATGATTTACTGTAGAGACTCCACATGATTTACTGTAGAGACTCCACATGATTTACTGTAGAGACTCCACATGATTTACTGTAGAGACTCCACATGATTTACTGTAGAGACTCCACATGATTTACTGTAGAGACTCCGTGATTTACTGTAGAGACTCCACATGATTTACTGTAGAGACTCTGATTTACTGTAGAGACTCCTGTGATTTATTTACTGTAGAGACTCCGTGATTTACTGTAGAGACTCCGTGATTTACTGTAGAGACTCCGTGATTTACTGTAGAGACTCCGTGATTTACTGTAGAGACTCCGTGATTTACTGTAGAGACTCCGTGATTTACTGTAGAGACTCCGTGATTTACTGTAGAGACTCGATTTACTGTAGAGACTCCTCGTGATTTACTGTAGAGACTCCGTGATTTACTGTAGAGACTCCTCGTGATTTACTGTAGAGACTCCGTGATTTACTGTAGATTGATTTACTGTAGAGACTCCTCGTGATTTACTGTAGACGACTGTAGAGACTCGTGATTTACTGTAGAGACTCGTGATTTACTGTAGAGACTCCATGATTTACTGTACTGATTTACTGTAGAGACTCCTCGTGATTTACTGTAGAGACTCCTCGTGATTTACTGTAGAGACTCCGTGATTTACTGTAGAGACTCCGTGATTTACTGTAGAGACTCTCGTGATTTACTGTAGAGACTCCGTGTGATTTACTGTAGAGACTCTGATTTACTGTAGAGACTCAGACTCAAGTTTTACTGTAGAGACTCCACTCCGTGATTTACTGTAGAGACTCCATGATTTACTGTAGAGACTCCGAGATTTACTCTGTTTACTGTAGAGACTCCTCGTGATTTACTGTAGAGACTCTCCGTGAGACTTGATTTACTGTAGAGACTCCACGTGATTTACTGTAGAGACTCCACGTGATTTACTGTAGAGACTCCACGTGATTTACTCCATGTAGAGACTGTAGAGACTCCGTGATTTACTGTAGAGACTCCGTGATTTACTGTAGAGACTCCGTGATTTACTGTAGAGACTCCGTGATTTACTGTAGAGACTCCATGATTTACTGTAGAGACTCCAGAGACTGATTTACTGTAGAGACTCCACATGATTTACTGTAGAGACTCCGATTTACTGTAGAGACTCCATGTGATTTACTGTAGAGACTCCGTGATTTACTGTAGAGACTCCAGATTTACTGTAGAGACTCCGATTTTACTGTAGAGACTCTGGTGATTTACTGTGATTTACTGTAGAGACTCCTCGTGATTTACTGTAGAGACTCATGGATCATGATTTACTGTAGAGACTCCATGATTTACTGTAGAGACTCCATGATTTACTGTAGAGACTCCACGACTCCACGATGATTTTTACTGTAGAGGCGACTCCGTGATTTACTGTAGAGGCTCCGTGATTTACTGTAGAGGCGACTCTGATTTACTGTAGAGGCGACTCCGTGATTTACTGTAGAGGCGACTCCGTGATTTACTGTAGAGGCGACTCCGTGATTTACTGTAGAGGCGACTCCGTGATTTACTGTAGAGGCGACTCCGTGATTTACTGTAGAGGCGACTCCGTGATTTACTGTAGAGGCGACTCCGACTGATTTACTGTAGAGGCGATTTTTACTGTAGAGGCGACTCCATGATTTACTGTAGAGATTTACTGTAGAGGCGACTCCATGATTTACTGTAGAGGCGACTCCATGATTTACTGTAGCAATGCCACAGGGAAACAACACCAATAAATAATATAAACCTGTTTTGTTTGGAAGCATCAACAAATTGTACAGTAGGACTTTGATCTGACTTTGAAGAGTGTGTGTGTGTTTTGCACAGTGGTTGATTGGCACATAAAAAAAAAAAAAGCTATTCTTTGTTTGTGTATGTGTAAGTGACTGTTTTTATTTGACAAAAACCAAAAAAACAAACTCTGCTCTATTATAGGCTCGTCCAATGCTGTGTGTGTAAGTGTGTTGTCTTGTATAGTCTCACCCCTTCATTTATGTTTATGTATGATCTGCATTGTTGGATTTGATTTTTATTGGACAAATTAAAAAAAATTGCTCTGAATTAATTTATAATCTCTCCCATTCATTTCCCATGACTGCCCACTTTAGTCCATGAAGGACTAGTTAAGGAGATTTTTGTTTTCAACCACTTAACATTCTTGAATCAAGTCCAATTTTTTGTGTGTGTGTGTTCAGGTGGCAAACTTAGGAAATGTAGCCATGTCTTGTATCACTCTAAAAAACAAAACAACTAAATGATTTGCCCACATTTGTCCTGAATGACCATTTAGGGTTAAATTACCTAATTCTGCTTCAGCCTTTTTGAGAACTTTTACACTGTGATTGTACTTTCTTAATCAGTCTAACAGCTTTCATATCTGTCCCATTTTAGACGACGAGTGACAGACCGTTCATCCAGAAGCTGTTCCGGCCGGTGTCCGCCGAAGGACAGCCGCTCACACTGGGAGACCTGCTGAAGGAGCTGTTTCCTGCGGTCATATGTGTGGAAGGTGAGCGGTGTGCACACTTATCTCTCACAGGAGGGCGGAATCAAAGATTAGCGGAGAACACACATCGTTCACATCTGGAGATTGACAGAGGAGATGAGAAAAGGGAAAAGAAAGGAAAAGATGAATCAGGGTTGCATGAATGAAATCCACAGCCAAAACAGAGGCGGTCTGGGTTTCTCCTGACAGGAAGTAGATAAGCAGACAATAGCAGTGACAAACGGAGCACCTGCGTGACGGAGCACATCTGTGCCGCTTCAAGAGCTGCTTGCTTTGTCTGAACGGCCGGGTGGTTTGGTCTGAAGAGAAAGTGGCACTTTGTGCTGTGTTATTGCTCTGCCTCTTCCACATATGAGGGTTTGCTTTGATAACACAGAGCGAAGTGTTGAGATTACAGGGAAATACATCTGTACTTGCTCAACCTGGAAATGCCTTTTCTGTCATAGTATTAGGGTTGGGAATCAGTTCTGCAATCGGATACTTACGGTATCAGGAAGATGCCAAAGAGAACTCGGTTCGGTATCGCATGCTGTTTTCTGTGACACACATCCCACATAAATTCAATAAATCACTACACTGAAGTTGCAAAACGATTAAAATGTCTCCACGATCTGCTTTTGAAGAAATCTCGTAGTATTGTGCTCCAGTGCATTCTATCAGCTGCCGTTCTGGCTCTTCCGTCTTCAAATACAACGCAACGTACTTCCGCTGTAGTCTAGCGTGACCGTTCCGATGTGATTACACAATCCGTGGCCATCGTAGACCAGCACAAGATGAGCAATTTAGGTTAAAAAGTATAAAATGTTAATTTATTGAAAATAAATGGTTTGTCTGGATCAGACCCTATTCCTCTGGGATCGTGCAGAGCCTCTGAAACCCTTCCTCTGAAACTGCATTGATTTGGACCTTCAACCGTTGGATCCCATTGAAGTCCATTATGTGGAGAAAAATCCTGGAATGTTTTCCTCAAAAAGGGGAAAAGGCAAAAACTCTGTGCTCACGGTCCGAGGCTACTGGCCCCGCCTCGCCCGACAGTGGAAAAACAGCTAATTAGGGGTGTAACGATACACCTATGCCACGGTTCGGTTCACATCACGGTTTTGGAGCCTCGGTTCGGTTCTGTTTGCTGTGGCAAGGCAGGGTTCATAGTAGGGCACCAGCAATAATAACACTAGATTCACTTTTAACTTTAATAACAACAATAATATAATTTAATTAATTTTATCTTTATTAACTTTATACGTTGGCTTCATGTTTTCTTTAGAGCAGTTAGCATAACTGAGTAAACTAAAATGAAATAAATGCCTCCACTGTAGACGAGTCAAAAAAAAAAAAAAAAAGCAAATTTATTCCACAAAAATTAATGACCACACACAAGTAATGTCCCATTTTATCCTACTTAAACACATACGTTGTATGAATATGACTAATACGGTAACACTTTACAATAAGGTTGTATGAGTTAACATTAGTTAACATGAACTAACCATGAACAACATGCAACCTGCATGCGTAAGGTACACAACAGCATTTTTACCTTTAGAGTGAGATGGTGAGTTAGAGCTGTTCATCCTTAGTGTGTGTCAACTGCTGTGTAAACTAATGTAAATATGTACAGTAAGATAACCTTACAAAAACAGTAAAGCTGCAGGCCTTGTTCATGGTTAGTTCATGTCAACTAATGCATTTAACTAATTGCACTGTTAACGGGAATAGATGCATTAATATATGTGTGAGTTAACGTTAACAAAGATTAACTAATGCTGAACAGAGATGTTGTTCATGGTTAGTTCATGTAACTAATGTTAACTAATACAACCTTATTGTGAAGTGTTACCACTAATACTGATAAATAAATAGGCCTATAAGTTAAAGCCATTAAATAGCAGTTTCTGTAACACAAAGTAGCCACCACACTCATTTAAAAATATACAAAATGGCAAAGTGAAAATAAAGTGCCATTTTGGGGTTATGGAAACAACAGTTACCATGGCGAATACACAATACATCATGAACTGTTAATGAAAGATGAAAACTGCTCCTGATGGACAGAATGAACATCATACCTGCATGCAAATCCTTCCCAGCTAACACACGCCGTACCAGTTACGGGATTTATTGATACTTTTATTTCATGATTATGTTGCATAATCGTAGTTTTTCTTGCGCTTGTATGACGTGATATACAGCGCGCCACCGCGTTTGCGCGTGCAGTTGACGCGTGCGCGTTACGAGCACCATATAACGGCTGACAGGACATGAAAGTTCGGTTTTCTAAGGTGAGAGAGAGACGTTTTATTTCATAACAAGCTACGAAAATGACACTGACAGAGAGAGCCTTACAACTTATCATCTGACCGCAGATACTAAGTCGGGACAACACGTTTTTCTCAGGCTCTCTGTGTCTTTCCATCATGCAACTTGAGCGATCACGTGACATACACTTAGTGTATATTTAATAAATAATAATATTATAATAATATTTAGTAAAAATACAGCTCTTATTAGTTGTTAAAAGTGTACTAATTACTATTTAATCAAATATCAAGGAAGAAAAAAATGATTTTGTGTCATAAGGTGAAGCGAGAGCTGGGCCGGGGCAGCAGGGGGCGGGGCATGTTTGGTTTGACATGAGAGTATCGCGGTTCGAACCGCGGGTGGTGTATCGCGGTTTTTCGGTTCGGTTTTAATATCGTTACACCCCTACGGCTAAGACAAAGAGATAATAACTCTTGAAATGAAACACTTTTGAAACTTTAATGAGGATGAATCTATATTTTAATTTATATAAATTCATTTATTACATTTGATTACATTTGTTTTAAATTTCTATATTAGACCTGCCTGGAAATCATGGTTAATTTGTATTTATTTGTAGTATTGCTAATTTGTTTATTTGTTCATATTTTGTTTACGGACTCTTTCCTTGTCTTTAACTCTTTCTCCGCCAAACACTGAATTTTCCGTGTTTCCCCTGTTATATGGTAGAGGGTGCTATTACACATTTTCTGAATGAGTACTGAATCCTGAAAACATAGAGGAAGAAGCAGCAGAAACAAGTGATGTGATATATATAAGCTGATGCATGTGTAAAATAATGCGGTCAGCATATAAATCAAAACGGCCTAATGTTACTGAATGAGATGTGGACCCAGGACGAGCTCTAGGACTGAAGCTTTGAGGTGTTGATGGACTCGATCGACTCCATCTGTGTTTGATCATCGCTCTGAATCTGATCTGGATGAAGGCTGACAAAAACATGATTTTCTCACCTTTTTGCTCAAAATGTGGCTTTTTTGTTGCTTTTATGAAACTGACCCATATTCAAGTGTTGATAAAAAATGAATGCATGAAGCTAGACTAAAGCTGAGGCTCTGCTCTTTCCTTTGATATACTGCAGATATTCATACAACTAAATATTCTATGGGTCATTACATTATTGTGAAAATGATCAAAAACCCTGGCAGTGGCTGGCAACTTTATTTTTTTTTCAACAGGGAAAGAGTTAAAAATGTTTGACTTTTATATTAGTTAGTCGGACTGTTTTTGCTGTGGTATTTTTGTTAAAACCAAAGGCAAAAGTGTTCTGTAGGCTGTTGTTTTTTGTTCATGGTATTCAACAGAATCTTTTGGAAAAATGTCATAATTTCACAACCTTGGTGTTTGTCTAAAAACAGTGGGTTTTTTACGTGGGAGGTGGGAAAAAAACACCACAATAAAATTATTGACTAGCCCCTGTCAATGATGAAAATAACTTATGACCCCCACGAGAAACAATTACCATCTGAATAGGGCTTTAGAGAGCAATATTTGTCATTCCAGTCTTAGTAAAATAGAAAATGATCGCTGAAAAAGAGTGGGAACCCTCTTGCTCGATCATCTTTGGTGTTTTAATGGATGATGTGCAGTCCTGTTATGTTTGCAATGAAATGGGGATTCCCACAAATAGAAGTAAAAAGGATTTGCAGCCAATGCTTTAGCCACTGACTCTTCGTAACGTACGTCTCAGACGCCCAGTGGAATCTGCTGATAGATTTTTACCAACAAAAGCTCAAAAGCTGCGGCCTCTCCTACGCTTTTCACAATAAGATAAAGATTTTATACATCGAAATGGCGAATAAGACACTATAGGGCTGTTACCAATCAAACTAAATAATTTGCACTGAAAAATTACAACTGCATTAAATAATGTTATGAGTGAGTCATTGAGTCGATTTGTTCAAACGCTGACCGTCTTAATGAGTGAGTCATTGAGTCGATTCGTTCAGACGCTGAACGTCTTAATGAGTGTGTTATTGAGTCGATTCTTTCAAACGCTGACCGTCTTAATGAGTGAGTCATTGAGTCGATTCGTTCAGAAGCTGAACGTCTTAATGAGTGTGTTATTGAGTCGATTCTTTCAAACGCTGACCGTCTTAATGAGTGAGTCATTGAGTCGATTCGTTCAGACGCTGACCGTCTTAATGAGTGAGTCATTGAGTCGATTCTTTCAAACGCTGACCGTCTTAATGAGTGAGTCATTGAGTCGATTCGTTCAGACGCTGAACGTCTTAATGATTGAGTTGATTCGTTCAGACGCTGACCGTCTTAATGAGTGAGTCATTGAGTCGATTCGTTCAGACGCTGAACGTCTTAATGATTGAGTTGATTCGTTCAGACGCTGAACGTCTTAATGAGTGAGTCATTGAGTCGATTCTTTCAGACGCTGACCGTCTTAATGAGTGAGTCATTGAGTCGATTCGTTCAGACGCTGACCGTCTTAATGAGTGAGTCATTGAGTCGATTCGTTCAGATGCTGAACGTCTTAATGAGTGAGTCATTGAGTCGATTCTTTCAGACGCTGACCGTCTTAATGAGTGAGTCATTGAGTCGATTCGTTCAGACGCTGACCGTCTTAATGAGTGTGTCATTGAGTCGATTCGTTCAGACGCTGAATGTCTTGAGTGTGTCATTGAGTCGATTCGTTCAAATGCTGACTGCCTTAATGAGCGAGTCCTTGAGTTGATTCGTTCAAACGCTGACCGTCTTAATGAGCGAGTCATTGAGTCGATTCGTTCAAATGCTGACCGGCAATAAACTGCACGTCTTTTAAAGATTTAGAGAGCAATATTTGGCATGATCCTTGTCATTCTAGTCTTAGTAAAATAGAAAATGATCGCTGAAAAAGAGTGGGAACCCTCTTGCTCGATCATCTTTGGTGTTTTAATGGATGATGTGCAGTCCTGTTATGTTTGCAATGAAATGGGGATTCCCACAAATAGAAGTAAAAAGGATTTGCAGCCAATGCTTTAGCCAATGACTCTTCACAGAACGCACGCCTCTGTATGCTTTAGCCACTGACTCTTCGTAACGTACGTCTCAGACGCCCAGTGGAATCTGCTGATAGATTTTTACCAACAAAAGCTCAAAAGCTGCGGCCTCTCCTACGCTTTTCACAATAAGATAAAGATTTTATACATCGAAACGGCGATACACGGTACTCTAAAATTTCCCTCTGTTCTGCTTTAGAAGTTGGTCAGAATAGTGAGAGGTTTTATAGTGAATAAGAGGGTGTGTGGTGGTATTACTTCAAATAAATGAATTGCAGAGAAAAACCCCCGCCCATCAGCCCTTCATGTCAGCCCACGGCATCAGTGGGGAAACCTCCAGCTGGCCCGCCCACCTCCATCAGCGCCAGACACTTTCAGTGCTGCCTCTTACCATGGTAATGTGGTAAAAAATGGCTTAGTGACTCAGAAATCATCTCAACTCTGTGAAGGGCTTTTAATAAGACTTATTCTAAAATATGTAAGCTGTGTTTGATGTGTGAGATATACAGGATTGTGTAGTTCACACAAAGTGTTAATGGGTTATCATCAGCAGTTTTGGTTACTGTACGTGAATCTGACAGACAGACAGAGCATATGCCTTAGCTCTTAAAGTGTTCACCCAAAAATAAACTGTCATCATTTACTCTCCCTTTCAGTCATCTTCCGAACACAAAGGAAGATATTTTGTAATGAAACCTGAGACCGTCCATCCATCCAGAACTGCGTTCGTAAAGAGATCGCAGAATCGAGCGGTTTAATCAAGTCTCCTGAAGAGACACGATCACTTTACATGATGAACGGATTTAATGTAGGCTTTTCACATGTATACGGGTCAGTGATGTGGCGTGTCAATTCTGGTGTCCAGACAGTATTCATACTATTAAAAACATATACATTTTTAAATACAATGACTCGACTTCCCCCTCTCAATTACTCATTATAAATAATTCAATAATTCACCGAACTATTGAGCTCAAAAGTCCCAAAATGTCATTACGGGTTAAAATCTGAATACAAAAATACGACAAAAATGTTAAAGAAAGTGTTTAAAATCTGTTTTCAATGATCCTGAGATCATTTACTCTTTATGACAGAGATTTTTGTCTCAAAATTGTGATTTCTCTAATGTCATTCCTCGATAACAGACATCAGGGACCATTTTGGACCATAATGCGTTTTGATGTGTCATGTGACACAATACTGTACCAAACAGAAGACCCTGAAGGACCAAAGGCCATTAAGTGTCTCTAAAAATGCTGATATGTTGAGTTTTTCGGTCACTGGTACCCTTTAGCAATATCACGTGTGCTTCTGATAACACTAATGATGCATTTATAATGTATTAATATTAATAAATGATCCATGTGATCTAAGGGATGACCTTAAAGTGCTGATAGTTCAGTTGTGTTTCCAGTTTGTGCCTGATTATAAAGAACATACGTCTGTCATTCCTGGAAAACACAAACCCTCTGTCATCCTTTATCCAGAATGACATATCTATAACACTCTATTCATATTTGTGAACTTTATTACGTTATTATGAGGGATGTGTGAGACTAGTCGATTAAACGATAGCACTGCTAAAATACTAGGCATTTACTATTTGTGTTTTTGCACATTTAATGTTTATATTTTATAAGTATTATGTTTGAATTACCATCATTTTAATGTTACATCTTGAAATGAATGTATTATTTTGTAAAGTGTGTATATGAGGATGGTTTTATGGTAATCCAATGACACGGGTGATTGATGTAACCCATATGTGTGTGTTAGATCACACACTTCTATTTGTTGAGTTCAGGATAAAGCGAGTCTTATTTACTTTATTAGAAAATATTTTAAAACATTTTCCAGCTTTTGTTTTGATTTGGTTCTGAATTTTGCTTCATCAGCCAAACATGAGCCCATGTCTATGAAATCACACACTGATTATAGTAATTGAGATTAAATGTAGTTTTCTGAGCACTGATTGTTTGTTGAGCTCCAGTTATGATATCAGGACATTTGAATATGCCAACAATGAAATGTGATTAATTTCAGAATTACCCAGGAATGACATTTTCATGAGGAAAAAGATTCACCAAAGAAAAGGTTCATTATATTAAAATGAGTTCATACACAAGTTTTATTTTCTTTTTTCGAATGTTAATCCTGATCCGTCATTCACCCACACATTGATCAACACGCATCAAATATGATCTGGTTTGGAACAACATGAGGGTGAGCAAATGATGACCTAAATTTAAATTTCCGGGTGAACAAACCCTTGTTGATATGAAACGACTCTGCACTGCGGCAAATTAATTTGACAAATATTCCACGTCTCAATGAATGCTCAGGAAGTATTGTGTGTCAGCTACCATAGTGAAGGCAATAATGACAAATCACTTTCCTTAAATCAGTCAACAAGAATTGTGTGAATTAAATGTTTACAGTAATTAATGCATTTTAATGGAATGTCAGACTGCATATAAAATAATTAGAAATAAACTGTTAATTCCCTTTAAAGGGTGAGTTCACCCAAAGCTGTAAATCCTGTCATTAATCCCTCATGCCGTCTCAAACCCGTCAGACCTTCGCTCATCTTCAGACACAGATGAAGATATTTCTGATGATCTCTGACCCCTCCATAGACAGCTGTTTAATGAACACTTTCAAGGGCCAGAAAGGAAGTAAAGACATCGTTACAATAGCCCATGTGACTCCAGCGGTTCAGCCTTAATGTGATGAAGAGATGAGAATACTTTAGTGCGCAACAAACAAACGAATTGTTGATGAAGACCGCAGCACTTCAGTTACCTCAGAGCTACGCCAGAACGCTGGCTCGCCATTGGCCGATGCTGATCACATGACGCATGCGTGTGATGCTGACGCAGGAGCTGGCCAATAATGAGCTGGCGTTCTGCTGTAGAACCCGGAAGCTCTGCACTGTTTACTACGTCAACAGCGTCAGAGTCTGACACAGACGAGAAGAAAACATTGAATAAAGTGGTTATTTGTGTTTGTGTGTTTGCGCACTAAAGTATTCTCATCTCTTCATCACATTAAGGCTGAACCGCTGGAGTCACATGGGCTATTGTAACGATGTCTTTACTTCCTTTCTGGCCCTTGAAAGTGTTCATTCAACAGCTGTCTATGGAGGGGTCAGAGATCATCAGAAATATCTTCATCTGTGTCTGAAGATGAGCGAAGGTCTGACGGGTTTGAGACGGCATGAGGGATTAATGACAGGATTTACAGCTTTGCGTGAACTAACCCTTTAATAAATTTGAACCACTGGCCCAACCGGGCCAGCAGAAAAAATCCTTATCGATGAGCCCTGAACACATATGAAGAGAGATATCATGTAATAATAATTATCATGTTGCACTGAAGACCCACGCTAGGGCTTGTGGGCGTTCGTCATAACGGATAAACGAAAGCTAGTTGTGTTCATTTACTATATGAGTTTGTGTTTGAATTCCCCTCGCATCATTCTGAGAGTGAGAGTGGGGACGCACCTTACATACTCCACGGGGGCAGACACACACACACACACACACACACACACACACTCACAGAACCTTCTGCTCATCACACTCCTCCTGCGTTGTTTAGTCCTCTCTTTTGAGTTTGTTTTTGTCCAGTTTGACCGTTAACAATAAAAAATGAAGTTCAGGGTTTAGATATCATCAATCTCTTGTGTATTTTTCATTCTAATAACCCTGCAGCTTAAGTCAGCTTCAGTCACTTCTGTTATTACGTGGACGTTTGGATGATGGAAGTGTGTGTGCTTGTGTCTGGAATGGTCATCATGTGTTTAGTCATATTGGCCTGCGTTCGCTGTTCTTGGGCTTGCACTTCCTCCTGTTGAGTTTATTAAACACACACACTATTATTCACTAGCATTCTTCAGGGAACCTTTTTGTCATTTATATTATTATTATTATTATTATTATTATTATTATTATGATCCTAACCACCTCCACTAAACTCAAAGGGGCGACATCATCTTTTTGCAATTACCAAAATAATCTACAGGTGTTATTCTAACTTATTTTAGTTTTAGTGTAGTTGCTAATATTTTCAATGGGCTTTTATTTTTATATTTTTAGTTTTCATGTTAATTTTTGTCATTTCGTTATGTGCTTTTGTAAAAAAAAAAATATATATATATATATATATATATATATATATATATATTTTTTATATATATTTCTATTTAAGTTTAACAATTACCAGTTAATAATTTTAGTGCTTCAGCTTAAACTTATTTCTGGTTATTTCCAAGGCAACATTACTCATTTTCCATTAGTTTAAGGTCTTCAACTACTGATTTTATTTTATTTATTTTTTTTTTTTTTTCATTAACATATATGCTTTAGTTAACAATGTGATTCATTGTCTCAGCAGAGACATTTATTATATATATATAATAAATAAAACCCTATAGTTTGCCATTAGAAATGTATCATATTATGATAGGTATGGTAATATCATATTAAACAGGCCAAGTATTTTCTCCAAACCATTAAAAGTGACTTGTTTCATGCAGAAATGGAAAATTGCTTGTATTTGTGCCCTTACTGACAGCTCTGCCTAATGAAAGCACAAATGATGCATGAATCTAGTCGGAGCTAATTGAGCTGACAGAGGGAAAGCTGAGGCCGTGCCTTTTTGACCAGTCGTTTAATAAACAAAAGAAGGCATTATGAGGAGAAGTTCCTTCCTGCGCCCACGTTATCTGTGTCCCAACCTCTCCGGCCCTGAGCTACAGCTCATCAGACTCCTGATCGATGAGCAGGGCCAGCACACGTGATCAATTACTGCTGTGTGCGTGTGTGTGCGTGTGCGTGTGGTGAAACTCCATGAGTCATCGCGGGGAGATTCTGCGTTCATCTGAATGTTTTTAAGGGCCAAACGGCGATCTCGTGCTTGTTTAGCCAGTGATGTGGCTCAGAAGTGTTGGAAGGTCGTCCAGCGCACATGATGATGTCTGAACCAGCACTTGCTGTCAAACTGAAACTCCAACTGCATTAGCCATTTAACCTCACGGGTCAGCAGGCTAATGTTACGCCTCTAGCGCTTCCTTCAGCGTGAGCGTGCTCAGTTTGATGAGAAAGCAGTAATTATCATCATGCTCTGCTTCCACATTTCATGCATTGACTGTTGTAAAATGTCAGCAAGGATTTGGATATATTTATGAATAGGAAATTATTTATAAAATTACATTACCAGTCAAACGTTCAGAACTCTGTGCTTGTGCTGAAATGCTCAAAGTTGTGTTGACATAAATTGCATTTCCTTTCTTTACCAAACTGCTTTTTATTTACTTTGTATTACTGGTTTTATTATTATTATTATTATTGAATTTTAGTAGTAATGTTTGCTTTAGGCCGCACACTTCATTTTCTAGTGGTTTGACACCAACAGCACAAAATGATGACTTTGGGAGCAGCATCTGTTCATTTTCTTCAATGACATTGAGCTGTATTAATCTCAACGGCAGTTCTCGCTATGAACTAGTGTCTTATTATCGTGCATATTGGCTGTTTATTAGTATATAAAACACATATTAATGTATTATTCTGCATGACCACCCTTAATCACCCAATACCTAAACTTAAACGCTACAAAAACTACCTTACCAATTATTAATAAGCAGTACATTAGGAGTTTGAGGCAAAAGTCATGGTTAATAATGAATATGTGCACTAAAGTGTTATTACCATATTAACTTTATGCTACAACTTATTCCAGAAATAAAACAGAAGCACACTGATTTTACAGTTATATTGTTTTAATGTAAGCATGTATAATTTGCAGACCGTTACCAGCATTAGTTCAGTGATAATGTGTTTCTTGAATTTTGAAGCGTTCACAGACCGCATCACACACTTCTGTGGTTCCAGCTACATCATTTCCTCTTAGTGTAACGTGCACATCATGACTAACTTCAGATCATGCTTCTGAGTCAAATTCAGCATAATCCGTGTCTTTCATCTCCTTCATAAATAAATAGTGTGTGTGTAGTTTCAGTTTTATTAATATTCTGAATTGACTTTTTTATGTTCATTTTAGTTTAATTTTAGTCATTTTGTTATGTGCTTTTGTCATTTTTATTATTTTTTGTTTTTCTAAATATTTAGGTTTGATTTTATTTCAGTTTTAGTTTTTATTTATTTCCAATTATTACAACTTAAAATAGTTTCAGTTGATTGCCATTTTTCTCATTTTCATTTAAAGGTTTTCAACTAATATTTGTATTTTATTTTATTTCAGCTTTATTTCAGTGAACAGAAATGTTGTTAATAGTAGTCAACGATTCATTTCTGGGTAATTCTGTCAAAAAGCCAGATTTTGGAAACTGGGTGATTTTTTTTTTTATTTTTTATTTTTTTTTATTTATCTATTTATTTATTTATTTATTTATTTATTTATTTATTTTTCTATATTTTTTATGAAAACAGACAAAAATTAATCTCAAATCAAAGTCTTCACTCCCTCAACACAATATCAGATTACTCCGTAAATATTCATCCATGACGTTTAATATTTTGTCTTATTGTTTGATGCATGAACTTCCTCCTCAGACCATAGACCTACTGTCAGTCATTATATATTAAATAAGAGTGGGATACGTGTACAACAAATGAAGTACATGAGATCTCAAACAGACCTTTAATCTCAAGATTTGATCAAGTGATGTTCTCCAGATGGCGTGTAGGTCAGCTCTGTGTGTTCTGCGAAACCCCTCTTTCATTAAACATATTTTATGGACTGCCCAGCTTTTAATGCAAGTAGAAAACGTTTTTATGAAGTGAGCTCACTTAAGGACTTTAGTAAGATTTTAGGATTAGGTTTTAAAATTGTTAGCATATGTTAATGTTAAAAGTCTTGTATAATATTAATTGCTGTAGTTTTTATTTTTATTGTGTTTATGTAACTCTTGTATTTTTGTAGTTCTGTTTTTAGCCATGAAGATAGCCACAGATGCTGATAAAGGCATTAAATAAAACTCTACTATACTATATATGTGTGTGTGTGTGTCTGTGTCTGTGTCTGTGTGTGTATAGTTGACACGCTCTCTGCAGACACTTCAGGGATGAGTTGGTCATGTCCAGGCGCTGGTCCACCATCTGATCTGGATACGGCCCGGATCCGACTGACTGCAGTAAACCTCGGGATAAACAGAGAGACTAACATTAGTGTAGATGCCATTCTTCTTATGATGTAACGAGTACATCAGGTGTTATGGGAAGTGTTCCCGGTTCCGGCTGACCTAGTTAATGCAGCCTAACAATCATTTACTGATTTGAATAATAGAGATTGATAATGTTTTATGTGTAAGCCATAGTAAAGAGATGCGTTTTTAGTCTAGATTTAAACTGACAGAGTGTGTCTGCTTCCCGAACAATGCTAGGAAGACTGTTCCAGAGTTTAGGCGCTAAATAGGAAAAGGATCGACCACCTGCAGTTGATTTTGATATTCTAGGGATTATCAACTGGCCAGAGTTTTGAGACCGCAATAGACGTGATGGAGTATAATGCGTTAAGAGCTCGCTCAAGTACTGGGAAGCTAAACCATTTAGTGCTTTGTAAGTAATAAGCAAGATTTTAAAATGTATTCGATGTTTAATAGGGAGCCAGTGCAGTGTTGACAGAACCGGGCTAATATGGTCATACTTCCTGGTTCTAGTAAGAGCTCGAGCTGCTGCGTTTTGGACCAGCTGGAGTTTGTTTATTAAGCGAGCAGGGCAACCACCCAGTAGAGCATTACAGTAATCTAGCCTTGAGCTCATGAACGCATGAATTAACTGTTCAGCATTTTGCATCGAAAGGATGTGCCGTAATTTAGATATATTTTTAAGATGGTAGAATGCAGTTTTACAGATGTTAGAAACGTGGCTTTCAAATGAAAGATTGGTATCAAAGAGCACACCCAGGTTCCTCACTGACGACGAGGACTTGACAGAGCAGCCATCGAGTGTTAGACAGTATTCTAGGTTACTACGAGCAGAGTTTTTTTTGTCCAATAATTAAAAAAAACATTTTTTTCTGAATTAAGTTGCAGGTAATTACTAGACATCCAATGTTTTATATCAGCTATGCATTCCGTTAATCTTGTGAATTGGTAAGTTTCGTCAGGGCGTGAAGAAATATAGAGCTGAGTATCGTCAGCATAACAGTGAAAACTAATGCCATGCTTCCTAATGACATCTCCCAGTGGTAGCTTGTACAGGGTGAAGAGCAACGGTCCTAGCACTGAGCCCTGTGGTACTCCATACTGAACTTGTGATCGGTGTGACATCTCTTCATTTACTGCTACAAACTGATAACGGTCAGATAAGTATGATTTAAACCATGCCAATGCAGTTCCACTAATGCCAACATAATTTTCGAGTCTATTCAAAAGAATGTTGTGGTCGATAGTATCGAATGCAGCGCTAAGATCGAGTAACACTAATAGAGAGATACAACCACGATCGGATGATAAGAGTAAATCATTTGTAACTCTGATGAGAGCAGTCTCAGTACTATGATACGGTCTAAATCCTGACTGGAAATCCTCACAGATACCATTTCTTTCTAAAAAGGAGCATAATTGTGAAGACACTGCCTTTTCCAGTATTTTTGACAGGAAGGGTAGATTTGAGATCGGCCTGTAATTGACTAATTCTGTAGGATCAAGTTGAGGTTTTTTAATAAGTGGTTTGATAATAGCCAACTTAAAAGTTTTCGGTACATATCCTAATGACAAAGATGAGTTAATGATATTAAGAAGAGGATCTATGACCTCTGGTAGCATCTCTTTTAATAGCCTAGTCGGTATAGGGTCGAGCATACATGTTGATTTAGATGATTTAACGAGTTTAGCCAATTCTTCCTCTCCTATAGCAGTGAATGAGTGTGTGTGTGTGTGTGTGTGTGTGTGTGTCTTCCTCTCCTATAGCAGTGAATGAGTGTGTGTGTGTGTGTGTGTGTCTTCCTCTCCTATAGCTGTGTGTGTGTGTGTGTGTGTGTGTGTGTGTCTTCCTCTCCTATAGCAGTGAATGTGTGTGTGTGTGTGTGTGTGTCTTCCTCTCCTATAGCAGTGAATGAGTGTGTGTGTGTGTGTGTGTGTGTGTCCTGTGTGTGTTCTCTATAGCAGTGTGTGTGTGTGTGTGTGTGTGTGTGTGTGTGTGTCTTCCTCTCCTATAGCAGTGAATGAGTGTGTGTGTGTATGTGTGTGTGTGTGTCTTCCTCTCCTATAGCAGTGAATGAGTGTGTGTGTGTGTGTGTGTCTTCCTCTCCTATAGCAGTGTGTGTGTGTGTGTGTGTGTGTGTGTGTGTGTGTGTGTGTGTGTGTCTTCCTCTCCTATAGCAGTGAATGAGTGTGTGTGTGTGTGTGTCTCTTCCTCTCCTATAGCAGTGTGTGTGTGTGTGTGTGTATGTGTGTGTGTCTTCCTCTCCTATAGCAGTGAATGAGTGTGTGTGTGTGTGTGTGTGTCTTCCTCTCCTATAGCAGTGAATGAGTGTGTGTGTGTGTGTGTCTTCCTCTCCTATAGCAGTGAATGAGTGTGTGTGTGTGTGTGTGTCTTCCTCTCCTATAGCAGTGAATGAGTGTGTGTGTGTGTGTGTGTGTGTGTCTTCCTCTCCTATAGCAGTGAATGAGTGTGTGTGTGTGTGTGTGTGTCTTCCTCTCCTATAGCAGTGAATGAATGAATGTGTGTGTGTGTGTGTGTGTGTGTGTCTTCCTCTCCTATAGCAGTGAATGAATGAATGTGTGTGTGTGTGTGTGTGTGTGTGTGTCTTCCTCTCCTATAGCAGTGAATGAATGTAATTTTTTCTCAGTGACACAACAATGCTCTGTCTGATGTGATACTGTAGTAGACGGCTGCATGGTTATAATTTTCTTCTTAATATTATCAATCTTACACATAAAGAAGTCATTACTGCTGTGCTGTTTACAACCATCAGAAGTAGAAGCTTTATTTTTGGTTAATTTAGCCACTGTATCGAATAAATACCTAGGGTTGTGTTTGTTTTCTTCTAAGAGAGTCGAGAAATAAGATTCAAGATTCAAGAGAGAGATTCAAGAGTTTTATTTGTCACATACACAGTTATATACAGAATATACAACCGGCAGTGAAATGTAAACAGGTCCGCTCCATGGACAGTGCAAATTCACAGTTAAAAACACAAGGAGGAAATTATAATAGAAATAGAATAAACAAGTACTATATATATATATATTATAGTTACGCTGATTCAACTCATCGACTAGCATGTGCCGTCATGTTAATCTGTAAACTGTTACATCGGTGCTCGTGTGGGAATGCAACACGTCCATCCCCCGACTATACAATGCATAATAAATGTGTGTATGAATTATGAATTTTACCGCCTTTCTTCGGCACATTTCCTTCATAAATGAACTTCACCCCCGGTGTCGTCAGTGGCTCTGATGCTGGAGTCTGTCCGCTGGTTCATCAGAACATTAGTGATGTTTGTGGCACACACACTGGAATACTCGAGCGCTGATACAGCCAGGAAACAGAAATGGCATCTCTGTGATTCTCACTCAGGGGCGTGTCTATGCTAAAGGACCAATCATCAGTAGGCATGGGCGGAGCTTCCCTACTCTTACACAGAAGTAGAGCGAAATATGAGAGATTGATAATGATTGATGGGGATTATAAAAAAAAAGTTTTGGGTGAATTTTTTTTTTTTACCATTGTAGGCCGGTTGTGGACACACATCTGTGTTTTAAACACCTTATAAAAGTGAATTGTCCCCTTTAATTGTGTCCTTTTCTCTCTATCGCAGACGAGCCAAAGAGATTCCAGGTTATGATTCATGGCATTGAACCCCTGCTGGAGACGCCCATCCAGTGGTTGAGCGAACACTTGAGCCACCCGGACAACTTCCTTCACATCAGCGTCATCCCAGCGCCTAGTGACTGAGGAAACGATCCGATCGTGTGGCGATGGATTAAATATCTGCACAGACTGTTGTGATGGCACACCCTTCCATTCCTGATTTCTCATCGAGTGGCCTTATTGAGCGCCGGTCATCGAACATCACCAGAATCCTGTGCACTTCACACGGAGACTCTCTCACAAACACGTACGGTTTATTTCAGACGGGCCGTGTACCTGCTGCCTTCTTACAGTCATGCGTTTGCACAAGCTTGATGTGATTGTACTCCCACATTAACTCTCCCGTTCCCACTCTCTAATCTGAGTAACGTGCGCTTAGACTCTCAGATCATTTAATTATTAGGAGGAATCCTGTTTGTGTTTAATGAGGCCACTAAAATACTGTAAGTACTGGATTATCAACATGTTTTATGGTCAGATGAGGTGTGAAATGATGAAAACGTAAAGCAGGACAAATGATGCCTTTAGGATTAGAGGGACGAATATGTGTGACTTCATATAGACATGATGAGATGCGTCAGTGCGTCTGGTTTAGGTGGGGGGTGAAACACGGCTCAGAGGAGGCGGTTAGTCACAATTCCAGACTAAAATGAGTGGGATCCACTGTAGCACAAACCAAGCTTTCCTGCGCAGCGTTTACCTTATTTTAATTATCTGGGTTAAGGATTTCATTGGTTTAGAGACTAAATTTGGTCTTTGAACTGGGCTTCTATTGTATCAAAAGCAAGTCGCAGGCCAAACAAACACATTGACATATCACACCGTTTCCTACCAGTTAACCTTACAGTATTTTCTTCTTTTCTGACCATTTATTTACAACCTGCCGGCAGACTGGCTGTCTGTGTTTGGGGGGATGTGGGACTGTAGATCAGCGCTGCAGACGACACACAGCTGAGAGTGATTATTCGTTTAGAGGAATCGGTGAGTGTTTTACCCCAGACCGAGACAGAGAGACAGCGGGTGAAACCGCAGAGCTTACGCCACCACCGGCCCACTTCTCGGCAGACTCTTCTCCACACACGGCTGTTTGTGTACAAACCTTCAGATGTTTATATCATTCCTCGTATGACCCAATAATTACAGAAATAAAGATGCTGCAGCCCGGCACGACTAATAACACAGTTAAATGATAACATGGCTCAAATGTGCATTTTCATGCGGTGATTTGCTTTTCTGTCTTTGCTAGATTCATTTAAAATGCATTTAATTAAAAGTATTTTATAGCTATACAGTGTTTGGCTGTATTTTGTGTTCATTAATCCGAGCTCTCTCACAGGAAACTATTCACAAACAAATACTCTGGCTACAATTTTACAACATTTAATATGAAACACTTGGATGTGCAACATGCGCAATGAACAATATAAACAGCAGTATGTTATTTTCACATCCACATCCAATTTTCACATGACCTCATTATGTAATACACTATATTGCCAAAAGTTTTGGGACGCCTGCCTTTCCATGCACATGAACTTTAATGCCATCCCATTCTTAATCCGTAGGGTTTAATATGGAGTCGGCCCACCCTTTGCAGCTCTAACAGCTTCAACTCTTCTGGGAAGGCTTTCCACAAGGTTTAGGAGTGTGTTTATGGGAATTTTTGACCATTCTTCTAGAAGCGCATTTGTGAGGTCAGGCACTGATGTTGGACGAGAAGGCCTGGCTCGCAGTCTCCGCTCTAATTCATCCCAAAGGTGTTCTATCGGGATGAGGTCAGGACTCTGTGCAGGCCAGTCAAGTTCCTCCACACCAAACTCGCTCATCCATGTCTTTATGGACCGACGCTTTGTGCACTGGAGCGCAGTCATGCTGGGACAGGAAGGGGCCGTCCCAAACTGTTCCCACAAAGTTGGGAGCATGAAATTGTCCAAAATGTCTTGGTATGCTGAAGCATTAAGAGTTCCTTTCACTGGAACTAAGGGCCAAGCCCAACCCCTGAAAAACAACCCCACCCCATAATCCCCCCTCCACCAAACTTTACACTTGGCACAATGCAGTCAGGCAAGTCCCGTTCTCCTGGCAACCGCCAAACCCAGACTCGTCCATGGGATTGTCAGACAGAGAAGCGTGATTGGTCACTCCAGAGAACACGTCTCCACTGCTCTAGAGTCCAGTGGCGGCGTGCTTTACTCCACAGCATCCCACGCTTTGCATTACACTTGGTGATGTAAGGCTTGGATGAGCTGCTCGGCCATGGAAACCCATTCCATGAAGCTCTCTACGCACTGTTCTTGAGCTCATCTGAAGGCCACAGAAGTTTGGAGGTCTGGAGCTATTGACTGCAGAAAGTTGGTGACTTCTGCGCACTGTGACCCTCAGCATGCGCTGACCCCGCTCTGTGATTTTACGTGGCCTATCACTTCGTGGCTGAGTGGCTGTTGTTCCCAATCGCTTCCACTTTGTTATAATCCCACTAACAGTTGAGCGTGGAATATTTAGTAGTGAGGAAATTTCAGGAATGGACTTATTGCACAGGTGGCAACCTATCACGGTACCAAATCCAAAGTTTTAAGCATGTGAATATTTGATTTTAAATAAAACGCAGCATGTAGCCTCTGGTCATGCTTGTGGTGATATTTACCAAGTTTGGTTAGAATACGAGAAAGCGTTGCAGTGATACAGCCGTATGTCTATTTTCACAAGCGCTACTTTGTACAAAATTTGTTTGTGCGTTATTCAAAAATAATATGATAAATGAACTTGTATTCCATAACTTTTTGTTGGCATTGTCTGAGGATGATCTGGTTCAATTTTCATGCAAATTGTCAATTGAATCGTCTTGAGCCAATCAGAGCAAAAGAGAACTTTCTTTCTAGACTTTACAGTTCAAAAGTTATTAGCACAAACATAAGTGCAAATTTGGACAGGTGGTGGCGCTAGATGGATTGAGTTAGAGAATCCAAATTTGCTCTGGTGAATGTTTGGACTGTCCTCTCTGTGTGCCAAATTTCATTTCTTTCCTGCAAGCGGTTCTGTGAGCTGCCATAGACTCAAGAGCAGAAGAACAACAACGCAAACAATTACAATAGGAGCTTTCATAGCTTCTGTGCTTTGCCCGTAATTATTAATATGATAAATAGTTTGCAATATCAAGTGGCATAACAGACACCAGAAGCGTTGAGACCAGAAGTCTCGAGTTGCAAATAGCCGAGCCACTTTTATGTTGAAAATAAGGTGGATAGTTGACCAAGATGTGTGAAGTTAAAGTCGGCATTCTGCTGGTCTCTTTCTCCTCTATTGTGCTGTATATCGAGTGAAACGCAAACAAGAACAAATGTAGGGCGAATGTGTCCGTGGGGAATTGATTGGATGGTTGTGGTTTGCTATTGGTGGATCTCATGTGAGTGACAGGTGGCCCCGCCCTCGTCATCAGAGAAGAGATGAAGTTACTCTGATTCAAGATTATTAACACAATAATGATGAGCACCCGTAAATCATTTACAATAAACACTGCAATAATGCATAAAAAAACTAATTTGACTTCAAAAGTTCATGTGTGTGTGAGTTCAGTGGTGGTCTCCTGCTGGAGGCGGGGCCGTTGGTTTCTCCGGCACAGGAAGACGGGCGGGAGGCGAGTGGACATCAAAGTGAAGCCGAGCTCTTCATGTGTTCATTAAATAAAGAGCTGTCCTGATTCCAGTAAACCCGTCACTTAAGAGATCAGAGGAGCCACTCTCCTCCTCTGCGTCTTCCTCTGTCATCTCTCCTTCAGACATTTGTTCTGATGCATGTCGTAAGAGCAGTAAAACGGGTAAAGCCCATTCCTTCATTTCCTCCATGTCTTGGGTCCCTCCGTGGGAAGTGGGTGAAGTCTTGACCGTTTTGGGCTCTTTGAAGTGAATTTAATGAGGAAGCGGACAGGGTTCATGTCTCCTTCAGCTCTCTCACATGAGACTTTATGCACATTACTCTTGTGTCGTCCACTCCCCTGCTCTTGCTGATTGGGATATAAAAGTAAAACTCAAAGACCATAACTCAGCCAAGCCCTGTTAACTTATACGAGGTGTCAGAAGACAACTTTCCCCTCTGTCCGATCCGAGCGGCCGTCCCGTGCCTGCGCTACACCTGGAGCTGAGCAGGAGGGGGAGGATCGCTGAGGAACAAACAAAACTCTCTCTTCTCTAACATCAGCGGCCCTCTCATTTTCTCCAGAGCCTCTCCACCCTGTCATTAACCCCGGCCCCTAATGGACAGGTGCTGAGGGACCCCGAGGTGCTGGGATCATTCAGGGGCCGCTGGTGATGATGATGATGATGATGATGGTGACGACCCCCCATACCACCACACCATTCTTTCAGTCTGTGTTTGATATTCTTTTCTTTAGTACATTGCCTCATTTCTCTCTCCTTTGGTCACAGACAGCATGTGCTGTATTTACAGTAGGTGACGTGTCATTTGTTGTATTTTTTATTTATTAAAGGCATGTTTTGTATTCCAGTCGTCATCAGTGATGGGGTCAGGTGTAACGCGCGGTTTAACACTTTCCACACGCCAGCATGACTACAGGTTGTGTTCACTCGTTGCCATATCAACACTGCAGAGATAAAATTGTGCCAAAATTAAAAAAATCTTCGGAAGATATCACTGAACGTTTATTTAACCATAGCAAAAGTACATTTCTTAGTTAATTTATCATCTGTTTTTTTGTGTTTATGTGAAACTAGACAAATCAGATATTATTTTAATAATTTATGAATTAGCCAGTTCTTTAGTGCTGATCTAACAGCAGAAGACACGAGCCGGGGTTAATCAAGAAAAAAGTACACACTGTATTAATGAAACAAAACCACATCACTGTACTAGACATGGGAAATTAATGTGGGAAAAACTGAGACCGTCAGAAAGCGTTAGATTGTGCCCGCTCTCCCCTTCTTCTTATGCTATGGACATTTTTAAAATGTTACACCTCTAGCACGTTTCTGAGTGAAATGTCCAGTAGGTGGCGCTGAAACAGATGAACGCGGATCTGGCGACGTTGTGCGTTTGTTGTTGTACGTATGGCGGCTGCTCAGAAATGAAGAATGTTGGTAAAGGGTTTATTCTTTATCTCGTATGATGGTTTCATAATAAACATGGCGATTATCTAAGGTGGACACCCAACTTAATATATGATATTTACCATATCTAATTAACCATGTCAGGTCAACAAATGGAAAAGTCAGCCGCTGTTTATTATCATGTTAATTGTTGTCTTTCAGTCCAACAGCAGGGGTGCCGTTTTCCGTGGACAGTCCCGGTTTTTGGTGTCAAAACCCTCAAATACATTGCAAAAAACACATCCGCCTGCGGGTTTATAGGAGCAATCATGTAGTGATCGTTTTCACCAGCAGATGGCGCTGTGAGCTACGCTGACTCTACTCGCGCGCGCCGCTACTTCATGAAGAAGAGTCCTGGGCGTGAGCGCCGTTAGCATCAAATAGCACTTTTTTTGATTACCACACATCTTAACTGTATAAATATTTAAAAAACCCGAAACTATTACACTTGAAACAAATACATTTGCAGAATACACATACTTTGTGCTTAAAATAAGCCAAAAAATCATAACAAGCCCAATTAAGGATAGTAAGAGTCATTTTCAAGCTACAGTATAAACTCGTGAAAATTAAAATATGAAATACAGTTGTAAAATGTAAAAATATTTGTTGAATAGTTTTCTTTACCAGTCATCATTTTGTTATAATATTGTTTTGATCTGCTTGTTATTATTTACAATGTTTTCTTTTTGTTCCTTTTGCGGTGAAATGTATTAAAACCAGACCAAAAATCCTAATAATCGAACTAAATCATAATAATTATTAATGTTAATAATAATATAGGGAACCCACAACAATGAGAAGAAAAAATAAGTTAATAGATGATCAGTGAGATTTCAGTGATATTCTGACCCCGGCTTCCATTCCAGAAATCTGGCCGCCTTACTTTGACCCCAAACACCATGCTTTCGTTTTTAAAGAACTGTTGCTTTAATCACCTCAAACAAAACCAAATAATACACCATTGTATCAAAATATATTCAATAATTTTAGTGATTCTCATTTGCTGCAACATTTTAACAAACATCAAAAAAATTTCCATCAAATCAAATTTCGAATTTCCATCGTCAAACACGGCTGTTAAAGGTGCAGTGTGTAGAATTTATGAGCATCCATTGACAGAAATGCGATATAATACACGCCGTATGCTTGCTTTTTGTCCAGGGCTGTTTGTGTATTCCGACTTCTAAGGATCAACATTCGCGTATCTGTTGCTTTGAAAGTCCATACTCTACGGTCATGTCAGCTTCCCCTGTGACTGTGTGTCCAGTGCTGTTGCGTAAACTCGCGATTCTTTGTTGTAATTGGTGGACTAGCACTTCTATCATTCTCCCTGTTCCCGCCCATCATCGACGGGGCGTGTCCGCGCTGCCGCGAGAGAACAGCGCTCTGCCGCTGTGTTCCTGCATATTGAGCGCAGTTCCCGCGGGCACAGCGAGAGAATTAGGCGTGTGAATCACCGTATTCACCAGCGCGCTCCAAAAGTCTGATAAGATTTCCATGAGCATTTCCTGTCGTGAACGATTATAATATGTGCGACATTTGAATTCTACGCAGAATTGTCCACTTTAAAACACTGGAGAAAGTGTGATGATATAGAACAGCCATATGAACTAAAAAAGGCAGTGCATTTATCGTAAAGCTTTTTTAACTATTCGTTTTTTTCAGGACTACACCACTGATACATAGCTCTGTTTTCAGTGGAGTATAAAGACCGTTATGTGTTCATTACCTTAGAATGAGCCGTTTCTGTCGACACACACCGCGGGTCTCCTTACAGTGAAATCGCCATTTAGCGCCGCCATGTTTCTACAGTGGCCCTAAAGGGACAAACTTCTCTACAGAGCGCTAGCCACTCTCTGCGGTCTCAGACGACCACATCTTTGTCCTGTGTCAGCCACCGTAGCTTCTCTATGTGCGATTCACAACCTCACCACAAGATGCTGCTCACATTCACACACTGCACCTTTAAGAAAAGAGCTGAGGTGAATTTCTGTGCCATCTAGTGGTTTAACGGAGGATAAAGTCAAAAGCACCTTTAGCCCTGTGCTACGCTAGTGTTAACAACAGCAACCGTGAGATGAGAACGCGTTTGCTTGCGTCTTTTATCACGGCGTGTGTTTGTTGGACTCGTACCGGAGCGCTTCACATCGAGTGCACTGGATCAGGTGAGCTACTCAGCAAACAGTGTGTGATGCTAACGTCAAAATACACGCCTGTTAGTTTACAAATCACACGCTCTGGGGAAAGTGTCCTGAGGGCATGTGTGCAGGGAACTCTGTGAAATGAAGTCTTTATTTGACCCTCCCCGCTGAAAAAAAACAGCATACACTCAATTCTAACTTAATTCAATTGAGGAAAACTTTTCCATGAAATGGAATTACTTTTGAATTGGTTTGAAATGATTTGTTGTAATCTTATTGTATGAACTTAGAGCTGATGACCAGATTATGAAAACATGATGCCGCTTTCTGTTCCTTTACAGGATGTTACCATACGTTGTCACCATACGTAACATCCAAATCAGTCGAATCATGTAACGCCACGTGTAAAAGTGCATTGAGCTGTGAAAGAGACGCTGTGAGACAGACGGCTTTCCGTCCGTGCCATCCGAGACGGAGAAAAACACGGACAAGTACAGGCTGCCCTGGGCTTCGGGTGAGTGCTTAAACAGACAAATACACTGGGAAAAATGCTGGGTTAAAAACAACCCAAGTTGGGTTGAAAATGGACTAACCCAGTGATTGGGTTGTTTTAACCCAGCGGTTGGGTTAAATGTTTGCTTAAAAAAAACACAATCGCTGGGTTAGTTCATTTTCAACCCAACTTGGGTTGTTTTTAACCCAGCATTTTTTTTAGAGTGTACCCTCAAAAATATGTGAAAATGTCCGTCTTGGGGACTTAAACGCATTCAGTTATGTCTTTGGGGAACAGGAGGGTTATTCTGTGAGCTGGGACAGTAGTCAGTGCTTGTCAGAGGATTAGCTCTGTGCGTTTGGTCATAACTTCTAAAGGTCTTTCCCTTTAATAAAACACATTAAACAGCACTTCAGCATTTACTCTCCTGATCAGGGCTGCCAGGTTTTCACAACAAAACCCGGCCGATTGCTGCTCAGAGCTAGCCCAATCGCGTTTCAGGTTCCCTGCTAAAATGTGCATAAATATCTCATAACCGGTGGGCCTGAAATACAGCCCGTGGCAACAGTGTTAAAGTAGCCCAGTTCCACAGGAAAACTGCTCCTGATTCATCCCTATGCAAAGCATGCTGGGAATACACGGCTCCGTTTCAGTCAGTGCAGCAGAAATGATTCACGTAGTCCCAACACAAATGGTTTAGGTTAACTTAAGGTTAACGTAATAAAATTGAGTAAAAATGTTCATTTCTATTTTTTTTATTAAAAACGAAAGATTTGTGCTGTTTCATCTTATTTAATTTAAATCATCTGAGCAAACGGCTAGAATCATTGCTGGTTAGGTTTGGGCTGTGCTCCCGCTCATGACCAGCTCAGACCAGCTGACATGCTTCAGATCAAACCGAACCAGCATGAGCGCTTTTAATCAGCAGGCCTGACATCAGTGAAGGGCGGGAGTTGGTGTGTTACTGCCTCTCAGCTGGCACTGCAGTGCATTGGATGTACAGGTGTGTGAGAAAATATAAGGGGTCACTAACTTCATCAGTTCTTTCACTGTCTGGAACATTTGTACTGAAATGACACAGAATGGAGAATAAAGGAATGAACACTTTCACATGGGGTCCTTCAACTAATTCAACTTGTCAGTGGAATTGCCCGATTTAAAATCAGGATATGGTCTCCTGTGTCAAGATCCTACACTATAGGAAATATATGGATGAGAAAAAGATACTAAAATAGACACTTGTAAAATTATTCCTGAGGTGTTTATTAACATTTTTATGCTTTTCTTTTTAATTGATAAAAGTTGTAATTTATTGACCCATGCTTGAGACAGTCACAAGAATCAGTTTTTACATCAACAGGTAATAATATAATTATATCAATGATGACAATGCTAATTATATTCATTTTTATCTTGTGTGGCAGTGAAAATGCCGTCTCACATCAACAACCCAGGTGTGTTTTTGGAGTTTTGCATGTTTTCCAGTGCGCCTGTGACTTTGTGTTTATCCTCAGTTTGAGCATGAGCATGTCTCAGACGTGCTGTTCTGTCAGTCTGCTCTGAAAACTATAGCTTCAGTGATCCAGACATCATCAGGCAGCGGCAAATGGAGAACGCCAATTATCAAGTGTAATCCACACGCTCACATGGGACCTATAAATGTACAATTTGGGAAGAGCTGAAAGGCATTCCGTCTGATGTAGTCAGCGTTCTCAGAACTGGATTAGTGGATGTGTGCGTTACCACATCTGTTTAACAATGAAAATACCTTCAGACATTCAGTCAATGATCAGTTCTCTACGTTTCATTAGTCTTTGTTTGTGTTAATATGAAGCAAAGCCTGCCTCAGTAAAATAGCTTTGCCAGATTTTCATTAAAAAGAAGAATATCTTGAAATGTTGAACTCCTAGCGTATATTAGTAATGTACAGTTATGAGTAGGGTAATGAGAAGTTACTGTTGTGGTCACAGCTGGTCAGAATACTGTACAAAGGATTTTGATGTTTTTATGCATTGATATCGTCTTGTATTCATATGCATTTCATTATTATAGTGGCATAGTGTGATCTATGTTTAGGCCTGTTGTGGTGGTGTTACTAACGGTCGTGATTTGTGTGCTGTGGAATTTTACACGCTGGATTTGATGACTGGTGCTTTTGTCTGTCTAGTCATGGATCTATTCATCGGAAGTGCACATGAAGCATCTCATAATTGTGGGGTTGCAAACTTTACCCCCGGAGCTACTCGCTAGTCTTTAATGCTCCGGTGAGGCTCGTTTGCTGTGTTTTGAAGTACCTAAGAGCCCTTTCGTATTTTCCTAAGTGAATTTATTTGTGACTGTTTTTTGTTGTTGTTGTTGCAAATGCATTTTTTTGCACATTTGCATATCTGAAAAACGCTAGGGTTAAAAATATCAGCTCTGATAGAATGCCAGATATTGTTTTAATTGACATGGTGGGGGAAGAAATAGATCTCAATGCTTTTGCGTTTTCTCACAAAATGTTTTGCATTCCCCCAAGAAACTGCGTTCACTCGCAAAGAATTAACAAAGTTTCTCGGGAGACACCAAAACATTTGACATATTTGACCCTGGACCACAAAACCAGTCATAAGGGTAATTAAATTAAATTAATAAGATTTCCATTGATGTATGGTTTGTTAGGACAATATTTGTCCGAACTCTGGAATCTGAATATATCTGAAAATCTAAATATTGAGAAAATCTCCTTTAAAGTTGTCCAAATGAAGTCCTTAGCAATACATATTACTACTAATAATACATTTATGATACATTTACGGTAGGACAAATGATGTTTGTCATGAAAGAGAAATGGATAATTCTGACCCACACATGTGTTGTTGGCCACAGATAAACCCGTGAGACGCAGCGCTGCTGTTGGGCTCCAGGGGCACAAGTCATTTTTTTTCCCATCACCATGTCGCTTTAGGGGCTTCATCAAAAGACGTTTGTCTCCAAGAATCTGCCAGATTTCCAGCTGCACAGTGAAACGCGGATGTTTCAGAAAGTGCTGCGGTCAGTTTTTGAGAATAAAATCAAACGCTTTTACACCCCTTCAGCCCCGTCGTACCCCATGTATAATGAAAGAGCACACAAGTGACAAATGCATTAGATCAGTGAAGATTTATATTATAATTTACATTTTGTCAAAGCTGTACTTAAATAGCTACGTAAACCAGTATGTAAACAAAGACAGTATTTCTCTTTAATTTAAAGCTGAAGATGAGGTGTAGACTTTGGTCATACTTTAAGACAGATGAGATGCTACTACCTCACAGCACATGTTGCTGATGTTTCGTCCTTCTAATATCACTGGACAAAAGCATATTAAAAACAAAGGGAAAAGTACAAACATAAGATGACAGGAAAAGAGCCAGTGCATACGAAGGCCGAGGTGATCCACAAACCTCACCACAGACCTGCAGGACAGACGCTTGCAGCAGCTCACGCTGCATTTGCACACATCTCTGAAGAGTTCACTTTGGTTATCGTTTCCACATTCTCATTTCTTTATCATTTTTGGTTTCAGTGATGTGCCACACTTAAGTAAGAAAACGCAGCCGTGTCAGTCTCACAGCCTGTGTGTGACGTCTAGACAGACTGCTGTTCTTTGGATCACATGCAGACCTGCACATTGGGACATTTGGTTTCCTCTTCAAGTAGCAAAACAAATATCTCACATGCCTCTCAAGCACACACACACACACACACACACACACACACACACACACACACACACACACACACACACACTCCCACATTTGAGGTAACAGTTGTTGTTAATAATATAACATGCCCTTTTTGCATTCATTATATTGTGTAGAGATCAACATTAAGAGAATAAATGTTATGTAAAACACGTACACACAGATATGTAACCTCTCCTAGAGTAAAAAATGCCTTCCTCTGACTTCAGCCCACATTAAAAAATCAACCTGAATGTGGGAAGCTCTTTGCAGTCACATGTGAAATCACAGTCAACTGGGACACTATTTACACTTACTATCCACAAAAGAAGATAGTGGAAGAAAATATATAAAACAGCAAATTACAATGAATTAACCAGTCATTGTAAACATTGGTTGTGAAGGATGAACAATAAATTAAATAGATTACATAACAAACTGAAATAAACACCAAGAAAAGCAATTAATATTAATAATTAAAGAATATGATTGTCTTTATCATTTGTGTAGGACGTGTTGGACCACTGATGGAGTGGGTCAATGTCTGTTAGCCCTGAGTACTGAAGTCCCTGAACATAAAGGCCACCGCCTGATTCTTATGCATACTTGTGGCTGTCCATAGCCTGGCTTAGGAAGCTAGTCAGGCAAGCCTCTCGTCGGCTAGGTTTCCATGGCCTCCTCTGTCTCCTTTTTAACCTTGTGGAGCTGGATAGGGCTGCTGCAATGAACCTTGATGACAGAGGCCTCGCTGCCATGCTCGTTCAGACGATACGCAGATAGTGCAGGTGGCGGCGGGTGCCGGTCTCCTCCATTGCTACCTGTGTGATAAGACGCCTTAAAATCCATCTCCTGCCAGAGCAGGCCAAAGATCTGTTTCTCCACCATGCCATCCACATCAAACCCCTCCATTTCCTCCAGCCTGTCTGCATTGTCGCTAATGTCAAAGCGTTCGATTTCCTCATTGACGCGGTTGAGTTCATCCAGGCTGCAGCTGGGAGAAGGCGAGGCTGCTAGGCAGTACCCTTTGAGGTGGAGCCGCAGGCTGTTGAGGTGAATGTAGTTGCGGTGGCAATGGGGGCATTGGTGTGGACGCTCTCGTGTATGCAGCCGTTTGTGCAGCTTGAGGTGGACAAACTGTGTAAACTTGGCTGGGCAGATCTTGCACTGGTAGGGCTTTTCACCAGAGTGCAGCCGCAGATGGGTTTTCAAGTTGCTAGTGCTGCTGAAACGCTTGTGACACACCTGTGAGGTCAAAGCAGAGTTTTAGGATCTCGTTCTCATCTGAACTGAGAAAATTAATAAAATGATGATGTTTATTTTACCTGGCACTCATGGGGCTTCTCTCCTGTGTGGACCAAATAGTGTTTCTGCAGGTGGGCCAGCTGGGTGAATCCTTTATTGCAGGTCTGACACTTAAAGGGTCGTTCGCCACTGTGGACACGCAGGTGCACCTGAGAATAAAGACAGGTAAGCTAGGCACTACTAGGAGTATTTAGAATATATGTATTGCACACAGAGACACAGTTCTCTTTGGGGATGCACTGATATGAACATTTTGGCCGATACCGATAATTCTTTATATTTGAAAGCCAATATATCTAAATCCAAATTTTTATAAAGTTTTTGAGAGCCTGATTACAAAAACAGAAATCTCACCATTAAAAGCCATGTCCAAAGCACACACTCATAATGTTCTCATTGTAATGTCATGTAGCCGAAGTGATGGACTTGTGCTGCACATGTTGCACTGAAATGTATTTTTCTTTTTGCAGTGATTCCAATCATATTTCCAACTATTCAAAACTGCCCCAAACAGAAATAACATTATTTTTCTTCATTCTTCATTTTGATTTTATTTTCCAGAAACAAGAAAAAATATCTTATGTAATTTTACTTATCTAGTAAATGCATCTTGATTTAAGATTTTTTAAATATTTAGACTGGAAACAAGACTAAATAAGAAAAGCTTTTTTTTTTGCAGTGTAGGCCAAATTTTCTAATCAGGCCGATAACAATAACATAAAAAATAATACCGATATGGCGGCCGATATATCGTGCATCCCTAGTTCTCTTGCTTACCTTAAGATTGGAAAGTTGACCAAAAGTCTTGGTGCAAACATTGCACTCGTACTTGATCTTCCCGTTCTGCTTCTTAAGTGGATAATCAAGACTTTTGTAGCCTGAGGAACCTCGTTTCATCTTGCTGAGATTGATCGCCTCGTCCTCTGTGCGGCTGACACTCAGAATTGCTGAGGTAGGCTTGGTAGGAACACGTCCCGTTGAGGCTGCAGAACCGGCTGTTGGAGACCCGCCAGCAGGGGCATATGGGTGCCCGTGGCCGTGAATCATTTTATCTTTCAGGGAAGTGGCTGCAGAGAAGGCACTGGTGGCCGCTGGGAGCAGGATGTCCCTGGGAGATGGCGAGTCAGGTGGAAGCAGAAATTGTCGACCGCCCTCGGATGGAAGCATGCCAGGTGGGAAGGGTACATGAGGGTGTACCAGGCTGCTATAAAAGGGGTACATGTGTGGAAATATACCCCCCAAAGTAGGTGGCCCATTCAGACTACTAACAGGGTAGTGGGGCATGAGGTAGCGTGAGTAGTGCGGGTTAGGGTAGAACGGCATGGAGGCTGCTGGTGAGTAGCCATGGTAGTGGTTCAGGCCACGACTGTAGAGTGCTGGAGAGAAGGAGAGGAGGCTGTCTCTTGGCTCATGGGATGCTGGTGCGGGACTGCTTTCTGGACTTCTCTCAGGGCTGCTGTGTGCAGACGGGCTGGGTGTTGCTGAGCACTGTCTGTGGGAGCGGGTCGGGAGGCCAAATACTGTGGTGCTCTTTAAAAAGTCCTCGTTTAGGGAAGGGCGGAGTGGATAGACAGCACTGGGGTAAAGAGGTCGGTCTGGGCTGTTGGGGCAGCGGGAACGGGTGGGAAGTGGCCTGCTGGGTTCTTGCAGCACGTCTTTCAAAATCTCTGAAACGCTGTGCTCTCTTTTCACTGGGTGCTTGACTTCAGTCGCTTGCTGCTTGGCTTCAATCAGGCTCTGCTCTGTTCACACACAATAAAAGAATACGTCAATACATTTCTCACAGATCTGTTTGGGGTGTGTTTTACACATATATTAATGAGAAACAAGCACATCCAATCCAGTTATTGTTATTTTGAGGGACACAGCAGGTCCATTGTCCCAGAGCACATAGCTCGTCTTAAACCAAATTTCAACAAAGCACCCCAGTGGTTCACTTAGTGTGACAGTTTGACAAATTGTCTCGTGTTAGGGTCTACAGACAGGATGTGAGGCCTGACAGCCACCCCGGTCAGGGTGGGATGGATGCACTGATACTATCTAATGGGGTTCACTGAGTGGGTGTGGGGGGACGGATGGCGTCCTGCTAATAGGGATCTACCGCTCCCTTTTAGAGTCCACAGAGACCGGATATTACTTAGTGATCGATCTTGAATGAGCTCCCAAACTTAAAAGCTTTCACAGAATTTACTTTTCTTTTTTTTATGTTATACTTCTCAAATTTGGGATAAATAGACCCATTATAAACCACCCGGACCCTTCCACACGCCCACATTTAATGAAAAGTGGAAATCTAATGAGAAAATTACTTTCCCATACATCTTAAATACTTCTGTTAATCTCTTTTAAAAGGATGTAAACGATTAAATAACTTCCTGCTTCCTGTCCACTCAACTTTCACAGAGTTAATTGTGTAGTGTGAATATGACTGTGTGCATGATAAGTATCCCTCTAAAAAGATGTGCCGTACTCTCGACTCCCCTATCCTTCTGTCCCGGCAGCTACGTGTAAACAAACCGAGAGGTTATCAGTTCTCCCCTCCCACCTCTCTTCCACAGATAGCACCAGTTCTGTTCCTCCCTAGAGAGCTTGCCAAAAACAAACAGCCGGCGATCACAGAGATATCAATCTGTCAGCACAGCCCTGCCGCCAGGAAGTTCAACTAGTCAATGGAGATGTGGTTTTTTTTCTTCTCTTGCGCACGCTCTTACTAGCCTCTCCTTACTCTTAAAGTGGCAAGCAAGTGAAAAAGTTCCTCCCACACCTCCTGAGGCAGGATGACAAAGGAATGAAGGCACTTAAGAGACATGTTGGCTGAATGTGGTTGTTTTATACCAGACAGGGCCAGTGAAATAGAAAGTCAACGTCTAACTCAGTTTCATGTGGGAGTCAGATCAGCCCGTTCTGTTAGACTGAGTCATACTCTAGGGTTGCTACTGTTGTATTATTCCCTCTTTGGGCTGCAGGTATAGGGGCAGCAGACATGAGTGAGTGAGTGAGTGAGTAGGTGTAATTACAGACTTGTCTATGTGTGTGTGTGTGTTGAGCTCAAGGGGTCGGCTACATCCAGTGGCCCCAGGGTATGCGCATGACTCTGGGGAGAGGAGTCACACTGACTGGCCTGTTCACCTACTTATAATCTCCCCCTGTCCTCCGTATCAATCTTTCCTTCTGTCTCGTCCTTTCAGCTCTCAGACTTTTATTGCTGGTTTATTATGTTGGGCAAAACAAACCTCAGCCTGCACTTTCATGTCTAAAGAACATCCTCAAACACCGATGGCCACAACATTACACTCCTATTCTTTGTAATTAGTCTTAAGAAAAACATTGTTGGGGAAGAAAGCAGAGAAATTGAGTAGTTCAAAGAATTCCGATCTTAACAGAGATGAAAGGATAGAAGCTGGTGTGTTTGCACAATGCATCTCTACGGTGGGGATGGCATGTTTTCCTTGACTTAGACTGAGATAACAAGGACAAATAGAGAGAATTTGTTTGAGTGAACTTACTGAGTTTTTGCATCATAATCTCTCCCGAGGCAGGGTAGTTGAGACGCCGGGCAAACTCAGGGCAGTACCACACCAGTAGCTCCTGGTCTGCAGGAATGGCCTTCACGGTGTAGAAATAGATGTTCATGCCATTTTGGCAGGCAGCAAGGTTCTGTTCCTGCTGGGAATGAGCTGGATTCACATAACGCATCCAGTTACTCTTCTCCTCGTCCAGTCCGTCCACAAAATGACAGAACTCTCCATTTGAGTATATCTACAAAAGAAGAAAATTAGGATCAGACCCTGTTCAAATGCTCTCCAGTCCTCCAGTCTATGAGAAAAATGAGTGGGATTTGCTCTTATAAAGTCTCACAGTGAGTCATTAAACACCCCCACACTAATATTCACAGTCTCAGAGTATCTCCATCCAACAGTCTCAGGTTTGTTAGGGGGATGCCTGTCTCAGTGTGCAGTTTACACTAAGCTTGCAAGTTCCAGGAACACTTTCAGACGTCACAAACAAGGTTTCCCTCTGAAACGTCTACACTGTACTTCCTCTTCACCAGTGACTGTGTAATCACCTGTGGTCTTGCACCATATGGTAGAGGACTGACAGTAACACAGGAAAGAATGGTATCAATGCTGTTTCAAGTAGTAGGTAAAGACCAGAGATGTTCCACTTGGGGATCTTAGATTTGGCAGCAATATGAAAGTGACAGAAAATAAGTGCAAAGCTGGGGTGACTTTGCACTTTCTCCGTGACGACAGATGAGTGACGAAAATGTATGTTTTTTTATGCTAGAGGCACAACAACTGTGATCACTGATCAAACCCCTTGAATAACTACAATGACTCGCATGATCTCACATATTCTTGAGAAAGGCAGAGTCATTCAGCACTTCCTGTCCCACACGCTCGGGGTGCTGCACAGTCAAATGCAGATTTCACAACATGGAACGAATCGCTGCACAGGCAGTTCCCAAAACAGCAAATCTTTACTCAGCACTTTCTGATCACTCTGAGAATACAAACTCACTGCTTCTACACAATCATCCAGCCCATGATGTCACACAGGAAGTCAGTCAGTGGAACAGGAAGTGTTTTTTTTTTTTTTTTTACTTGTACGCTCCTGAAAGCTTCTGAAGCAAAACAACTCACCCGCCAGAAGTATTTCCTGTTGGCATCTTTGGGGACATTTTCTGCAGTGTAGCTTTCTCCCACAAGGGGGCCGAAGCGTGTGCCTTTGGGGATGTATTCTCTGCTCACTACACCGATAACCTGGTTGAAAAAAGTAAATGGGTGGTTAAGAAAGAGGCAGATGACAGTACCGTATCTTAGTGTGAGTGTGCGAGAACAAGAGGTGACAGTCAGCCAGATGTGCGCACTTGAAGCACATGGAGCCATGCCTCTCCTCAAACGTCACCTCTCCTGACAGTCACAGGAAGTCATGACCTTTGAGGTTGTATCCTAAGGCTGAGCGTCCCGCTTCACCTCTGATTAACCGCACAGACACTTGTGCACCAAAGCCTCTCTTCACGATACTGAATCATGCAGGTGCTTTCTTTGATGCCGTTATATTAATCCCCTAGGCTGGCCGCACAGAATTTAGAGCAGGCTTTTCTAGTTTCTAATAGAGTTTGATATTTGAAATACTTTTGTTTGGCGCCTCAGTTTAATTCTCTCATCATCGTAATCTTCCTCTCACATGACTTCACTCACTCTCTTCCTGTTTGAACCTGCTTGAAGAAACAGGGCTAACTCTTTATCAGCTCTTAAGTACGTGCTCACAGGAAGAGATAAGACGGACAGAGCAATTGATGAAAAAATCTATAAACCAGTTCCTATTGATCTATAACACTTTGAGACTGAGAGAAGCTTAATCCTGCCGTCATTAGTGGTGGAAAGGTGGAAAGTAGTGTGTTTGTGGATTGTCGCGGACAGTCTGCTGCTGATAAAAGCGCTTTGATGGATGGCAAAGAGCTCGCCTCCTCAACTTTTGCACTCTGGCGCTTGAGGAGCTTGTCATGTGCTCCTCTGATGTATGATTGTTTGTGTTAGCTGAGTATGTGAGTTAGAAATTATTAAGCACACAGACATAGACAAACTTTTTTTTGTTAGGGCTGACAGTGCAGATAAAGATGATTAATACCACTTGTGTGATCAGTAGGTGCGGCTTTATGGAGAAGGTTGTTTAAACAAAAAAATCACAACCATCCAAAGTTCTGCGTCTCTCAGGTTGATAATGCGACACTCTCTCCGTTTGTGGATTTACCGTCAGCGCGCAGAATTATTAGCAGATGGCACGCATGACGAATGCTGTGGCATGTTTCAGAAAGCACGCCTCGAGGCCGTAAGCCGTTGTCATACCTCTTTGGAGTCCGCCGGGTGTTTGAAGGCCAGGTTTCTGGGTAGGGACGCCTCGGCCCGGGTGAGCTCTGTGCTCTCCAGAGGACCGTCCCAGGTGTGGTCCTTCACGATGTACGTGCATTTCTCCTTGAACTCTTCCTCCGTCCATTTTGTCATGTCTACATCCTCTACATCCATCTTGAGCTCCTCATTGTCAGCGGTGTAGGGCGCTCCCTCAGTAGTCAACATTGCCGAGCTGTGATGAGAAGCAGCCTGAGGAGAGAGAAAGAGTTAGACGTGTGGACTTGTAGTCTGTTGAGAACTAAACATTATCTAGGCAAATGGCAAAGGTTAAACTACATGAATGCTCTCTTTTCTATAAAACATTTATGATCCATAGATATTCTTTTATAGCAACAACAAAACAAACAAAAAAATTAGAGAAATGACTTGTGCCCCTGGAGCCCAACAGCAGCGCTGCGTCTCACGGGTTTATCTGTGGCCAACAACACATGTGTGGGTCAGAATTACCCATTTCTCTTTCATGACAAACATCATTAGGATATTAAGATCATGTTCATGAAGATGTCCTACCGTAAATATATCAGAAATGTATTATTAGTGGTAATCTGCAGTGCTAAGGACTTCATCTGGACAACTTTACAGCAGATTTTCTCAATATTTAGATGTTTTTGCACCCTCAGATCCCAGATTTTCAAAGAGTTGTAAGAAATAACAAAAAAAAAAAAAAACTATTTCAAAAATGATGACTGGTTTTGTGGGGAAGGAATTTTACTTAAAGCCTTTATATAATGTATTTGAATGCATTAATTATGTATTGTGTGATCTCATGAATAATTGTAACCACAGTTATAATACTATAATAACAGTTATAATAATGTTACGCCTTTAGAAATGATAAAGCACACGGCAAACATCCAGTTTCAGATGCAACAAGAAAACGGCAAGTATTATAATTAATTTAAACTTGGGTTACAATAATTTATTATAAAATATATTGTAGTTTTAATAGTGTTGCCGCATGGTCTTTCTACCCAGAGAACCTAACGTGAACCTAAAGCAAATAAAAGACCACCGGCGTCCTGAGCCGTTCTACTCTTCATTTCTTTCCATCAACTGTCCCTCGTACCTCTTCCCCTCTCCCTGTTTTCTTCCCTGAGTGAAAAAATAGTCACAAATGGAGGAAAACAGAGGAAGGAAGTCCCGTCTACATCTGAATGTAGCTAAATTTGGAATCAGAGTGGCAGAGCAACGGAACCATCAATCCATCCCAGAGAATGTGTGTGAGAGAGAAATAGAAACAAAAGAGGAGAAAGGCTTTTCCATTGGGACGCAAAGTGATTCGATCGATCTTCAGCCGACATTCGAGGCAGAATATGGAGTTACCTGTTCAACCCAAACTCTCCGAGCGTTTTTAAACCTCTTAAACAACTAAAAGTGCATTCATAGGAACTTTTTCCGTTCCCATAAATTACAAATGTTATATAATTATAAATTATGAAGTTCACTGAATTAATCAAATTTCATGTTCCAGAACAAAAAAGTTGATTTGTGGTTATTTCATGTTGTAGTTGAGCATTTTCTATTATAGTAGTGTTTTGTACTATTTCTATTATTCAAGAGAAGATCAGAAAACAGGTTTTTGTTAGAAAGACTCTTGCGCGTAGGACAGCTGTAGAAACTCATAGTGAAACTGAAAAACATTAACAAACATGGAAATCAGATGTATGCATATATAGACTAAATATAAAACTAGATCCAAAACACTGCTTTTAGGTGAAAACATTAGAGACACTTCCAGCCATTAAACACAGATGTGTTAAATTAATTCAAATAAATAGAAATGCCTGAACTCTCATAGCCGAGAACTAAAACTTTAAAAAAAAAAATAACTAGAAAGCCCCAATAAAACTTTTCACAAGCCTCACAGCAAACAATCACACCACATATAATTAACAACCACTAAACAACTAAATAAGCATTAAATATTTAATAATAGAAACAAGTGTTTCTAATGTAAAACACATTCTCCGCTTCACACAGAAATAAACAGCTTAGAGAAATGTCACTCACCAGGACGCTCTGGTCCCAGCCACACATAGAGGCTGTGTGTGATCTCTCCCCTGAGTGTGTGAGTGTGTGTACGGGACAGGTGCAGCTCACAGTTCTCCTGTCTCGTCCCACTGCTAGTCCAGATGGTAAGTGACTTCTCCTGCAAGTGCCTGAGATTGACTGACTGCCTGAGCATGTTTGTCTGACTTGTTGAAGGCACTTTGGCCCCACCCACTGTCTCCTCCCACCATAGTGTCTGACTGACTCCTCCCACAGATTATATGATCTAACAATTACACCACTGCCACACACACACACACACACACACACACACACACACACACACACACACACACACACACACACATATATATATATATTATTATTATTTTTTTTTATGCAATTGTGCAATAATTGCAATAATTATTTTCACAATTGAGGACGTCGCCAAGGTTTTGGAACTTTTTGTCAGGTTTAGCTCACTTCTGGGAACAAGTCCCCAAAATATGGTTAAGAAGACACACACGCATAAAAAAAAGAAAAAGAAACATCACTTAGTCTGATTTTGAATTCAGCCAAAAAACAAAAAATGTCCCCACAAGGACAAAAATTACTGGTATTACTATCTTTGTGGGGACATTTGGTCGCCGTAATGTAGGGAATACCAGGACTACACACACACACACACACACACACACACACACACACACACACACACACACACACACACACACACAACAACAACAACAAACTAAGACACTTGTGCGCAAACCACCCTGAATCTAAAATTTATTTAAATTTCCTTTCTTTCATAACCTTTTCATTGCCCTTTTTACTATAAAAATAGAGCAGTGTACTTCCTAAATAATACTTGTATAAGACTAAATCAGTGCTCTTTTTGTTTTTTATATGTTAGCACCAGTTCCATTTCTATGATGGCATTGGAACACAAACCCGTCACACTAGTCTCTGGATTATTGAGACGCACAACACAAGGCTGTTTTGACCCAAAGCCCCAGAGGTAAGGTCTTGTTTGAAGAGGAAAGTGAACATGTTGCTGCATCTTCCCCTCATTCTCATCCTGTGAAGGAAGGACGTCCTGTGACGGTGACTCAATGACTAATGCCGTTTACTGGGAGCTGACTGACGTCCCTGTTCCTCTTTTACCCCCCAATTCACACGCTTAGTCTCTCCGGTGCATTATTCATTCTTGAGAGCGCGCTTGCAAACTCATAGGAAAATACTGTTCTTACATGCTGCTCGTTTGGAGAATCCTCTTAATATACACCAGCTGTAATTTTCTTCGTTTGGTGAAAATGGAGTAGAAATGAAAGCCAAGGGCTTCTAGCTTGTCCCTCAGCAGACATAGGCAAAAACACTCATTACACACACAAACACTCTCACCCACCCGAAATTCAGATGGTGACAAAGAGCTGACCACATCAGTCACAGCCTACTATTTCCTGGCAGCAGACTACCCAGAAGATTGTTGTAGCCCCAAGGGCTGCCCAGAACCCGCTCAGCCCACAACCCGCCCCAATCTGGTCCACAGCTGTTTACCCCCAAACCCACTCAGTTAAGAAGTCCAGGAAGGACCAGCACCAAAACACTGACAGTCACCGTCAAGCAACAGAGCTGAAACGGGGACCTGCGAGAGAAGAGCGTTTGTCCCAGCCGAGGCCATCCCTAATAAGACCCACTTTAAGAGACTTCAAGCCCATAAAAGGGCTGAAGCCTTCAGGGCTTGATCAGACACCTTCTCTTTCTCTGGACGAGCTGAGGCCAGGGGGCAGGGAGGACTCTCTCAACTCTGAAGTCAAATTCAAATGGACCTTTTTACTGTCTATATAAAGGGTTTAATGTGGCCTGAAAGAAAACCAGCTAAACAATAGCGGGCAGAGGAGCATCAACAGCGCTGTTAGTTTTACAGAGAGCTCATAACATCCCCACACCGCGGAGAAGAGAAGATATGAAGCGGCCAGCAGCTTTATCAATATTTTGAATGACCTTTTATTATGTTAATTTTTACTTAGTTATTTTATTGGTTTATAATTTTAGTTTAGTCTATTAATTATTTCAGTGCTTCAACTTAAACTTATTTCAGTTTATTCCCAAGACAAAGTTTGTGAAAGTTTTTCAACTAATATTTTATTTTATTTCAATAGTATCTAAATTCACAGAAAATGTGTTTAATAGTTTTAGTTAATGATAATAACCCCGGTTCCAATTTTAGAAAATTAGGAATAACAAATTTGCGTAGTGTAATTGCTTGCATCCTTTAAGCTGCAAACTTCACTGCCGACGCCCGCATCCATTTACCAGCTAGCCCTCTGATATGTGAAAGCAGGTAATGTGTTTTTATCTAACGTCCTTAACACATGCCTACTTAAACAGTCAAACAGTGTTATCTTTAAAGTTGTTTCATCAGTCTAAATAAGAATGATTACACTCTTAGAAGAAAGGGTTCAGTGGGGCTCTATATTAATCTCTAGGGTTCTTGACTCTACTTTAAAGAATCCTTTATGCCAAAAAGGTTCTATATAAGGAGAAATATTGTTCCTGTTTTACGGGTTATTACTGTTTACAAGTTTTTTAATTCATACAAGTTGATTGAACCCTTCGATGGAACCCTTTAAGGTTCTTCATATGAAGCGTCTGATGGAACCCTTTAAGGTTCTTCATATGAAGCGTCTGATGGAACCCTTTAAGGTTCTTCATATGAAGCGCCTGATGGAACCCTTTAAGGTTCTTCATATGAAGCGCCTGATGGAACCCTTTTAAGGTTCTGCATATGAAGCGCCTGATGGAACCCTTTAAAGGTTCTTCATATGAAGCGTCTGATGGAACCCTTTAAGGTTCTTCATATGAAGCGTCTGATGGAACCCTTTAAGGTTCTTCATATGAAGCATTGATGGAACCCTTTGAGTTCTGCATATGAAGCATTGATGGAACCCTTTAAGGTTCTGCATATGAAGCATTGATGGAACCCTTTGGGTTCTGCATATGAAGCGTCTGATGGAACCCTTTAAGGTTCTGCATATGAAGCGTCTGATGGAACCCTTTAAGGTTCTTCATATGAAGCGTCTGATGGAACCCTTTAAGGTTCTGCATATGAAGCGTCTGATGGAACCCTTTAAGGTTCTTCATATGAAGCGTCTGATGGAACCCTTTAAGGTTCTTCATATGAAGCGTCTGATGGAACCCTTTAAGGTTCTTCATATGAAGCATTGATGGAACCCTTTAAGGTTCTGCATATGAAGCATTGATGGAACCCTTTAAGGTTCTGCATATGAAGCGTCTGATGGAACCCTTTAAGGTTCTGCATATGAAGCATTGATGGAACCCTTTGCTGTTCTGCATATGAAGCGTCTGATGGAACCCTTTAAGGTTCTGCATATGAAGCATTGATGGAACCCTTTAAGGTTCTGCATATGAAGCATTGATGGAACCCTTTAAGGTTCTTCATATGAAGTATCGATGGAACCCTTTAAGGTTCTGCATATGAAGCGTCTGATGGAACCCTTTAAGGTTCTTCATATGAAGCGTCTGATGGAACCCTTTAAGGTTCTTCATATGAAGCGTCTGATGGAACCCTTTAAGGTTCTGCATATGAAGCATTGATGGAACCTTTAAGGTTCTTCATATGAAGTATCGATGGAACCCTTTAAGGTTCTGCATATGAAGCGTCTGATGGAACCCTTTAAGGTTCTGCATATGAAGCATTGATGGAACCTTTAAGGTTCTGCATATGAAGCGTCTGATGGAACCCTTTAAGGTTCTTCATATGAAGCGTCTGATGGAACCCTTTAAGGTTCTTCATATGAAGCGTCTGATGGAACCCTTTAAGGTTCTGCATATGAAGCGTCTGATGGAACCCTTTAAGGTTCTTCATATGAAGCGTCTGATGGAACCCTTTAAGGTTCTGCATATGAAGCGTCTGATGGAACCCTTTAAGGTTCTGCATATGAAGCGTCTGATGGAACCCTTTAAGGTTCTTCATATGAAGCGCCTGATGGAACCCTTTAAGGTTCTTCATATGAAGCGTCTGATGGAACCCTTTAAGGTTCTGCATATGAAGCATTGATGGAACCCTTTAAGGTTCTTCATATGAAGTATCGATGGAACCCTTTAAGGTTCTGCATATGAAGCGTCTGATGGAACCCTTTAAGGTTCTGCATATGAAGCATTGATGGAACCCTTTAAGGTTCTGCATATGAAGCATTGATGGAACCCTTTAAGGTTCTGCATATGAAGCGTCTGATGGAACCCTTTAAGGTTCTGCATATGAAGCATTGATGGAACCCTTTAAGGTTCTGCATATGAAGCATTGATGGAACCCTTTAAGGTTCTTCATATGAAGTATCGATGGAACCCTTTAAGGTTCTGCATATGAAGCGTCTGATGGAACCCTTTAAGGTTCTTCATATGAAGCGTCTGACGGAACCCTTTAAGGTTCTACATATGAAGCATTGATGGAACCCTTTAAGGTTCTTCATATGAAGCATTGATGGAACCCTTTGGTTCTACATATGAAGCATTGATGGAACCCTTTAAGGTTCTACATATGAAGCGCTGACGGAACCCTTTAAGGTTCTGCATATGAAGCATTGATGGAACCCTTTAAGGTTCTTCATATGAAGCATTGATGGAACCCTTTAAGGTTCTACATATGAAGCATTGATGGAACCCTTTAAGGTTCTTCATATGAAGCGTCTGATGGAACCCTTTAAGGTTCTTCATATGAAGCGTCTGATGGAACCCTTTAAGGTTCTTCATATGAAGCGCCTGATGGAACCCTTTAAGGTTCTTCATATGAAGCGTCTGATGGAACCCTTTGGGTTCTGCATATGAAGCATCTGATGGAACCCTTTGCTGTTCTTCATATGAAGCATTGATGGAACCCTTTAAGGTTCTTCATATGAAGCATTGATGGAACCCTTTAAGGTTCTGCATATGAAGCATTGATGGAACCCTTTAAGGTTCTTCATATGAAGCATTGATGGAACCCTTTGGGTTCTACACATGAAGCATTGATGGAACCCTTTAAGGTTCTACACATGAAGCATTGATGGAACCCTTTAAGGTTCTACACATGAAGCATTGATGGAACCCTTTAAGGTTCTTCATATGAAGCATTGATGGAACCCTTTAAGGTTCTTCATATGAAGCGTCTGATGGAACCCTTTAAGGTTCTTCATATGAAGCGTCTGATGGAACCCTTTAAGGTTCTGCATATGAAGCATTGATGGAACCCTTTAAGGTTCTTCATATGAAGTATCGATGGAACCCTTTAAGGTTCTGCATATGAAGCGCCTGATGGAACCCTTTGGGTTCTGCATATGAAGCATTGATGGAACCCTTTAAGGTTCTGCATATGAAGCATTGATGGAACCCTTTAAGGTTCTGCATATGAAGCGTCTGATGGAACCCTTTAAGGTTCTGCATATGAAGCATTGATGGAACCCTTTAAGGTTCTGCATATGAAGCATTGATGGAACCCTTTAAGGTTCTGCATATGAAGCATTGATGGAACCCTTTAAGGTTCTTCATATGAAGTATCGATGGAACCCTTTAAGGTTCTGCATATGAAGCGTCTGATGGAACCCCTTTAAGGTTCTTCATATGAAGCGTCCTGACGGAACCCTTTAAGGTTCTACATATGAAGCATTGATGGAACCCTTTAAGGTTCTTCATATGAAGCATTGATGGAACCCTTTAAGGTTCTACATATGAAGCATTGATGGAACCCTTTAAGGTTCTACATATGAAGCGCTGACGGAACCCTTTAAGGTTCTGCATATGAAGCATTGATGGAACCCTTTAAGGTTCTTCATATGAAGCATTGATGGAACCCTTTTAAGGTTCTACATATGAAGCATTGATGGAACCCTTTAAGGTTCTTCATATGAAGCGTCTGATGGAACCCTTTAAGGTTCTTCATATGAAGCGTCTGATGGAACCCTTTAAGGTTCTTCATATGAAGCGCCTGATGGAACCCTTTAAGGTTCTTCATATGAAGCGTCTGATGGAACCCTTTGGGTTCTGCATATGAAGCATCTGATGGAACCCTTTAAGGTTCTTCATATGAAGCATTGATGGAACCCTTTAAGGTTCTGCATATGAAGCATTGATGGAACCCTTTAAGGTTCTTCATATGAAGCATTGATGGAACCCTTTGGTTCTACACATGAAGCATTGATGGAACCCTTTAAGGTTCTACACATGAAGCATTGATGGAACCCTTTAAGGTTCTACACATGAAGCATTGATGGAACCCTTTAAGGTTCTTCATATGAAGCATTGATGGAACCCTTTAAGGTTCTTCATATGAAGCGCCTGATGGAACCCTTTAAGGTTCTTCATATGAAGCGTCTGATGGAACCCTTTAAGGTTCTGCATATGAAGCGTCTGATGGAACCCTTTAAGGTTCTTCATATGAAGCATTGATGGAACCCTTTAAGGTTCTTCATATGAAGCATTGATGGAACCCTTTAAGGTTCTACACATGAAGCATTGATGGAACCCTTTAAGGTTCTACACATGAAGCATTGATGGAACCCTTTAAGATTCTACACATGAAGCATTGATGGAACCCTTTAAGTTCTACACATGAAGCATTGATGGAACCCTTTAAGGTTCTACACATGAAGCATTGATGGAACCCTTTAAGGTTCTACACATGAAGCATTGATGGAACCCTTTAAGGTTCTACACATGAAGCACTGATGGAACCCTTTAAGGTTCTACACATGAAGCATTGATGGAACCCTTTGGGTTCTACACATGAAGCATTGATGGAACCCTTTAAGGTTCTACACATGAAGCACTGATGGAACCCTTTAAGGTTCTACATATGAAGCGCTGATGGAACCCTTTAAGGTTCTACACATGAAGCATTGATGGAACCCTTTAAGGTTCTACACATGAAGCACTGATGGAACCCTTTAAGGTTCTACACATGAAGCACTGATGGAACCCTTTAAGGTTCTACACATGAAGCATTGATGGAACCCTTTAAGGTTCTACACATGAAGCATTGATGGAACCCTTTAAGGTGTTACACATGAAGCGTCTGACAGAACCCTTTAAGGTTCTACACATGAAGCATTGATGGAACCCTATATAGAATCTTTTCTTCTACAAGTGATTACAAAGTTAAAAGAAAGCTAGTGTGCATTTCCTCTGTCTGTGTGTGTGTGTGTGTGTGACTGTCAGGATAAACACACCCACCACAACTGAAATATTAGGAACAGCATATTGAGCCATGGCACCTGGACTGAAGCGAGTCTAAGGGTTCGAGCATGTGTATGTACACACATGTGCTGCAGAGAAGCTGATCTGCACGTGTGCCGCACGTTCTGAGGATGACACCCCTCCCAGCTCGTTTCATGTGGGGTAATGGGGCAACAGAGCTCTAATCCCTCCGCTTCAACTCCACTTCCTCAAAGCAGCCATCTGGAGATATGTCTGTCTCCTTACAGCATTTACCACAGAGGGGGCGGCGCGCTGATTAATACTGTGACCAGACAGATAATATCTAAACTAAATAAGGACCATGCTAAATTTGGCACATGTGTTATTAAACTGTTTATATTGATGATAGAATTTTCGGGATTCACCTATATTAAATATTAAATAAACCCTTCATAAATAAACAGTGACTCTCTGTGCTATAGAGAACCTTAAATGGTTCTGATAGGCGCTTCATGTATAGAACCTTTTAGGGGTTCCCATAAATGGGGTCATTTTATGGATTTTGTTTTAATTCAGTTTTCTATTAAATTTTAGGGATTTAAATAAAAGACATTTCTCCTTATATGGATCCATTTTGGCATAAAGGCTTCTTTAAAATTGAGCCACGAACCCTAGAGTTCTATATAGAACCCTATATATGACTAGACTAGAGTTTTCAATTGCAACAAATCAAGAGAGTAAAGAGTAAGTGTCCATATCATTACTCACTGAAGACTCAATTTAATTTGATTAGTTTGTTGGCTAGACATAATGCTCAAATCAATTATAGATATATACATTTTAAACACATTTATAATTAATGAAAATCTGTTTGTTTTACTTTCTGGTCTCCTTAAACGTCTGTGAATGATAGGGATGCTTTAATCCTGCAGGCATACAGAGTTCACACACACACACACACACACACACACACACACACACACACACACACACACACACACACACACACACACACACACACACACAGCTCCACCCAAATGAGCCTCATTAGGATTAACTGAAGTCATTAAGAAAGCAAACAGTTCAGCAGGAGGAAAAAAAAATAGGGCAAAGCAAAGATTTAAGATATAATATATAAGACGATATATGTGCATTAGGATTCAACTCCACTACTGGAAATCAAAACTAAATTTAGGAAATCTTTTTTTGCAACTCATGCTGTTTTCCGTCTCTACATTATAATAACATTTATGTGTATTGTTGTTATGTTGACAGCGTATTCATCGGCTTTGACTGTAGTTAACTGTTATAGACACACACACACACACACACACACACACACACACACACACTAGCTGCTGCGTTATGTTGAGTTGATAATAGAGTCCATGTTGAAAGAGTTTGCCCCGCCGGCACACTTCCCCTCCTCTCAGCGTCTCAGATCTTTACACGAAACAGACATAGTGTTCCTGAACACCCCTTACACATACATACACACACACACACACACACACACACACACACACACACACACACACACACACACACACACACACATACACACTCAAACATCTCCCCCATCAAAGCAACAGAGAAAAGTGTGTAGGATGAACAAAGTCAGTAAACACACATGCTCTTCTCTTTACTCTCCAGTGACTTCATCAACACAGGGGAAACTGCTTTAAGAAAACCATTTAACTGTTTAATAAGATCTGATTAGCAAAAGATGATCAGAACACAACCTGCCTTTATCTCATGGACTCAGAGCATTTATCTGAGCACACACACACACTGTGAGTAAGAAAGCCCTTTGGCCCATCGGCACCCTGTGAATGTGTGTGTGAAATCTGTGAATGTTAGGAAATATTTCGTTTTACCTCCACCGGTGACATGAGTTCCCGTGTGTGTGTTTCGCAGTGGATTCACAAAACAAATCAAAGGCTTTTTTAAAACTTGTGTGTATGCGTAATTGAGTGTATGAAAGCTAGTAATTACAATAACAATTAAGAATAACGACATTCATTAAAATAACTAAAATGTTTAAGTTGAAAATGGGAGTATTATTTTCAAGTACAGTATATACAATAGTGGCCAAAAGTGACGTCTGATCCGGGAAAACTGACCCCTGCACCCTTAAGGTACCCTTATTCAAAATATGTTAAATGTTATAGTCATATACTTGAGCTAGGAGACGATTGTTTTATTTTTAATAATGCAATGAAACAAAGAAATGATGAACACATGCAAAAACAAGAGAGAAGCAACCAAATATTAATAACTGATTGCGTTGTAGTCAGTGTTTGCTTTTTCCTCTCAGCTTTTTGTTTTTATGTGCATTTTTTGCATTGTAAAATCAAACCCGTTTGACTTTATTGCCATTTAATTTTGTCACATAAATACCTTCACCACATTTAGTTTGTTCTTCCCTAATAATAATAAAAATAAAAGTACTATATATATATATATATATAATATATATATATATATATATATATATATATATATATATATATATATATATATATATATATATATATATATACTCACCTAAAGGATTATTAGGAACACCATACTAATACTGTGTTTGACCCCCTTTCACCTTCAGAACTGCCTTAATTCTACGTGGCATTGATTCAACAAGGTGCTGAAAGCATTCTTTAGAAATGTTGGCCCATATTGATAGGATAGCATCTTGCAGTTGATGGAGATTTGTGGGATGCACATCCAGGGCACGAGCTCCTTCCCACCACATCCCAAAGATGCTCTATTGGGTTGCGATCTGGTGACTGTGGGGGCCATTTTAGTACAGTGAACTCATTGTCATGTTCAAGAAACCAATTTGAAATGATTTGAGCTTTGTGACATGGTGCATTATCCTGCTGGAAGTAGCCATCAGAGAATGGGTACATGGTGGTCATAAAGGGATGGACATGGTCAGAAACAATGCTCAGGTAGGCAGTGGCATTTAAACAATGCCCAATTGGCACTAAGGGGCCTAAAGTGTGCCAAGAAAACATCCCCCACACCATTACACCACCACCACCAGCCTGCACAGTGGTAACAAGGCATGATGGATCCATGTTCTCATTCTGTTTACGCCAAATTCTGACTCTACCATCTGAATGTCTCAACAGAAATCGAGACTCATCAGACCAGGCAACATTTTTCCAGTCTTCAACTGTCCAGTTTTGGTGAACTGTCAAATTGTAGCCTCTTTTTCCTATTTGCAGTGGAGATGAGTGGTACCCGGTGGGGTCTTCTGCTGTTGTAGCCCATCCGCCTCAAGGTTGTGCGTGTTGTGGCTTCACAAATGCTTTGCTGCATACCTCGGTTGTAACGAGTGGTTATTTCAGTCAAAGCTGCTCTTCTATCAGCTTGAATCAGTCGGCCCATTCTCCTCTGACCTCTAACATCAACAAGGCATTTTCTCCCACAGGACTGCCGCATACTGGATGTTTTTCCCTTTTCACACCATTCTTTGTAAACCCTAGAAATGGTTGTGCGTGAAAATCCCAGTAACTGAGCAGATTGTGAAATACTCAGACCGGCCCGTCTGGCACCAACAACCATGCCACACTCAAAATTGCTTAAATCACCTTTCTTTCCCATTCTGACATTCAGTTTGGAGTTCAGGAGATTGTCTTGACCAGGACCACACCCCTAAATGCATTGAAGCAACTGCCATGTGATTGGTTGATTTAGATAATTGCATTCATGAGAAATTGAACAGGTGTTCCTAATAATCCTTTAGGTGTGTGTGTGTATGTATGTGTATATATCAAGATTCAAGATTCAAGAGTTTTATTTGTCACATACACAGTTATATACAGAATATACAACCGGCAGTGAAATGTAAACAGGTCCGCTCCATGGACAGTGCAAATTCACAGTTAAAAACACAAGGAGGAAATTATATAGAAATAGGATAAAAAAAAAGTACTATCTATATATATATATATATATCTGTAGAATTATAAATAATCAAGTCAAGAGAAAAAAGGTAAAAAATAAGGATAAAGTGGAATAAAATAATTGAAGTAGTCTGTGCAGTGAGTAAACTGTAGACTCATAAATATGTGGTTAACAAATGTATAAAGAGTATAATGTGCAAACAGGTTTATAACAGGTTGTTACACAGTAACAACGAGAACAGACAGTGCAGTGCAATATCAGTGTATCGATGGTCACGTAATGTTAAGTGACTGAGTTCAGGAGTCTGATGGCCTGGGAGAAGAAGCTCCTCCTGAGTCTCTCAGTTTTGGCCATCAGGCTTGGAAGCGCTACCAGATGGCAGCAGCGTGAAATGAGGGTTTGCAGGGTGATTAGAGTCCTTGATGATCTTAGTAGCTCTACCTTTGCAGCGTTTGGTGTAGACGTCCTGCAGAGACGGGAGAGCTGACCCTGAGATATGCTCGGATAAGCGCACGACTCTTTGCAGGGCTTTGCGGTCATGACTGGTGCTGTTCCCATACCACGCTGTGATGCACTGAGTTAAAACACTTTCTATCGCCTAAATAGAAAGTTTTCAGGATAGCTGGTGAAACCCTGAATTTCCTCAGCTGGCGCAGGTGGTACAGTCTTTGCCTGGCTTTTTCACCTGTGTCTGAATGTGAGCAGTCCAGGTCAGGTCCTCGGAGATGTTTACTCCCAGGTACTTGAAGCTGCTCACTCTCTCTACTGGTGACCCGCTGATCATGAGGGGGAGTATGTCCGTTGCTGTCTCTTCCTGAAGTCCACAATCATTTCTTTGGTCTTGCCAACATTCAGAGAGAGACAGTTGTCCTGGCACCATGATGTTAGATGCTCCACCTCGTCCAAGTATGCCGTCTCATTGTTGTTGGAAATGAGGCCCAGGACAACAGTATCATCAGCAAATTTGATGATAGAGGTGGAGCTGTGTGTGGACAAACAGTCATGCGTGTAGAGAGAGTAGAGCAGGGGCTCAGGACACAGCCCTGTGGAGCTCCCACACTCAGGGTGATGGAGGAGGAGGTGGACTGGCCTATTCTCACCACCTGAGGCCTGCCAGTGAGGAAGTCCTCAATCCAGTGGCAGAGAGAAGGATTCAGGCCGAGATCCAGGAGTTTGGAGGTTAGCTTGGTGGGAACTATGGTGTTAAAGGCTGAGCTATAGTCAATACATAGCAGTCTTACGTAGTTCCCACTTTTGCTGTCGATGTGAGTGAGGAGGAGTGGAGGACATGAGAGATGGCATCTTCAGTCGATCTATTGGGACGATAGGCAAACTGAAGAGGGTCCAAAGTGCCAGGAATGAAGGCGCAAATGGTGTTTTTAATGAGTCTCTCAAAGACCTTCATGACTATAGACGTGAGAGCCACTGGGCGATAGTCATTTAGGCAAGAGGGTTTACTGTTCTTAGGGACAGGGATGATGGTGGATTTTTGAAGGAGGTGGGGACCACAGATGTAGCGAGGACTCATTAAAGATAGATGTAAACAACCCGGCGAGCTGATCAGCACAGGACCGCAGAACACGACCTGAAATACCATCCGGCCCGGCAGCTTTCCTGACGTCCACACGCTTGAGTGCTCTCCGAACTTCATCCTCTGAGACAGAGATCACGTGGTTGTTGCTGCTCTGAGTAATTTCCTCTAACGCGCCACTTGGCGGAGTCGCGTTGCCGCGGTTACAGTCAAAGCGAGCGTAGAAAGAGTTTAACTCGTTCACGAGCAACGGATCAGCGCTCGCCTCTGCAGAGGATTTAGATCCAAAAGAGCAGATGGACCTCAGACCCTGCCACATGCGCCGCGAGTCGTTGAGTTGGAAATGAGACTCCACTCGGTCTTTATATCGGAGCTTTGCGGCTTTAACTGCACGCCGCAGAGCAAAGCAGGATGATCTGTATTCAGTCATATTCCCTGAATGGAGACCGGCGTTATAAGCGGCAGTGCGTGCGTTCACTGCCGCGCGGATTGAATTGTCCACCCACGGTTTCTGATTTGAGAAGGACGTTATTGTTATTGTTTGCGTGGCTTGCTCTGTAAGTGTGTCGATGAAGCAAAGCGCCACATCTGTGAACTCACTGACGTCGGCTGAACTTGCTCGGAACATGTCCCAATCCACATCATCAAGAGCTGCCTGTAGCGCGGTCTCTGAGTGGGGCGACCAACGCTTAACTTCCCGCCTCACCGGGGGTTCCTGGAGGAGCTTTTGTTTGTATTCGGGAGTGAGGAAAATGGCGGCATGATCTGATTTGCCAAACGCTGGAAGTGACCGCGCTTTATAGGCGTTCTTAAACGGGGTGTAGCAATGATCCAGTGTGTTTGCTCCTCGTGTGGGACAGGAGACGTGCTGATGAAAGTTTGGCAGGACTTTCTTTAGGTTTGCTTTGTTAAAATCGCCCGCGACAATGAATGCCGCGTCGGGATGTTGGTTTATGACGCCGCTGGCAACATCATGAAGGCCAGATAAAGCCAGCGCTGTGTCTGCCTGCGGTGGGATGTAAACGGCGGTCGCGACAACCGCAGAAAACTCCCTCGGCAGATAGAATGGACGGCAAATGATTGTTAAATGTTCCAGATGAGGCGAGCAGGACCGGGAGAGAATGGTGATGTTCCTGGGATCGCACCATTTCTTGTTGATCATGAAGCATACTCCACCGCCTTTGGATTTACCGGCCTCGGCTGTTCTGTCCATCCGAAAAACAGAGAAGTTCTCCGACGACGTCACAGCTGTGTCCGGGACCGCGGGCGTGAGCCATGTTTCGGACAAACAGTAGATATTACAGTCTCTCATGTCCCGTTGAAAACTTATCCTGGCTCTAAGATCATCCATCTTATTCTCCAGGGATTGAACATTTGCTAGAAGAATGCTCGGGAGAGGAGGTCTGAATGCCCTTTTCCTCAGTCTGTTACGGATACCAGCGTGTTTCCCACGGTGTTTCTTGATTCTTCGCCGTTCACCCATCTGTCCATTGTTCAACTCGGCGTTGCGAAGAATCTCAGATGGCCACAGGGGATCGGTGAAAGTGTCCTGAAGCAGTCCAGTGTAGAGGTAACCAATGTCCAAAAGAGTTTTGCTGTCATAGCAGATCAATGCAGATGATAAGTTTGTAAAAACTGAGAGTAAAAGAAAGTAAAATAGTAAATAAAAGCACAGTCTTCGCGGAGCGACCTGAACGGCGACCAAACACAGCGGCACCATTTGGAAGCCATATATATATATATATATATATATATATATATATATATATTTCCCTCATATTTCAGTGGTTTCAATCAAACTTTTAGGGTTATTAAAAGCAAATATCCCCTGCGGACGTCACTTTTGGACGCTGGTGTATGAAAACGAGAGCATCAGATAAGGCATCGGGGCGAGGTACAGTAGAGCTATAATAAAGCTGTTTCACTTTTAAAAGACTCAGGGTCACTGCCTGTTTATTGTGGCTCAGATAATGGATCAATGTGTGAGAAAACAGCCACGGTGTGTCCCATGATCAGATCACTACTCAAGCACTTCCTTCTTATATAGATCAGGTGCCTTGAGACAAATTCTCATAAATGGGGATTATGAATCATCAACCATATGGCTTATATGATTTCACATCAGGTTTTAAAGCACTGATATGGTTCTTTGAGCATTCCTTCTCAATAGGCAATTTTGTTTTAGCAACTATGTCAAATAGTTATATAATGCAAAACGTGTACATGTCTAAAGGAGTACAGTAGCAGAGATAAAAAGTGAAAAGAATGCGTTTAAGTGAGAGACGTCAAGCAGTTCTGGCTGAATGAAATTCCTGGGGGTGTGTTGCATGCCAGGTGTGTGTGTTCCACACGCAGATGCTTTAATGATACATGTCACATGTTTAGCATGACTGGTGTAGATAGCATTAATCACCTTAAAATGACGTATCAGAACTATGTGTTAGTGTGATAGATGGAATGAGCAATGGGTATGACAGGTGTGTGTGTGTGTGTGTGTGTGTGTGTGTGTGTGTGTGTGTGTGTGTGTGTGTGTTTTGGTTCTTTCATTGTTGCAGGAGCTTTGAAATCACTGAAATCATTTGGCGGAGTGATATGGATCTGTAACGCGGTCAGAACCTGCTGGAACTACTTTAGCCGTGCGTTTACTGGAGAATAATTACACTTCTTAGAATGTTCATCAACCAATCAGAATCAAGCAAACAAACTAATTTAGCCAAATACAATGGAATCTGTTCATTTGTTATTATAAGAGAAAAACACACAGAAACATACAGACATTAAAACATGTCAATAACACAGTGATAAATTAATGTGTAAATAATTTATGTAGAGATCTGCTAGTTTTGTTGATGCATCTGATAAATATGAGCATGCACAATTCTATTTTTATTTTTGAAAAAGGCAAATAAGTTTTAGCAGCCCTGATGTGTGTATTTGAGCAGTGATGTGTTTCTGTTCACACACACTGATGGATCACACGATAACACACCAGATGCAGTGTTTTAATGACTGTACTGTTCTGACTGTATTCTATAATGTGATCAGACCAAATGTTTATTTTTGTTCATTCTGGTAAACCTCCATCCAAATGCTTTTGGTAAAAGCTTCCTCCTGCCAAACTCTCATAGAAGGGATGAAATAACACACAGTTTGAGCATTTATGTCTTGGGGTCTTTTAAAGCTTTTCAGCCATTTTTGGTCCCCCAAAGAGCCTTTCAGTGAACAGTTCTTAAAAACCCAGTTTTCTTAACTGTTATTTCCTGCATTCTGCCTTATTTACTGTTAAAGAGCTGATTCTCATGATAAACATGGACTAAGTTTCAAAACACGAGTTGGACGTGTGTCGGAGTATTTCTGTGCCAAACACACTCCTTCAGGATTCAAACACGTTTCAGAAAGTTTTTTTTTTCCGAGTATGGCCCTGTATGACATCATAAAAGGTGGAACTCCTTATATGGGCACTTCTCCTGGATAAGCGCATGCACACACACACACACACACACACATCAACGAGCTTGGTTACGGGAGCCGTCGGCGGCACTGGCGTTGTGTTTTTAGACACGAGATCAACAATGTCACTAAAGAAGTGTGTTTCTGCTGTGAGGGAAAGATCAGCTTGTTCAGCTTCCCAAATAACCCAGCGTTAAGGGAACAGTGGATGCAGTTTGTGTTTCCGGAGTTCTGCAAGTGTGTGTGTTTGTTCCCGGGCATGAGTGGAAACCTCAGGTGGTGAGTGAAGCTGCAGCAAATGTTTGTGTGTGTGTGTGTGTGTGTGTGTGTGTGTGTGTGTGTGTGTGTGTGTGTGTGTGTGTGTGTGTGTGTGTGTGTGTGTGTGTGTGTGTGTGTGTGTGTGTGTGTGTGTGTGTGTGAGAGAGAGAGAGAGAGAGTGTGTGTGTGTGTGTGTGTGTGTGTGTGTGTCTGTGTATGTGTGTGTCTCTCTGCTGTTTTCAGAAAGAATCGGTTCAGTGTATCTGTCTGTTATAAATATGATAAACTAAAGACTCTTGGGAGATATGAAGGATCAACACTACTCTAGAGATACTCCAGATTAACTCGGGACTGTGTGTGTGTGTGTGTTATGACCCTTTAAACTTACATTTAATCATTTAGCATTGAACTGATTCCCTAATATATGTGTATAAACATCAAGAAGGCTTTTGAGGGTTGAGAAGGAGAATCAGGGGGAAACAAGTGACATGAAGGCAATTAGTATGATACCGCTGACCTATCGCTGCTCGGCCAGACTCCATATCCCCTCTCTCTCTCTCTCTCTCTCTCTCTCTCTCTCTCTCTCTCTCTCTCTCTCTCTCTCTCTCTCTCTCTCTCTCTCTCTCTCTCTCTATGGGCACAATGGAGCTCTTGTGACATTGTCCTTTGATTGGAGCTGGTGTAGTAAATATTTAGAGGGCATGCAAAGGAACTCTCATGTCAGCGTATAGAGACAGATCGCTGCCATCCATCAGCTGCTGTGCTGTCTGGAGTGGGTGGTCAGCGAGGGGCTCTCTAAGTGCTGTACGGAGCGCCGGCTGTTGATTTACCCCTCCATCCACCTCTGGATGCCCTCTTTATGACCCGACGGGTCACCCGCAATCATGAGCATCCAGCGGCCAATGGCAGGAACGAGTTCACTGATACACACACACACATACACGTTTGTTGTCCATTTCTTTTGTTGTCCTTCATCTGAACCCACGTTTTGCAGAGATATATTTCCTTCTCACGGCCACAATAAAATGTGATTTGTGAAAGAACACTGCGATGAAGCATCACTCGTTCAGAGATACAAGCAGAAATATGATGATGAACTAATCACAAACTCTTGTGTGAAACCAAACCACACAAAAACTCAAGGTTTCCGCAAACCCAACGAAGGGGAAAAATGTTACATGATTATACAGTCAAACCATAATGTATTCAGACACCTTCAACATTTCTCTCATCGTCACCGTTTATTCGCTATAGTTTAGAAAATGGTAATAAAATATGACAAGAACTCAGAGTTAAACTGAACAAACTCATCTTGATGATGTCAGATAACTTTGATAGAAAGGGATGTAATGGATTACAATCAACCAATCAGCTGTTAGATTTAAGAACACAATTAGATGATACCAGTTTAGCTCAGCCAATGAGCAAGCAACGCTTCATTTAGTTCAGTCGGTGGGGTCAAAGGTCACATTAGCAATATTGGAGGAAATCCTGCACAGAGTGTGCGCTGAAAATTCTAATATGAGAGTAAAATAATGTTTCAAAGGAAAATTAGGAATGTTATTCAGTTATGTCGTGCCATATTCAACATTATGAAATATATGTGTGTATATGTAACATGAAATGGTTAATGTCCACTTAAGACTAAACCTAGCTTTGCATCTACATGTCAACTTGTTCCACTAACCCGAGCCTGACAGTCTACTAATACTCTAATGAGAGTGAGCTGACATGTGGGTGTAAATGAGTTCGTAGACCGTCTCGTCTATAGTGGACTGTTGGAGTAAAGACTATCGAACCAAAGCAAGCTCGACTGCATGACTGTAAGAGATCTGTGCGCTGTGACGTGCAAAGATGCAGATAACACATGATCAGTTTTGCATGTCATAGCAATTGCAAACCAAACCTTTTCACGCATGTCACTGATGCACACTTGAGTTTGGGAATCCACTATTCACACCAACGAAACTCCACACCGGAAACACCCTCAGGACACTATAGGTCCATCCTTCACAAGCTCGTTTCATGAACTGTTGAGTTTATCCTGACTGAGGGCCATGGATGTGTATTACACAGAGACAGATCATCATTTCTCATTATTCATATACACATACAAATAAATAAATTAAAACTGAATGCAGTATTACAAAAACTGCACTTGCAGTTACTTAAGTGCACTTAAAGAGAGTAAGGACAGTTTAAAAGTGCACTAGTGTCAAATTAAAAGTTGTACATTTTAAATCATGATGTTGTGATAATCTTTTGCTACATTTATTTTGATGTGTTGATTAACACACTATGTGTAAAGATACACTGCCATTTAAACTTTATGATTTTAATGTTTTTAGAAGTCTCTTATGCTCACCAAGGCTGCATTCCAACAAAAACAACAAACAAAAAAACATTAATATTGTGAAATATTAAAATGTAAAATAACTGTTTTCTATTTGAATATGTTTTTAAAATGAAATGTATTTCTGTGATCAAAGCTGAATTTTCAACATCACTACTCCTCATGATCCTTCACAATGAGGATATGAGGATTTGATGCTCAACAAACATTTATGATTATTATCAAGGATTCTTTGATGAATAGAAAGTTCAAAAGAGCAGCATTTATCTGAAATAGAATCAACATTATAAATGTCTTTACTGTCACTTTTGATCTGTTTAATGCGAAACAACTGCTACACAACCGTCTTTAACACTGATAAAAATCATAAATGTGTGTTGAGCATCGCATCCTCATGAGAATGATTAGTGAAGGATCATGTGACACTGAAGACTGGAGCCTTACATCACCCAGTGCAATGCAAAGCGTGGGATGCAGTGGAGTAAAGCACGCCGCCACTGGACTCTAGAGCAGTGGAGATGTGTTCTCTGGAGTGACCAATCACTGTCACCAATGAGTCTGGGTTTGGCGGTTGCCAGGAGAACGGGACTTGCCTGACTGCATTGTGCCAAGCGTAAAGTTTGGTGGAGGGGGGATTATGGGGTGGGGTTGTTTTTCAGGGGTTGGGCTTGGCCCCTTAGTTCCAGTGAAAGGAACTCTTAATGCTTCAGCATACCAAGACATTTTGGACAATTTCATGCTCCCAACTTTGTGGGAACAGTTTGGGGACGGCCCTTTCCTGTCCCAACATGACTGCGCTCCAGTGCACAAAGCGTCGGTCCATAAAGACATGGATGAGCGAGTTTGGTGTGGAGGAACTTGACTGGCCTGCACAGAGTCCTGACCTCATCCCGATAGAACACCTTTGGGATGAATTAGAGCGGAGACTGCGAGCCAGGCCTTCTCGTCCAACATCAGTGCCTGACCTCACAAATGCGCTTCTAGAAGAATGGTCAAAAATTCCCATAAACACACTCCTAAACCTTGTGGAAAGCCTTCCCAGAAGAGCTGAAGCTGTTAGAGCTGCAAAGGGTGGGCCGACTCCATATTAAACCCTACGGATTAAGAATGGGATGGCATTAAAGCTCATGTGCATGGAAAGGCAGGTGTCCCAACACTTTTGGCAATATAGTGTATGATAAGTATAAGTAGCTTAAAATATATGTTTGTGTGCATTCGTGACTATATGTGTGTGTATTTGTCAGAGAGAGCAACTACGATCCCCATAATTTGTAGACCTGTAATTATGGCGGCACTGCAGATCACACGCGGATGTTTCTGTCACTGTCCCTTTAAAACTCAATTAACCTGACAAACTCAATAACAGCATGAGGAGAATGTGGAGCACACAGCAAACACACACCCGGGGCATGAGCTCACACACACAGCGGAGGAGCAGTGTAAGTGCGTTTGAGTGTTGATTGCATTGTTGGCGGACGGCCCTTGACAAACACATGGAGCCTGTGTGACTGGCCGCTGGAGCTGCCCTGTGTTTAACACATCCTCTACCTGAGTCACACCTCACCTGAACAGCTCTGCGACGCCACTCCTCCGAGACTAAACGACGACTCGCACACACGGCGGTGGTTGGTGGCGATTTAGCCACAACCTAATTACACAGGAAGTCAAAGGAGCAAAACCTGTAATCATTAATGCAACTCCTTACAACAAAGAACTGAGGGAAGTCTGACCTCTGAGACAATAACACACACAGATACTGAACCTGCGACCGCTCCAAAACAAAAACACACACACACCTCTGTTATCTGCCGTGAGTCAGCGGCTCAGACCGACAGCCACATGACTCACGAGAGCACACAAACACACTTACAACGCTCTCTTTAATAAGACAAAACATTTCTGAAACAGAGTGACCTTTGACCTGACAGCTGAACTGCTCCATATACTGATTGAACCTCATTCTGTGCAGATACAATTCTTCCATTCCCTGATAACAGAGGAGAGTTACTTATTACATCATATTATATATAATTTCCTTTTCATTTTTGGGGTTAAATATCACCTCTTTTGTAAAATGTATTCATGAGTTTGGGGTCAGTAGGATTTTTATGCTCACCAAGGCTGATCAAAAATATACAAAAGATTCAGAGAATCTGGAACAATCTCTGTGTGTAAGGGTCAAGGCCGGAAAACCATACTGGATGCCCGTGATCTCCGGCCCTTAGACGGCACTGCATCACATACAGGAATGCTACTGTAATGGAAATCACAACATGGGCTCAGGAATACTTCCAGAAAACATTGTCGTGAACACAATCCACCGTGCCATTCGCCGTTGCCGGCTAAAACTCTATAGGTCAAAAAAGAAGCCATATCTAAACATGATCCAGAAGCGCAGGCGTTTCTCTGGGCCAAGGCTCATTTAAAATGGACTGTGGCAAAGTGGAAAACTGTTCTGTGGTCAGACCAATCAAAATTTGAAGTTCTTTTTGGAAAACTGGGGCGCCATGTCACCCGGACTAAAGAGGACAAGGACAACCCAAGTTGTTGTCAGCGCTCAGTTCAAAGCCTGCATCTCTGATGGGATGGGGTTCATGAGTGCGTGTGGCATGGGCAGCTTACACATCTGGAAAGGCACCATAAATGCTGAAAGGATATCCAAGTTCTAGAACAACATATGCTCCCATCCAGGCGTCGTCTCTTTCAGGGAAGACCTTGCATTTTCCAACATGACAATGCCAGACCACATACTGCATCAATTACAACATCATGGCTGTGTAGAAGAAGGATCTGGGGACTGAAATGGCCAGCCTGCAATCCAGATCTTTCACCCATAGAAAACATTTGAGCATCATAAAGAGGAAGATGCCACAAAGAAGACCTAAGACAGTTGAGCAACTAGAAGCCTGTATTAGACAAGAATGGGACAACATTCCTATTCTAAACTTGAGCAGCTTGTCTCCTCAGTCCCCAGACGTTTGCAGACTGTTAGAAAAGAAGAGGGGATGCCACACAGTGGGAAACATGGCCTTGTCCCAACTTTTTTTTTGAGATGTGTTGATGCCATGAAATTTAAAATCAACTTATTTTCCTTAAAATGATACATTTTCTCAGTTTAATCATTTGATATGTCATCTATGTTTGTATTCTGAATAAAATATTGAAATTTGAAACTTCCACATCATTGCATTCTGTTTTTATTCACAATTTGTACAGTCACAACTTTTTGGAATCGGGTTTGTATACAGTAAAGTGTGATTTATTCCTGTGATCAAAGCTGAGTTTATCATCATTACTCCAGTCTTCAGCGTCACATGATCCTTCACTGATCATTCTCAGATGAGGATCTGATGATCAACACACATTTATGATTATTATCAGAGTTGAAAACCATATTTTTGTGGAAACTGAACATTTTATTTTTCAGGATTCTTTGATGAATAGAAAGTTCAAAAGAGCAGCATTTATCTGAAATAGAATCTTTTGTAACATTATAAACGTCTTTACTGTCTCTTTTGATCAATGCGTCCTTGATGAATAAAAATATTAATTTATTAAAGAAGAAGTCTTACTGACCCATATAGAGTATGTATAATGTTAACTCCTCTGGTGTCTGCGCGTGACGGTCAACAATTGCCTTTTTTATTTCAATTAAAAGATTGTACTATATTTCAGTTTGACAATATTTCCATTTAATATTTTGTATTTTTAGGGGATTTTATGGTACTAAAGTATATTTATGCAGTAGATATAGTCCATCTGTTCACTTTTCATAGACCTTAAAATTTAATTTCAACTTAAACTGACGTAAATGTTGAATCTTTGGATCACAGACTGAAGTTTGGTCTCTTTTTAAAGAAGACACTTGGCAGATTATGGCTAATGTGAATAAAGTGTAAAAATGTCCTTAATATATTTTTACAGTTATTGTTAAGCAATGTTCATTTTTAATATGAAATATATATTTTCCAAACATTTTACTCTAAAACTGTGAGAACATCAAAGCCACAAATCTAAGCAAGCCGTGTTCCATATGTGAGGTTGAGATCTCAGATCATGAGAAAAAGTGAGTGTTTGTGTGCAGCACCAAACGCTTCCACTGGAGGAAACTCCCATTCGGTTCCAGGGCGCCAACAATACAATCTGACTGCTTTTTCAGGAACAGTTTTGAATCATGTCCATGATTTGTGTGTGTGTGTGTGTGTGTGTTCACACAGCAAGGGCCAAAACCTTTAACAATTTTCGTGCCATTATGATGAAAAAAAAAAAAAAAAAAAAAAAAAAAAAAAAATATATATATATATATATATATATATATATATATATATATATATATATATATATATATATATATATATATATATATATATATATATATATAATTTATTTATTTATTTTTCTTCAAAATATTTTGGTACCATTTTGGTCAAATTTTGGTAAAATGATTTGGTCAAGAATGACCGAACAGCCCCAGAGTGCTAATGTTTGAGCGATGCAAAGCATTTTAACCAAGACAATAAAGCGACGTGAACCTGTGAAATCAGAGAGAAAAGTGTCAGAAACAGCACGAAACCACACACACACACACACACAGACAACTGCCTCACACACTGAACAAAGACACGACGCCCTAGAATAACAGCAGACAGACAGTGTGTGTGTGTGTGTGTGTGTGTGTGATGGGTGGCAGAATGCCTCTGACAGCTGAATTTACAAATTGATTCTAATTGACAAACACAAAGAGGAACACACAAGTCAGAGCAAATGGTTACAGAGAACACACACAGAGGCCGGAGAGCAGACACACACAGATCTCATGAGTTCACTGGTTCATATATTCATCGGGTGAGCTGTCCGGAACAGAGGCGCTGCACACACACCTGATAAATTAAGGTTCTTTACTGGCATCAACATTTCCATGAAGAGCCACAAACTCTTTCCATTGCACAAGATGTTCTTTAAAGTGGAAAAGGGTTCTTTAGTTTTTTAAAATGTTCTTCACACTTACAAAAACAGGTTGTGGATCTTCTACGGAATCAAAACATGACTTTTGGTTCTCACTGTAGGTGTTTAAAATAAAGCTGGAGAAACGTCAGAAAGTCATCACAGGAGTGAGGTGAGCAGCTTCTTGCTTCAGCTGTTTTAACTGAAAGCATATCCTAAAATATGTCAGCGCCATTGTTTTGTCTCAAGATGCACACCAGTGATGTTTATAAAAGCTTCTTAAATGTCCTAATTGAACTAAGGCCTAATCCTGGCTTAATCTAAGCCCTGTCTGTGGAACCGGGCCAACTAACTTAAGTTTAAATCATCATTAAAAAACACACTTATCTACTATCACTCCATGAAACTCAACTCTCAGAGAATCACACACACACACACACACACACGCACACACACACACACACGCGCACACACACACACACACCCTGCTGAGGTGCGGTGGACTTGTAATAATGTTATCACTAAACGCTGTAGTATTCACTGGACGACTGCCAAACAATGCTGTGTGTGTGTGTGTGTGTGTGTTGAAAGTGAGTGTGATTCTGCTTTCCTCTCCATAGGCCAGTGGTGCATTAACACAGTATGCATGTTCTCTATATTTTTAGCATGTGTTGCCGTGTTCGTAGAAAGTGTCGTCCTGTGTGTGTGTGTGTGTGTCTCTGTCCTTGTGCGTGGAGCGCTGTGAAATGCGAGTCCCTCCAGCGATCTGAAGCTGGCGTCACCTGTCGGCCTCGGCCCGCAGACAGGCCGTGCGCAGCAGCTGAGGGTCAGCGGTTCAGTGGCCGTCTGCCACACACTCGCCACATTCCCTTTTAACGACCGCCATTGTTTTTCTTTCTCTTTTTTCTGTCCTTGTGCGCTGTAACTCAACTCCTTCACAGCTCTCATCTTTTCATTTCATTCTGCTGCCATCCCTCACACACACTTTACTGGCAGTGAAAGCTGCACACACACACACACACACACACACCTTTCTCTCTCTCGCTCTCTCTCTCTCTTTAACCATTACCCGCCACAGTAGGGATCGGCTTTCAGTTCAGCCTGTCCTCTAGTTATCACTGCATGCTCAGATTATAAACACACATGTAAACACATTTACACTACTGTACACACTTTGAGGTCACTCGTATTCTTTTATTCATCAAGGAGGCAAAGACGTTTATAATGTTACAAAAGATTTCAGATAAAT